>NW_012193332.1:794925-842710 GCF_000504015.1 Erythranthe guttata | reverse complement strand
AATATCCTTCCAATAGGTAAATTTAGAGGTGTTCATTCGGTAAAATCGTACCGAAATTACGGTACGCCATATTTTCATATCATTTATTGTACGGTTCGGTAAATAACCGAATTATCGAAATTTTACTAAAAATATTTAAAAATTTGTTTTTTTTAAATTAATTTTAGTTTAAATACTAATATTTCATATAAAAATATATATAAATAAATAAATAACTGAATATCGAACCGAATTTGGTAATTCAGTTATGAGCATGTATGGAATTTTCGTTCGTTTTACCAACCAGATGAACACCGTGTAAGGACATAGTTGACGGGTGGTTGTAATTACGCAAACAAGAAAAGTTTTTTTCGTAATGTAATCTTACCTCAGTAGGGTGACCGTAAACAAATTGTTTTGAAGAAAATAAAAGCAAAATTTTATTTTTTAAACACATAAAATTCGATTATAAGAAAAAAAAAAAAAAAAAAAGACCCCGAGAATGATTCTACTAAAGCTTTTGCTAAGACCACCAAAATAGATTTGAGGAAATAAATTGTCATCTCATGCTAATTAATAGGTGTATTATTTTCGGGTTTTTTGCACTTTGCACCCTTGAATTACACTATTTTGGCACTTTGCATCCTCAAATTGTAAAATTGGCAGATTGCACCCTTTAAACATAAATTATTTTCCCATCTTTCAGGTTTTCAACAAGTTGCAAAAGTGATTTGGGGTGCAAAGTGCCAAACAATTTATGTTTAAAGGGTGCAATCTGCCAATTTTGCAACTTAAGGGTGCAAAGTGCCAAAATGGTACAATTTAAGGGTGCAAAGTGCCAAAAACCTATTATTTTCTTCGAATCGTTTGGTTGTTAAAGATAAAAGGGGCAACTTGACCAAGACCCATAAAATTAAAACTTTTATTACAAGCTAGCCCCACTATTTTTCTTTCATTTCAAATTAGTCCACAACCCCAACATGATTCCCAAAATACGAGGGTAATTTGACCAAGACCGATAAAATCAACTATTATTACAAACTAGCCCCTCTATTTTTCTTTCATTTCAAATTAGTCCACCATCCCAAAATGAAGTCCCAAAAGAAAAGGGTAATTTGGCCAAGACCCATAAAATCAACTTTTATTACAAACCAGTCCCGCTATTTTTCTTTCATTTCAAATTAGTCCACCACTCCAAAATGAATTCACAAATAAAAGGGCAATTTGACCAAAACCCATAAAATCAACTTTTATTACAAACCAGGCCCACTATTTTTCTTTCATTTCAAATTAGTCCACCACCTCAAAATGGATTCCCAAAATAAAAGGTTAATTTGACCAAGACCCATCAAAACAACTTTTATTACAATCCAGCCCACTATTATTCTTTCATTTCAAATGAATCCACCACCCTAAAATGGGTTCCCAAAATACCCATACCCATTGACAATCGCCATAGCCGATGGCTTGATTACTTTCATTTTGATTGTTTGCATATTGTCTTTTGGTGTCCTCACCTACATCGTTGCTTCGGCTTTTGAGGTTTCGTTTAAAGATTTAGTTAATTTCAAGTAGGAGAAGATAAAGATTATGGTTCTAATTGGGGAATACATCGTTTACACTGAAGATGTATGGAGGAAGAGAGTAGATCCAATATTTTCAGCGGATGTTTGTTAACTGATATGTTTGAACAAATGTTTGTCATATATTAAATTTACTAATGTTAGTCGGCTAATATTTTGTTAAAAGAGTTTTGAGGAAGAAGAAGTATATGTTGATGCATGTGTTCATTTGAAGAAATTCGAGTGTACCGGATTACGGTGATTTAAAAAGTGTTGTACTACTTAATTGTTTTCAATTTTATGCTTTTATTTAAAAAATATTAAAACAATTGTTAGCATTTTATAATATCTTATTATATTATTAAAAAAAAATCATTGTATATAAGAGACATAGACTCTCAATTAGATTGATAAAAGAATTTCATTAAATAGAAAAAAACAAATATAAATAGAGCTCTCACTTTGTCCAACGCGAGATTAATGGTATGAACTTGTGCTATACAAGGGTCAATAGAAAAAATAAATTTAAATAGAGTTCATGTTGTCCAACGTCAAATCGATGGTATGAACTTGTGTTAAGCAACTTGAATTCATTGATTGAGTTGATGTTGTTTAAGACAAGATCAATGGTATGAACTATGGGTCATATTATAACTAGGTACAACAATTTTACTTTATCAGAAAAAAAAAAAAACACAACACTTTTTAAATAATTTAATCCCATAATTGGAATATCTTCAACTCAAAACATTCATCATTTATACTTCTTGTTCCTATATTAAAGACGAGGTCCACAAATCATCCAACAAGTTGTCCAACACAAGTTGAAATGAAGATGATTTATGAATCATATTTCAACTCTTTTTAAATTGCCTAACATAGTTCATTCAGCTCCTTTTCTTCCTACAGACTTTTGTTACAATCAAAATCTTCGGCCATGTCTATAGATAATGATGTCCCGGATGAGTTTGCATACGTCCTAACATGACCCGCTTGCCAATGTTTTATTGATATCTGGGGATGTTGATTTTGCTGCCACCTTCAATCGATTGAGTTAAAAAATGTACAATAATATTATGGTGGCACACTAAAATCAAGATCAACGAGTAGAATTCTAGACTCTCGCATCTTCAAGGACAGCTCGAGGTGGTCGGTAAATACCAGCTTGGTGAATATGTGAATCGTTTTAGAAAAGGTTCGTTTGGTTCACATGTCATTAAAATTTGAGGGATTCCAACTGTCCTGTTCGGGACGAACAATGGAATCATTGGGTTAGTTGCATCTCTTCCACATAATGAATATCTTTTATTCGAGGTACTCCATATGTGTTTAGAGATCTCAGAGAAGATGGATGACGGATCGATTCTATTCCATCCGTATCAGTTTCGATAAGAAAATTGGTTTTTCAAGATACAGAAGCTCATTCCAGTCCTCGATTCAGCTTACGAGGAAATGATGTTGACTTGTTAACATCTTCCATGTTGGAAGCATTATCATTTTTCAAGTCCGACCTCATCGCACCTACCAAGCCGAACTTGTTGGACTATTTCCTCTACAAATACCCTCACATAAATTTCAACGAGGCCCTCACATGTACCCTTGAGCACAATGTGATTGTGAAACAGGTAAAAGTTGAGATGAAATTTTATCACCCAATTGAAAAATTATGGAAATTTAAGACAGGGGTTGAAATTTTTGGAAATCTGGAGGACCCCAAACAGAAGCAGATTTATTGTACAATTATTTTGCCTTTTATTGAAGTACCATTACATTGAACTATGACACGGCTCGACACGGGTGTCCGAGAAGTATCCGGGTGTGTCCAAGTGTCCAGGTATCGGATACGGGGACTCTTCACCTTCTAGAAGTGTCCGTGCAGTATAGCTCGTCACCTATACTATGTGGCTTTATTTCCTCTTTGTGCATGGGCCCAATTCGATTGGGCATGGGCCAATTCAATTGGGCCTTGCTTTAGTGGTCGTGCTAAATCTGATCGGATAAAAAATGATAAATATATTAAATAAATTATTAATTTTCATAGTAATTATGATTAAATAATTTTAATTAAATTATTAACAATACAATATAAGAAACTTGAAAAAAATCAATTTTTCTTTAAAGTTAAATCGTAATTTTTTTTTTCAAGTTTCAATTTAAGATTTTTTTTCTTTCTTGTAATTATTTGAAAAGAAATATTTTTAGAAAGTTTGTTTGGAGCCGGACCCAACCCTAACCCGCTTCTCCACGAGTCGGTTTCGGATCCCAAAAAAGTCGAACCCGGACTCGACCCGGCCCTGGCTGTATTAGATGCAATAACGACTCTAATTTTGACCGATTAGACCTAGGTAGAAAACCTAGGGGTAATTACGTGATTCGAGATAAATGTCGGGCGATCACGTTTTGATATTTTATCGGAGGTGTGGGCCCGCCTTTGTTCGCCGTCTCTTTTTACCTCCCCGTCCTTCGCCGGTTACACAAATACACCTTCTCTCTTCATTCTTCAAATTTTCTCCCTACATATACATACATATACATACACGCACTCACGCATATATATAGAGATATATGTAAATTGAGAAGATCTGCAACAAATACTTCCACCATTTCACCGTTGTCGCGGCGGCGGCCGTATTTCAACTCCTCCTCCGGCGGTAATTTTTCTCTCCTCCGTCTGCGTATTTGAATTACGAAGTAAATTTCACGGCGCAGAGCTTCGTCTCTGCGTAATAAATACACAGAGATTGTTTGACTGACGGTTCGAAGTTAAACGGCGGTGAAATGATGAGATCCTAATGCAATATTAATTTTACTTGTATTTTTGTTTGCTGCTGCTCTGTTTGTTTCATTTCGACTGTTTCTTCGTCACGTTCGTGCTGCTGTACTTGATTTTTTTTTTCCATTTTTTTCAATTTTTGTTTATTGAATCGCGATGCTGGATTTTGTGCTATTTGCAGATGATTTTTGCTAATGTCGGCGATTTTCGTGAAGTTTGCTCTTGAATTTTTTTTCAATTTTTGTTTATGTGTGAAGTTCAAAGTGAATGATCTGGTTTTTTTTTTTTTTTTTATTCAACCTGTTGTCAAAACGATGGGTTTAGGGGAGATCTGGGTGATAATTAGGGTTTAGTTCTCGATTTTTAGTGGAGCGATTTTCGACAGTACTTTGTGGGCCATTTACTTGCTTGATTTAGTGAAGTTGCCGTTAATAACATGTTGATTATCGTTTATTATCCATCGGAATATGAGATATATATTAGAGTTGGTGTATATGGTGTATATAGACTATAGAATGATCTGATAGAATTTGTCGATGTGAAATTCTGGTAACTAGACTTGGTTTTGTGTGTTCAGTTATTATCGAGTGGACGACTTTATCCATGTACGGTTTTCCCCTACTTCTTGAATTTGAATAAACATTTTTGCGTTTCTGATACATTTTTGCTACAGAGTCTGTTATTTAAGGCTGTGAATTATTACGATAGTTGACTGTGTAGGACCACTTCGTAAAACTTGAACCAGATTTTCCGATTTCTGTCTTTGCTTTGGCTTGCTTACCGTTCACATTACGACCAGTCTTATACAGATTAATTCTGTCAAAAATCTCAATTAACTTTTAACTATGTTCTTGTATTCTTGCTTCAGTGTTTCATAATGTCTGAGATAGCTCTGAGAGATGTCAATAAAATACCCGAGTCTGAGAAGATGAACGAGAGCTCCAGTAATGGAAAATTTACAAACGCCGAAGAAGGCCAAAAGAAAGGAACTACCTCACTGGTTAGTGGGCCCGTTAAGACGGATGAAATGGAAAATTCTGGAGAAGTGCTGGCAAATTCAGAAGTGGAGTACATTGAATCCGAGGATTTGGAGGATGTAGAACACGTTGAGGATTGTCTGAAGGTGGTGAAATGTTGTCTATGTATTTGATTTAGGTTTTATGATGATTTTTTGTCCTAGTTATTGTGTTGTATGCGGCTTTCTGAAATATCTCTTTCACTTTGGTTCAAGACGCTTTTATCGGGACTGGGCTCCAAAGACTGGATTTCAGTGTGTGATGCACTCAACAATGTACGCAGATTGTCCGTCTTTCACAAGGAAGCTATCATTAGTATGATGTAAGTATCGTAATTTTTTTTCATTTTTATATATTCCACAGAATATTCTTTACATCGTTTATGAGTTATGACACCCTAGTTTCTAATGACCAGGGCTGATGTGATCTCCTTAATCGTGAAATCCTTAAAGAATCCAAGAAGCGCTGTCTGTAAAACTGCAATTATGACTTGTGCCGACATTTTCAAAGCGTATAACGATGACACCATTGATTCAGTCGATCCACTGGTAATGTGTTTATTATATTCATAACTGATCGATCGATGCTTTACCTCTTCATACGGTTTCTCCGTTTTTCGATAGAATATTTCACGTTTTAACTAACAATACTGCGTTCCTTGTTTTAGCTTGTGCAACTTCTCCTCAAATCTTCGCAAGACAAGAAATTTGTACGCGAGGCAGCTGAGAGCGCATTAATAGCCCTGACTAGCTCGGTTTCTCCTCTTTTATTGTTGCCAAAGTTGCAACCTCATATTAAAAACAAGAATCCTCGAATTCGAGCCAAGGCTTCTTCGTGCATTTCTAGGTGTGTACCACGAATGGTAAGAACTAAGAACCCTTCGCCCGAATCCCAATATTCCCTATTTTCTGCTTCAAATAGCCATTAATTTTTAATTTTTTTATTATTTTTTTTTCGGGCAGGGAGTTGAAGGAATTGAAGCATTTGGTATAGAAAAACTGATTCAAATAGGAGCATCACAGCTTAGTGACCAACTTCCAGAGTCGAGAGATTCGGCTCGTACTTTGTTGCTGGACTTGCAATCTGTGTACGAAAAATCTCATGTCCTAAAACAAAATATTGTTTCCGATGAACCTGTAATAACAGCATCTTGGGAGCATTTCTGCCAATCGAAGCTTTCACCGTTAAGTGCTCAAGCTGTTCTTCGTGTTACAAATACTGCTCGAGAGGGTCTTGTTATAGACTCGTAGCATAAATGCGGTATTTTTTTTTCATTTTTTTTTTTAATTTTTCCTTTTGATCTTTTCCCCTGTCAAGGTCAGATTTGAGAGTACATAATTGTTATACGATGAAAGTTTGAGGTTTTCGGGGAGACGGTTAAATCTGGTATTGATCTATAGATCCTATAATATAGGATAATATGTGACCATTTTTTGCTGCTAGTTTGTGGCAAAGTAAAAATATATGACATTTTTACTTCGTGGCGTGCTCTTTTATTTTTTTTTCTTTTTTTAAGACTGGAATTGCTTTACGAGTTGCCAGGTTGGCTTATTGAATCGACTCGAACTGTCGAACATGCTCTAAGTATGATGGTTCGATCCAATTATGTTCGAGCCGAGTCTCTTATTAGTTATGTGTTCGTGTTTGAGTTTACTATTGCTCATTGCAAATTAAGTCCGATTAAATAAATAATAAGATATTTAATAAATTTATTATTTGAAATATTTTTTTAATTATATTTTTATATAAATAATCAATAGTTTTGCATAAAAATTTAGCTAATAAAGCCCAACTGAATGTACCCTATTTCACGTATGTTTAGGCTATCTCTATCATACTAGAAGACTGAATCATCTCCCATACACACACACACAACACACGCTCACACACTCTTGATTTTTGTTTTGGATTTGTTTTCGTCTCTCCTGCGAAACTCTAAAAGATCAATTAGAGATATTATTCGACAGTGTTGGCGTAATTTACAGAAGTAATTAAACCCACATTTACATTATCTAGTTTGCTCGTGTGGTTCAGCTCGTTGAGTTCTTTACAATGATCCGAAACTCCCGCAGAAAACTGAGTTGTTGAGTTTGATCAGAAAGAGGTATTCATGATTTTGTTCTATATATATAATTAAATTTGATTTAATATTTTTTTTTTGTGTGTGTGGCTTATTCTTTAATCAGTCTTATATTTCATCTGATCTTGAGATTTTCAAAAAATATAAATAAATGATTTAAAGTCTCAATGCTTCCAATTTAAATCAGTCCTATTTCCATTCTTTCGGCTGATTCTTGCTTGTTTTTTTTTTTTTTTTTTTTCTTATCACCATTGATGTATCACTAATTCTATATAGTGACACTAAAACTGGATTTAGTGCAAAAAAGTAGTGACAACTTTTAATATTGTCAGTTTGTCACCGTTGGAGTGTCACTAATACTATTTTTTTTTTTTTTTGTAGTGGATCGATTTTACATCACAATGGCACTAAATCGATCATTATTCAGCGCATCGTGAGTCGCTTTTGAAGGAGTCGATACTCATATTTATATTTATATTTTTATTATAATATATTATACTATTAATCCAATACTTATCAAAAAGAAAAAATATCCGATGGAGACAGTGGTTTTCTGTATTTATCTATTTGCGGGGTTGGGTCTTTTAAGCATGATCCGCCATTGTATGACTTGGAGGAGTTACGAAAGAAGGTTGTTAAGTAATAACAATGACATTAACATGGTCGAAATGGGAATGTCGAATGAAGACATTGAAAAGCTCCCACATTTCGATTTCAAGAGGAAAAATGATATGATCAAAGGGAGTAGTAGTAGTAGTAATAGCAATAGTAATAGTAACAGCAGTAGTGCAGATTGTGCCATTTGTTTGGATATTTTCGATGTGGGAGAAAAATGTAGGCTTTTGCCTCCGTGCGAGCACGTTTTCCACGCGGAGTGTGTGGATTTGTGGCTTTTGAAGAGTCCATTTTGTCCAATTTGTAGGGCTAGAGCAGATGTAAAATGAAATGGAAAAATCCTAAAAAAAAAAATGAAATGGAAAAAAATGTGTTTTGAGTGTTAGTTCGGTGGAAGAAAAAAAAAATCGCCTTCAAATCAAGCGTTTTTCGATTATATGAATCAAAATAAATTAAATTTGATTGGATTATATTAATTTCCTATTTTGGTTCTCAGTATCCAATATACCATTCTCGTTGATGTTATACCATGTGTAATATACTAGTTGATTTTGCGCTACTGAGCCATACATAAAAACACACATACACACACATGTATGTGTATTTACTGAATGATTATTCACGTAAATATATTATCCAAAACCATTCGATGTAATTCACAAGATGTATAGTATTCATACTACAAAATTTATGAAAATCCAGTATTAAATATAATTTTCCAATAATATTTATATTTTAATTATAATCATATCATAAATTGTAGCATCTTATTATATATAATGAAATTGTGAGGAGTAATAATTAAGAAAATATGTTAGGTAGTGTTTATTGATAAAAGTAATGAGTAAACAACAAACTAAATCAACTCTAAACAACACGTAATATGCTAATACCAACAAAAAATAAAATAAAAAAACAACATAAATTATGAATCAATCATCAAGATTCTCTCATTAATTGATATTTACATAATTAATATGAATCATTAACTAAAACTTAGGTGTCCATATATAATTATTGTATGTTCCTCCATAGTTGTGACTACTACAATATCTTTCTCTAAATATTATATGGCTCATGGTCAATACATTCGTGCTCTTCATGTACATTTGGTATATGATCAAATCTTGTCACACATTGAAAATCCAGATCATCATAAAATTGTTGAATAATTGGGTTGGGTGCAAATTAAAGTTACTTAATCCCTTTCTCGTAATTTATTTTACAAAGATGTGGCCTTATACCTTTCCTCGTGATTTTTTTTTTATCGTCATTGATTTACACACAACAACATGGATATGTGTGTATTTATGTGTGAATGAATTATTAATATCTACCGTTGTATATATTTTACATAATGCAACATAGTATAAACTGTGGCATTGTTACTTCGGTGAATATTTTTAACCGTGGCGTTTACATATATACACGATCAATTTGAATTATTGGACTTGATTAAGCTCTTATATGTACACTAACTAATTAATTATTTTGTGATTAAGATATGAGGTCTCTTGTAATAGATATAATATTAAAATTGTTAACTTTTGGTATTGAATGTAATTTCTCAATAATATCTTTAATTTAACAATAAATATTTTACTGGATAAAATTATTCTATTCCCGTTTAGTCGCTAGAAGCAAAATTAATTGCATCAGGGTCGATAATTTTACTAGATAGTAGTATTTAATTGCAAATTTTATCTTTTATAGCGGGCTTTCAATATTTGTATGTTATCAACTAAATATGTTTTCGACTCCTATTTCGTCATTTAAATTTAATAGTGACAATCGAAATACGAACAACGTGAATAACAATGTATCAAGTATCAAGCTTGAATATTTTAAAATAAATTTTAGTTTATGAGTTGTCATTAATTTAAAATTTTTGGTTTAATTTTTTCCCAAATTTCGAATGTCGAACGTGGCATCCGCAATGTGTCTATTTGCTTACACCGATTCTAGAAAAGTATATTCCTTTAATTTTAAGCTTTTTTAGAATTGTTTTTATTTTTTGAAATAATTTAATCTCAGCCTACCTAATCAGGTACAAAATATGTAGTTGTGTGTGTAAAAATTGGATAAATATTAAATAATTAATTAAATATATGCGTAATTACTTATTAAAGAAATACTACCGTTGCTCGAAAAATATTAAATACTACCGGATAAAGATTAATATATAATAGAGCAAAACCATTAATCATTGCCACGTAAGCAACACCTAATAAGGCCGTTAAGCATTGTTTCCACCTGGCCCACCGACTGCTTAGGTATCCAGCAATTAACACTCCCCAGTTGTTAAACACAATTAACACTAATAAACACCGCCTACTTTACCGGCATCTCCCGGTACCCGGTACCCATCCCTTCCTCAATATTCCCGTTATATATATTAGATTCGAAACACAGCGAAGAAGAGAGAGAGAGAGAGATCCTAGAGAGAGAAAGCTAGGGTTTTCAGAGGAGAGCAGAAGGAGTTCCGGTAATTGATTCTACCGGAGATGGCGATGCAAATGGAAGCGGCCACATCGGAATCCACCCGGAAAGACGACGATTCGATCGACGATTTCCAGGAATCGGCGTTCTCCGACCACGGATGCTGTTCGTTTTGGAATTTTCCGTGCAATCCTTCGAGGAATTCGGACAGCTGGGAGCGGATTTCGACATCGGAATCGGAGCAGCAGGACGGCGGCGGCGGGGGTTGGTGGGGGGAGGGAGTGAAGACGTTGAAGAAGGTGAGGGAGTGGTCGGAGATCGTGGCCGGTCCGAAGTGGAAGACGTTCATCCGCCGGTTCAACAAAACCGCCGCCCGGCCCAAACAGGGGAAATTCCAGTACGACCCCATGAGTTACGCGTTGAACTTCGACGACGGCCCGGGGCAGAACGGTCAAATCGAGGACGACAGAATATTCCGGGCATTCTCGTCGCGGTACGCCGCGATTCCGGTCCAGAACGGCCAGTTGAAGGACCCGCCGCCGCCGCCGTCGTTCACGTGAGAGGTATGAGAAGTGCGCTGGACTAACGTGCGCCGGCTGATCCATTTAGTTTTTACAATTCTTTTGCAACTACAAATTGTGTATACTTTCTAAATTAGGATTTATTTTTTCATAATATAAATTTATCATATGGTATATGATTATTACATTTTCATATTTACTTCTTCCTTTGTACATAACTTATTACAAAATTATTGATTTTTTTTTTTTTAATTTAATAATTGTTGAACATTATGTAATTCTTAATATTAAAAAAACATTTTTTTCTAGTCATGGTAACACACTCACACTGGGCCTTGAATTGCAGCCTCCCTTTTAATTGGTCCATTTTTAAGGGAAATTCGTCCCAATTTTTATTACAACTATGAATCATGATTATTGATTACAATTAAACAACTTTTATAAATTAATACAATGTGGACCAATAAATGATGTTAATTCAGCAAAAATATTACATAATCGAACTAATAATTTAATATGTTTATACTTTATATCGAGTCAGAACTCAAAGAAATTAATTTTATTTAAGTGAGATTATTAGTTTTATCGAGATTCTATTATATTTAAAAAAAAAATGTAATTAAAAGTTGAATAGAGAAGAATCTCTTTCCCTCTTTCCCTCAAACTCTTTATTCCCTCTGTCGCTATTTTGAAACATCAACATCCAAAACAGAGTGTATTTATTTATTTATTTATTTTTATTTCTTCTTCACATGCCATTTCTTTTTCATCACTATTTCTTCCTTTCCGGCGATTCACTCTTCTCAAATTCCACTCTCTCTCTCTCTCTCTCTCTCTCTCTCTCTCTCTCTCTCGTTCCTTCCGCCTCAGTCGTCTCTAATTTCAATTGGGTATGTGCCAATTTCCCTTCTTTTAGTGTAAAGTTCAAATCTTTACTGCTTTCATTCATCCTCTGTATAAATAATGCTTTCTAGGGTTTGTATTTTTCTGGGTGTATCTCTTTAATTCATGTAAATCCCTTTAAATTCCTCAATTAATCTGCACTAGATCTTAATTATTGCCTTAGTCTTTTCAATTTGCACACATCAATTGAGCTCCATTTATCAATTTACACCCCTTTATTTTATTTATTTAATATATTTTTGTTTTTTTTTTGTGTGTGATTATGTTAACTCAATTTGTGTTGAAATATATATATTATAGAGACAGAGACAATAATAATGTCACAAGGCTACGCAATCGAGCTCTACTTCGATCCGGCGCTCGAAAACCAGGTTCTAAAAGCGTGGAACGTGTTAGCCCGAAGGCAAATCACAACTCACCTAATCGAAATCGAGTCGAGGCCTCACTTAACCTTATTATTCCCATGCAATTTCACCGACATTCCCAAAATCGAAAACATCCTACGAAACTTCGCCCAAAAGCAAGAGCCTCTATCTCTATCCATGTCGTCAATCGGGAGCCTCCCGAACGAAAGCAACGTCCTCTTCCTCGGTCCGACTCCCACTTTCTCTCTCCTCCAGTTCCACTCTCAACTGTGTGAAGCTATGAGGAGAGAAGGTGTCGAGGTTGGTGATGGGTCCCGCCCCGATAAGTGGGTCCCACATTGCCCCGTGGCGGAGGAAGTGCCGAGCGCCCGCGTGGCGGAGGCGTTTAGTTTGTTGAATGACTTGAAGATGCCCGTGAGTGGATATGCGGTCGAGATTTCTTTGGTCGAGTATTCGCCGGTTCGTGAAATCTTTTCTTTTGCTTTGGGTGCATTTAATCATATTAGTGATGTTTAAGTTTTTTTTTTTAAATTAATTTAATTTGGTTTCGGTTATGTGTTTGTACGAATTGATTGTAGATTGCGAGGATGGTAGTTATAATATCGAATTAGTACTTATTACGCGTTGTTAGTATGGTGTTATGGGAATTGTTACAAGCTTTAATACATTATGATTTACGAGTTAAAAAATAAAAGTTGTCGATTAATCGTTAAAACTTGTATTATAGTTAGCTTAGCTGCGATTCTTGATGTGATAAAGTTTTCTTCCGAGACATTGTAACTTCAAAACGACTAACAATATTTGTGCTCGAAATGTTTATATTGGAGATGTAGACATTAAACGATTCACCGTGTAACTTGAAGTTCGACATTATTCCGTAAGATTTCGATGACATTTTTTAATAATTTGCTTATCATTTTTGATAAATGAAATAATGAAAGTTGATGTCTGTAATTTCACTTTTCATGTTTGTTCCATTGTTATCCAGACAGGACAACAATGTTTTATTTCTGTATTGTCACAATCATTTGCTTTTGGGTACACCAAACTTTGTTGCATTTGATTTTATTGCATGTAGTACTCTATTATTAATATCAAATTGCGAAAAAAATTGTGTTATAAATATTAGCAAAAATTTATATATGATGCGATTTTTTTTAGTACACGACCCCCTAAATTAGGAGGATTGTCTAATAAACGGCATCATAGGGATATTTTCGCGCCCAGATTTTTCTTAATAGTTAGAGTAAACACGTGGTGATAAGCGCAGTGAATTTTTACTGTAGCGGTCAAATTATTTTGGAGGAGAAAGAAGCTTTTGAAATTGTTGAAGGAATTATTTTCGAAACAATTACGAATTTGTTTTGGGAAAGAGTAAAAATGAAATCGAAACGAAACCAAACATGGATTCATGCTACAGCATTTTGACATGTATTTTTTTTTATATGAATTCATTAAGTAACAAACAATTACTTCAATAAATACAAAAACTACTATAAATTTATTTTATTTTATTTTATTTTATGTATAACATTCTTTTGAAGTAGAATTTAGGGTAAATTACGGCCACCCCTGAGTTATGGTCAAATTACGAAATCCTCTTTAATTTGGGTAATTACAGCCACCTCCCTCAACTACACATTATTTTACGAAACCCCCCTCTTGTTTGGATAATTACAACCAACCCCTCAACTCCTCAAATTTAGTGGAATCTTCGAGATTATATGGAATATTATCACTTTTGTACCCGTTTTATCCCATTCGAACTCTACTTTTTAAAGCAAGCTGATGATCATAATATGTGTTTTTTGACTTGTATATATAAGATTGTGGTGCATCAAAAACTGTATTTTTACACAAAACGAGTACAATCTAGAGCACATTCCACGAAATCTAGATGATTATGTTGAACTTGACACCATAAGAGTGGAGGTGTAAGAAAAACTCATAGTTGAGGGGGTAGATGTAATTATCCAAACAAGACAGTTTTTTTTGTAAATTGACCATACCTCAGGGGGGTGTTTGTAATTTACCCTAAATTTTATGTAAAAATATTTAAAAGGAAGGGTGACTGTAATTACCCAAACAAGAGATGTTTTTTCGTAATTTGGCCATACCTTAGAGGTGTCGATAATTTGCCCTAGATTAAGAAATAGATAAGTTGAAAATGAATTTTTTAATACCTAAAATTGTTTGGATAGAAAAAAATTTGGGCTTCGGCCCATCTACTCACACAACCTTTAATCATTAGGCCCAAAATCCACGGATTACATCTTCGGCAAGAAAACTTCACTCCAGAAAATTGCTCGTTCATTTCTCCGAGAGTCCAATTTTGTGGAGTTCAAATAACAAGGTAAGAAAAGTTCATATCGTTCAACTTTTTGCACACCAACTGTTCGATGAAATGCACCAAAGAACGCAATTTTTCTTCTTTTTTAATTCCCTGATTTTCATTTTTGTTTCTGCAGGTGAAGATTTGAGGATTAATTCCAACAATGATAGTTTCATTGAGCAGCGCAATCTTTTCTCCACAGCAACAATTAATTGTTGTACCCACATCTCCACTCCCAATTTTCAGCTGCCGTCTCAATTACAAGACAAAAAATGGGTTCTTGAATAGTACGGACCATTTTTCGGCTATTCGTTTCTCGAATGAGTTTTCGAGTAGAAGGGCTGCTTCCTCTGTGGCGAATTACGAAGCGATGTTGGATGACCTCAATGATGATGTAAGCGACGAGAGCGATTACGAAGACGACGATGAAGAAGACGAAGAAGAGAGTGACTCGGATTACGAGAGTGATTGGGAATCCAAAGGGGAAAATAAAGCTCTTAGTACTACTAGTCGTGGTGATGATGCGTTATCCGTACAAAAGTTCAAGGAAGATCTTGTTAGAGGTCTCTAATGTTTTTCGACTCTGTTTTTACGTGATTTGTGTTAACTTTTTTGTGCTTGGTAGTACTTACAGAAAATTGCTGGTTATTGCAGAGGTTGAACGAATGTTGGAACCGGAAGAAAGGGCGATTCTTGAACGTAACGAAGCTCCTAATCTGGAGAAATTAACAACCGTGAGTTCAATGCATTCTGGCTATATGTGTATATGTAAATGTAAATGTATAGTGTAGCATAAATATTTATTACATCAATGAATTTGTCTCAATCCGAGTATGATTGTCTTGAATTCTCCTGCTAGCTCATATGTGCGCACGTATTATGAAAACTAGTAAAATATCCGTGGATTTTAGGGATGAATTTTTTTATAGTGTGACTAAAATACCCTTCTTGTTGATTTTGTTTCTGTTAATTATCTCTAACTAATTATGAGTAATAAGGCCGAAATTGAGAAAAATGGGATTCTAAAGTGACATATAATATGGCACAAGAAAAATTCTTTCGTAATTTGAAACAGAGGGAGTAAATAATCTTGGGACTATCTATTTTTTTTTATTTGTTGTCAATCTCGGGTTTAAGTTGTCTCAGGAAAAATGGAAGCCTCTACATACTTTTGCACTAGCAGGACAGATAAAATTCATGGACGCGATGCTCGAAAAAGGGTATGACATTAATCTCGTCGATAAGGTGGGATATTCCTTCTTTTTTTTTTTTTTTTTTTGCGCAAATGGGATAGTCTGGCTCGATTTGTGTATATCGTTAAAACAATATTTGGTAAAAAAAATATGGGTAAAATTTGGTTGCAGGATGGATTGACGGCACTTCATATAGCGGTTATTGGTAAAAGAGAGGCTGTGATTAGTCATCTCTTAAGAAAAGGAGCTAATCCTGAAGTAAAGGATCAGGTGTGATTGATTGACTGTATGCATGATTATATTATCCCGGTTGATTAATTCGTATCAGGTTAATCGATCCTATGTTGTGATCACAGGATGGTGCTACCCCACTTCATTACGCTGCTCAAGTCGGAGCCATACAGTCGGTTAAATTGTTGATAAAATATAAGGTTGACGTGAACGTTGCCGATAACGTGAGCACCTATTTTTTTTTTTAATATATGTATATATATATAGGTATTATTAAATTTTCTTCAATTTCATGCACATATACTATCGTAATTTTGTATTCGATTTATTTAATTTTGTGTAGGAAGGATGGACACCGTTGCATGTTGCCATGCAAACAAGAAACAGAGACATAGTGAAGATTTTGGTAGTCAACGGGGCCGACAGAACGAGGGCGAATAAGGTATATTTTTTATAAACGAAATTCGATTGTTTTATTTCATTTATTTAAAAAAAAAGTAAAATGAACAAAGCATATATATATATAATATGTATGTATACTGTAACAGGATGGGAAAACAGCAGTTGATCTAAGCATGTGTTATGGAAAAGAATTCAAATCATATGATCTTGCTAAGTTGCTTAAGCAAGTTCCATCCACTAGAGGCTTTTGAAGGCCTTTTTTTTTAATGTCAATAATATTAATTAAATACTTTGTTTGTAAAGAATATTGGTATATTTGTTTGTACCTTTTGTATTTAAATGCAGGTTTCTCAATATCTAAATTGGTATACATTTTGGCTCAGTTATGAGATTTTTTCTTCAAAAAAAATGATAAATAAATTATGATGTTTGGCTCAATATCTTAATTGGTGTACATTATGATAAATTTTTTGAAAAAAAAAATCGGAATTTTTTCGGATCGGAATCTAATATATTCCATACATATCAAAAAAATAAAAGAGAAAATTGGAATTCATAATTCATAATTGTTAAATTACGGCCACCCTCCTGAAATAAGGTCGAATTTAAAAAAAATTCCCTCTTGTTTGGGTAATTACTATGAATCTTCTTACACATCTACACTTATGGTGTCAAATTAAACAAATTTTTTTAGATTCCGTAGAATACTCTCTAGTTTGTACTCGTTTTGTGAAAAATGTAGTTTCTCTTGCACCACAAATTTAATATTTAAAAACCAATAAACACATCTTATGATCATCTTATTTCTAAATGTGGGGCTCGAACAGGAAAAAAAACGAGTGCAAACTGGAGAATATTTCACATAATCTAGAAGATTCCACTAAATTTGACACCGCAAGAATGAACGTGTAAGAAAATTCATAGTTGGGGGTATTTATAATTACCCAAACAAAGCCTTTTTCGTAATTTAATCTTACCTCAGTGGGTTGACCGTAATTTCCTGTAATTATTTTGGAGCAGATATTTCGGGTATCCTAACATATGGGCTGGACTTTCAGATAAGCCCACATTCTTGTTTCTATTTTCCCGCCAATAGGCCCAACCATAAAATTCTGTCTGTAAATCTTTTTCTTGTTCTTTTTTTTTTATTTTTATTTTTAATTAATTTTGAATAATGTAATAAAATCTTCTCATCTTCTTTATTGTTACACGCAAAAACAGCTCACTCTTGACTTCGAAAGTTGAAACTCCGCTGAATCCCGAGAATCACGAGGTGATTTAATTTCTTCTTTTGGTAATTGTTTATAGTTAATTTAATTTTTTAATTTTTTTTAATCAAAAATTATAATCCGGTGGCGGTAGGTAAGCTAGCTCATTTGAGCTGATAAAAAAAAAAGACAAAAATTAACCCCAAATTTCTTCGTTGAGGTTAATTAGGGTTTCGAATCAGCTCCCACATGTTAATGTAACGTTTGAAGTAAGAGATTATTTAAAGTTTTTTTTTTTTCCGAATTTAGCGGTTATTTATGCTGGTACTGTAATTTTGTTGCAGGGGAGCGATTGAAAAAAAAAAGGAATGGGTGATGAACAAGATGCTTTTTATATTGTACGGAAAGGGGATAATGTTGGGGTGTATAAGAACATAAATGATCTTCAATCTCTTCTTCGCGATTCCGTAATTTTTCTCGCTTCGATTTCGTTTCAGTATACATGCATTTCGATTTTTCATCGGCTGCGATTTTTTATTTTGTTTTAATTTCACCTGGAATTTGGAAATGCTTTAGCTTATCGAAATAGTCAAATAGTCAATTTTAGGTTCGGAAGTCCGTAATTAAAAAAAATGTATTTAGCAGATTGCATAAGCTTTTCCTATGTCGTTTTTTGGGTTCGTTTTTCCTTTAGCAACAAGTCGGGGCCAATTATCCGTTTCGAACAAAAAATTAAAAAAATCGGTTCGCATGTACGAAGTTTTGTTTAGTTAGTTAGTATGAATCGCAATATCCAATAAGGTCATATCGAGTGGTTGTTGATAAGCCTTTAAATTGTTTCGAATATTACTTTCACGTAATAGTTATATAATTTTAAAAAATATAAAAAATTTTCAGGTGAATGATCCTTCCGTAAGTGTTTTTAAGGGTTACGGTTTGTCTAAAGAAGCAGAGGAATACCTTTCGTCTCGCGGATTAAAAAATGCTATTTATTCAATTGATGCTCGAGTCGTGCAAGACGATCTCTTTGGCCAGCTCATTGTTTGTCCTCTTCGGGTTAGATTCTCAATTTTATGCCAAAGTTGATTATAACTGCAACCATGATAAGCATGTCGGAAAAGTTTTTAGGCATAATTTTTGATGTGATTTGACAAAATTATTTTCTTGCAGCAACCAAATTCCTCGAATAAATCATCTGGCAAAAGTCCTTTAGAAAAGAGGCCACAGGATGTAGTTGGATCAGCTTCGTTTTCCGCAAACCCTCAATTAAAAAATGCCAAATTAGATAATTTCCTACAAGGCCTACCAATTTCTTCTTACCGCGTAAGTTTCATCCACACGTCAATAATAATTATATTCATACAATATTTCGATTCGTATTTTCTCACCTTTGATTTACAGAGTTCGTGTATTATTGAATTTGATGGTGCTTCAAAGGGAAACCCTGGACCATCTGGTGCAGGGGCTATTCTACGAGCTGGAGATGGAAGCGTGGTATCTATTTATCTCGATTTTTCTTTTCCAATTTGATTTATTATCATTAGGAAAAAAAAATAGACTACCTAACGTATTATTCCACCTTAAATTACGATAGGTATTTCGACTGCGTGAAGGTGTGGGATTTGCAACTAATAATGTAGCGGAATATCGAGGTGCGATTTTAGGCTTAAATTATGCTCTTCAAAAAGGGTTCAAGTATATACGTATTCAAGGCGATTCTAAACTTGTCTGCATGCAGGTAATATATATATATATATATATATATATATATATATATATATATATATTTTTGGTCTCTCGTATCTACTTTATTCGTTACCATCAAAATACAATAGGACGAAATCAAAAAATAAAATAAAAAAACTTATTCCACTAACTTGTCATTTTATTAAATAACGAACAGGTTCAGGGTATATGGAAAACGAAAACTCAGAATATGGCTGAGTTGTGTAAAGTGGCTAAAGAGCTCAAAGAACAGTTTATCTTATTCCAGATCTGTCATATCGGTCGAGTAAGTCGAAAATGTTATCACTCGATCTTTCACTGCTCTCTAATAAACTAATGCAGCTCGTGAAAAAAAAATCGATCGGGATTTTTTTTGTATTTGTATTCTAGTAAAATATTGGTAATTGTGCATATGTTAAATGTTTATCAGGAGTTCAACACCGAAGCTGATGCCCAAGCGAACCTAGGAGTACATCTAAAGAGTATTCCCCGTTTTGATCTTTTCCACTATACATATTCTTACTGCTCGTATTTCTTTATTTTCATTTTTTTTAAACGAACCTTATTATAATACAATCTTGGTGCAGGTGGTGAAATTCAAGTTGAATGTGACTTGAAATGAATGAAGTGCTCGAAGAAGAATGGATTAGTTCACGAGATTTTGCAGTTGAATCGATTTGGTACTACTTTTGTCTGTACAAATATGTATGTTTTAGAATGTAGATAAATTATATGAGGAGGGGGTGTTGTTTCTGAATTAAACTGCTTTGGTGAAAGTGGATTTTTTAAAGCTAATCAGACATATTACTACTAGTATAACCCGCTTCTTGGATCCGGATTGCGACGCGTATTCACGGGCCAGATACCTATTTCAAGAAGAGTCATGAACGTTACGTGTTAGATTATTTCCGATTGTAGAAGAGTCATGAATGTTTCAACTAATTGTTCAAGTAAAATCTTTGATCTGTAATACAAGAAAAAGGTGAATCCGGACTTAGGCTGGGGTCAGCATTTCGACGGCAAAGTCAGTATTTTTCCGATGATGGTTAGGAATTAAGTAATAATAATGCGTGCTCTTACCTTGTATAGAAAAGACGTCAAATACTTGATATGGGAGAGTTGGAGTTCAAAGTCCCTCTTCAAATTAGTTTAACTTGACAGTTGATAAGACGAGCATTAAATTTTGTCACATGACTTAAACGCCCTTGCACTCGACTGGTCTCTCGCCGTTTGAGCTCAATCGCTTGTGTGCGATGCCATCCTGCGGGCCTTGGTTTCTTTAATGGGCTTTCATGGACCGAACTTGCTCACTGGACAAAAATGATTAGAGTTGATCCGAATCACAAATAACGATTTTAATTTCGGTAAAAAATTAAATCAAACTTGAATAAAATAATAGTGTATTTTAGTTTGAAATTCGGTATATAATGTTGGCAAATGAAAATCTTGCTTTTGTTTCTCTTGAATTTTTTTTTTAATTAATAATAAAAATATCTTTTCATTTTTGAAATATTTTATAATTAAATTAGTGAAAAAATGTATTTTTATATAAATTAATTAAATTGGAAATTTAATATTTTTCAAAATAAATTGAATATAAATATAAAATATAATTTTTAATGACGTACCTCAACTAGTATATATTCCAATTTTTTCTCTTGAAAAAAAAAGAAGAAAAAAATTAAAAATAAAATGTAATAAATTGAACTGCAGAACATCATCCTATCCCCTTCCAAATTCCATTTGTGGATAGAATTGGAAAAACCCACTGCTCCAATTCCAAAAGCTCACTGTTACACAACAATGGCGTCTTCATCTCTGTGCTCTGTTTCCCGACCCAATTACCACCCTCTCCCCTCTTCTCACTCTTCATTTTCTTCTACCCTTCCTCAATTCCACTTCTCCGGCATTAAATGCCACACCCTTTTCAAGAATTCCGCCGTCTCTTGTTCTTCATCGGTGATGAAGTTCAGTAAGCACTCTTTGTTAAGGTCTTTGAAGGTGAAAGCTGTGGCGGAGGAAGAAAGCACCCTTGTCTCTGAAGAAGATACGCTGCCACCGCCAGCCGCCGCCGCCGCCGTGCCGGACCCGACTGTTTCCGTGCCGGTGTCGCCTTCCGATGTCCTCACTATGTTTTTTCAGGTGGGTTTTTTTTATATTGCTGTTTTTTGTCCTTTTTGTGTGTGCATGTCAACTGTTTGATGAATTGTCTGAATGAATATCTTGTGTTTGAAAATGTGCAGGCAGAAGGAACAATGACTGACTTGGCTATTCCTGGAGTTACCAAGGCCTTGCAGGTACTGTTAAACTCTTAAACCTCTATGAATTGATACAGTCCGGACGAACAAAATTCTATTAATTTAGCGATATATTAAACTATTGAACTAATAATTTAGTACGTTTCCATCGAGCCGGGACCGGGAGAAGTTATTATTTAAGTGAGGTTATTAATTTATCGAGACTGTGGCGAATTTATTTTTTGATATTATTTTTTACCTCCTTCGTTTTTTGCTTATGAATGTTACCAATTGGGACACAATTTTGAGGTCGAATTTTGCTTGTTGACAAACAACGATGATGTTTTAGCTTCGTACTATGATATTTTTTTTCTAGCTATTTGATTATGGGCTCTCTGCAAAATGCATAGAAGTGTACGTCTGGTAAGAAATCGATCCCTAAATGCGGTCGTTCGAATTAGCGAATCTTGAATTCATATTAGTGAAATTATACACGGGCTCTTGACCTTAAAATATGATTTCCTTGTGTGATTATCAGATTGAGGAATCAGAAAATATGATTTTTAGCGTAGATATAACTTTTTGTTACGTGCATTTTGATCGTTGTTTACGTTATGTTTTGTAGGAAGTCGAAGGAATTACAGATCTCAAAGTACAGGTTATCGAGGGAATAGCAACCGTGGAGGTTATTTTTTCACTACTCGTTGCCTCTTACATTATGTTTATACATTCACATGACTATGAAAATGCGAATAAATGTCGAATTGTTATTTTTGATTGGGTAAATTACAACCACCTCCCTGAGGTAAAATGTCATTACAAAAAACCCTTTTGTTTGAGAAATTACATCCAACCCCCTGCAATTTGTAAAATTTCTTACATTCATCCCCCTACAAAAGGGTGTTAACGAAGACATTTACAAATTTCAAGGGGATGGATGTAATTATTGGAAAATGAGGGGTTTTTTTGCAAATAGACCTTACTTCAGGGTGGCAGTTGTAATTTACCTTTTTTATTTAATTTTTTTTTCTTCCCGCAATGTCGGTTTCTATGGGCAAAGTAAATTAAAAATCGCAAGTAAAAGCTTCGGAGAAATAATGATGTAATCGTAGTCTAGATTTGATCGGAGTAAAGATAAAATTCGGTGCTTATTAAAGTAAATTGATATACGATATTACACCTTCACTGTGTGCAACATCTAACCGACTCGACGAAGAACATATCAACTCGGTCGAGAGATTAATTCTAGTTATAAGTGTGGATAATCAATCTTGTTTCCTGTTGGTGACACTGTTAATACTTAATATAGACACTATTTAAGTTGGCATTTTATTTATTTAATTGTTTATTTATTTGTGTAGTTAACGAAGCAAACAACGGTACAAGCAACCGGAGTGGCTTCGAATTTGGTGGAGACAATACAGGGTTCTGGATTCAAGTTGCAGACTTTGAATTTGAGCTTTCAGGATGAAGAAGATTTCAGCTAATTAAATTCATCCTTATTCACTCCTTTAGCAATTTTTTTTGTATTTTTTCGGGAATATCGTAATTTGCGTGATGGCCCTCTAATTATTGTGTAATTGTTGTATCTTTTGCAACCCAAGGGAATAAATAAACCTATGCTAGTAGAGAATTATATACATTTCTGTGTTCATGAGATATATATAGCTTCATCCATATATATAATTTGATATACCCAATATTTATTAGAGTAAAAAGCAGTTTACCCCCTAAACAAATGCCCGTTTTGCACTTTGCCCCCCAAACAAAAAAAAATTGCACGTTCTTACCTAAACTCCGGTTTTTGTTGCACGGTGCCTCAAAATTGGAATATTCAGGCCATTTTGACCGGAATCTTCCACACGTGCTTTTCACGTGAGTTTTAAAGGGGCAAAAGAGTCTATTCACTTACCTTCTTCATAATAAAAAAAAAAAAAAAAAGCAGAAGAAGAAGCTGGGAAAATCTGCAATTGGCTGAGAATGGGAATGGCCGAATGGGTTTCTCTTAGTTTTCTTCCCGGAGGAACACCACATGCTTTCTTCAATTTTATCGAGCTGCAATTCGAGACGTTTTTTAAATCAGAGACGAAATTAAATTTATTTCAATAAAAAAGTACAAATATTGATGAGTTGGGTTCTTACTGTGATGATTGGTAGCAAAGGCCCGAATATTTCTTCAGTCATAATCTGAGCATCTAGTGGAGGATCCAATAAAATTGTGGGCTCAATCATCCTGTAATTGTCGAATATTTTAATTCTCCGAAAACATAAATTTAAATAAATAAATAAGAAATTAAAAGGGTACTAACAAATTTTCTCGGTCGAGTGAACCACCGTAGACAATGGAAGCTGCGACACCAGGTTCCTCGAGAAGATTGCATATTCTATCGAAATGATTCTTGTTCACAATTCTGCAAATACTCTGCAATTCTTCAGAGAAACCCATTCCACCGTAAATTTATGTTGTTGTTGTTATATTCAAATTCACCACGAAATCGATTATGAGGTAGAGGGGATCTCGTCGGTGCCGCCGTGGTTTATCTAGATGAAGAAGAAGTCGGTTCCGAAATGTCCGATTTGAGGGTAGAAATGGCGGATCACAACCCTTCTTTTTCTTTCTTCTTTTTCTTTGTTTTTTCTTTTTCTTTTTTTTTTTTTTTTGTTTTTTTTTTATGAAGAAGGTAAGTGAATAGACTCTTTTGCCCCTTTAAAACTCACGTGAAAAGCACGTGTGGAAGATTCCGGTCAAAATGGCCTGAATATTCCAATTTTGAGGCACCGTGCAACAAAAACCGGAGTTTAGGTAAGAACGTGCAATTTTTTTTTGTTTGGGGGGCAAAGTGCAAAACGGGCATTTGTTTAGAGGGTAAACTGCTTTTTACTCTATTTATAAGGTGAAATCGAAATAAATAAGTGGTGGCAATTGATTAAAGTTACCAAGTCCTCATTTGAAAATATTGATAAGATTGATTTAATTACGCGTAGTAGATCCTTGAGGTATGCTAGAATAACTTTAAGGTTCATGTGATATTGATTACAACCATATCTTTGAAAAAATTACCGGAGCAAAGATTTCATGTCCTGTGGACCAAATGGACTATATTTATTTTCCGCAGGACCGTTAATACTACCATAGACAGAAAATTATAAATATTATATAAAAATAATAAGGATTTAAGAAATAATGGGCGAGCCATCTCACTCCCTAACTCTATTTTGTCTCCACCACTTCCTAAAATTAATAGTCTGTTAGAATCTAATATAATAACTTATCTAATGCATTATTTCGTAAGGGTTTCTAACAATATTTTAGGGGGCTCATTGTAATTACCGATACTATAGGGACCTCAAAGTTATTTTAGCATACCTCAGGGTGCACATGTAATTTACCAAATAAGAAAAGAAAAAAAAAGGTAACATGTTATTAACCTATTAGCTGGCCTAATTGCAAAAATGTTTTTTATTTTCATTACTATGTCCAAGTAGTAAACATATAAATGAAAAGAAAAAATAGATAGAATGAAGCTACTACACAAACTTACTCATTTGTAGCAATATAAGTATCATAAATAAATGAAGAAGTAGCTTCAACCAAATTAATGCTACTGTTAGAATCCGAGAGGATTCTATTTCGGTTTTTCAACACGTGTGCGAAAAACGTGTATAAAAACTAGGGAAGTTTCCTTAGTTCTTTAAACTCTTATTTTGTCATTAATTTATTTAATTGCCTAAGTGTTTTATTAACAAGGAATTTATTTGTCTAAGACTTTCCTTGTTTACATAACTCTTTTTTCCTTACGTGAAGATTATATCTAACCTAATGGGCTCTAATTTTGTAGGGCTCTACTAATTCACCTAAGGAAGTATAAGAAGGGCAGCATCAACGTTTTTATACGTTGTCCCTTTTATTTGAGAGAAAAACTTTTTCTGCTCTTGCGTTGCTGCACCTGAGTTGTGATCTTATTCGAGAAGAAAAACACAGCAAACGATTTGCTTCTTTCACGCGAAAAGAAGATCGGTTCTTCGGGAGAAGAACTCAGAAGATCTCGGGAGGAGGTCGATCCGCCGACTGAGGGACTCAGCGTTGAAGAAATTTCAACCGTGCGGAAAGGGACGTGCTGCAAAGTGAAGATTGACAATTCAGCGTAGGATACAAGAACGGCGTCGACAAAGAGGGAGTCTTTGCATTTTCGATTAAGTCCTATTACTGTATTCGTAAAACTAAAAATTAGTGAATTTCATTTGCAGGTCCCCGTGGATGTAGGGTACAATTGTATCCGAACCACTTTAAAATTTGTGTCTTTTTATTACTGTTCCATTAACTGTTGCAACTCTTCGTAAAACAGTAGAACAGTAGCTAAAACTGAATCTGGGATTTATCGGACACAAATTTATAATTAATTTGCACGAAATAATTCTAACAATTGGCATCAAGAGCCTGTCACTAAATATATCTAGTGAGATTTTGGGAACTGATTACTCTTATTTTGTGCAGATATGAATACTCAACGAGAAGGATCTTCAACTACTCGTCCACCTCTTCTAATCGGCTCCAACTACTCATACTGGAAATAAAAAATGAAGATGTTTATCAAATCCATAGATGAGAGAGCATGGCGCGCCATCATAACTGGTTGGACACCTCCCATGATCAAAGGAGAAGACAAAGAGGAAGTATTCAAACCAGAAGCAGATTGGAGTGATGGAGAAATACTACTCGCAAACTACAACTCGAGGGCCCTAAACGCAACATTTAGTGGTGTTGATGATAATCAATTTAAACTAATAGCGTCATGTGAATCTGCAAAGAGAGCTTGGGAAATTCTTCAAGTCACATACGAAGGAACGTCAACTGTAAGGACATCCAAGTTACAGATGTTGGCCACCAAATTCGAAAATTTGAAGATGGAGGAGAATGAGACGATCACTGACTTCCATGCTAAATTATGTGATATCTCAAATGAATCATACGCACTCGGTGAACCATACTCAGAAAGCAAATTAGTGAGAAAAGCTATGCGCTCATTACCTGAAAGATTCGCTTACCGAATTGCTGCCATTGAAGAAGTCAGAGACGTTGACACGCTCAAACTAGACGAACTCATGGGGAAACTTCTAGCACAAGAACTCAATCATGGTGAAAATCATCGTGAAAAGTCTAGAGAAAAGAAGATAGCCTTTCAAGCAGAAACATCATATGCAACGCCCCAAAATTCGTCAACTCAAGAAGATGAGCAAACAGTTGAAGAATCCTTGGCACTACTATCGAAAAATTTTGGGAAATTTCTCAAAAAGATCGAAAAAAGGGGAAATCTTCCAAGCACAGGGAAACCCGTGAATTTTCAAAATTCTAGGAGAAATTCAAATCAAGATAACTCAGAGGAGTCAAAACCAAGAAGAATACAATGTCGAGAATGCGAAGGCTTTGGTCACATTCAATCAGAATGCGCAAACACCCTGAAGAAAAAGAAGAAAATGTCACTTACTACTGGTTGGAGCGATGAAGAAGAATCTGATGATGACCAAGGAAACAACAATCAAGTCACTAACTTTGTAGCATTCAGCAGCAAAGTTCCTCTGGACAGCTCAGAATCAACTGTTGCTTCAACTGTTGCAACAGACTGTGAAACAGAATCCAGGTATGAAAATATGTGTTCTGATTATGAAAAAAATCTAAACGAAAATTCTTCTTTTGCAGAGGATCCGAACAGCAGCAGTGATGAGGAAGAACCAACCTTGGATGAAGTAAAGGAGGTATATGAAAAAATGTACCAAAAATGGCTCGACGTCGTTAAGGTAAATAACTTCCTGGAAAAGGAGAAGTTTGTGCTTGTAGAGGAAAACAAGACACTAAAGGTAAGAATCTCTACTCTTGAGGAAAGGGTCATATCTAGTGATCAAGAGAAAAATAGTTTGCAGGCTAAACTAACTCAAACTCAAGAAGCAATTGCAAAATTGAACTTGGGTACAGGTAATCTAGATGAAATCTTAAGCAACAACAAGCCAAACTATAATCGTCTAGCCATAGGAGGGAGTCAGCTACCCAAAGTTGATCTAAAGCGAAAGGAAGATCAAAACAGAAAAATCAACTTTGTTAAACAAGCTTCTGTCTCACAAACAGTTGCAACTGTTGAAGCAACGAAACACAATTCAAAGAAAAGGTTTATTCCCACTTGTTTTTTCTGTCAAAATCCAGGTCACATACGTCCTAGATGTTTCAAATATTTAAAACTTGTGAAAAAGCTTGTGGCTCGTTCTCTTTACTCTGCTAGGGCTGATTATTTTCCTTTACCCTCTCAAAAACCCAAAAATAAAATTGATATTTCCAATAGACCTCAGCAAAAAATTTGGGTTGAAAAGTCCACGTTTAAATGCTTATCTGCGATTACTTCTTTAAAAGCAAGTACTACTAATGATTGGTATTTTGACAGTGGGTGTTCACGACATATGACCGGTGTTAAAGAGTTTCTGAAAAACTATCAACAAATCACCGGTGGAGCTGTTACCTTTGGAAACGAAAAAAAGGGTGAAGTGCTAGGGAAAGGATCGCTAAATCATGAGAATCTGCCAAAGCTGAAGAATGTACTACTTGTAGAAGGACTCACGTCAAATCTGATAAGCATCAGCCAGCTATGTGATCAAGATCTTGAAGTCAGATTCAACAAATTCGCATGTCGAGTATTAGACAAAGACGAGAATTGTGTTATTCAAGGTTCTCGATCATCTGACAACTGCTATATTCTTGTCTCTGCTGGTATGAACTGTTTCAACAGTCTGTCAGACTCTACAGTGCTTTGGCACAAAAGAATATCTCATGAATTCTCCGCACCTAAAACACCTCAACAAAATGGAGTGGTTGAACGCAAAAATCGCACTCTGCAAGAGATGGCCAGGGTCATGATGAACGCAAAGGAGATCGCTCCTCGTTTTTGGGCAGAAGCAGTTAACACTGCATGTCATATTATAAATCGAGTCTATCTTCGACCAGGTACCACTAAAACTCCGTACGAAATTTGGAAAGGACCACTGGAAGAGGAACCAACAAAGGAATCGGAAAACAGCTCCAGTGTCGCACCAACAGTTCCAACAGTTGATGCAGCATCTACCAATTCAGAAGAAAGTGACGTCAATTCTGAAACAGGAGACGAAGCTGAAGTCAGGCCTCTCGAATTGGATGATCAAACTCACAAGGAACCCTCAAGAAGAGTCAAAAAGAATCATCCAGTGGATCAAGTCATTGGCCCGGTAGAAGAAGGAATTCAAACCCGAGGCTTTAGCGATGCTGATTGGGCAGGTGATGCAGACGATCGAAAAAGCACAACTGGAGGATGTTTCTATCTTGGGAACAATCTCGTGTCCTGGTACAGCAAAAAACAGAATAGTATCTCGTTTTCCACTGCCGAATCGGAATATATCGCCGCAGGTAGTTGTTGTGCTCAACTCTTATGGATGAAACAAAAGGTATGTGATTATGGTATTAGTCAAGATTTATTGCATATTTATTGTGACAATATGAGTGCGATTAATATTTGCAAGAATCCAGTACAGCACTCTCGAACTAAGCATATTGAAATTCGCTACCATTTCATTAGAAATCTTGTAGAGGAAGGAACTGTCTCATTAGAGTATGTCACAACGGAGAAACAACTTGCTGACATCTTTACTAAACCCCTAGATGCACAAAGGTTTGATTCCTTGCGAAATTCGCTTGGAATTTGTATTGTCTGACCTGTGCAGTTGCATAAACTGTTGCAACAGTCTGTGTCCAGACTTGCAACTTTTAAAGTTTTATGGACACATCACGCATACTGCATTTTGTTCATCTAGGTTATGCATTAGACATACTGCATGTGATGAAACTCTTGTGTATTGGATACTATCTGTACTTTCGAACTTTGTGAGTAACTTCATCAATCCCCGAATGATGGCTATAGAGACTTTAGTTTTTTACTACTCCTCACAATCTCGTCATGGTTTAACACTTTCATAAGGAAAAGCTGACTCTCGAAATGAGTGAAAGCTAATCTTGAATTTTTGTTTAACTATATATAATAAATTGGTCTGTGAATAATTCGAAGCCTTTTTGAGTTGAGTCAGTAAATCACGTGGCCGAAAGCTCCTACAAGGCTCAAATAGAAAGCCCAGGGGACTACACATTGCACGACCATTGTAAACCCTTTATATGGTCAGTGAATAGTTCGAAGCCTTTTTGAGTCGAGCCGGTAAACCTCATGACCGAACACTCACTACACGACTCAATTAGAAAGCCCAAGGGATTACACATTGCACGACCACACCTATCTCGCTAATTAAATTGCTCTGCTCTTCATGAAAAAGCTACCATTACTAGGGTGTGTATGCTACCTAATAAGAGCGTTTTTGTGCTTGATTTGAGGGTAATAAATTTATTGTTAGTCTCGTTAGTTTGTATTTTGGAGCTTGTTTTTTGTTAAAATTGAAGATAAACCCCATGGGTTTGATAGTCCTAATAGTATCCTATTCACTCGTGTTTACTCACTCATATTCTCTTTCGTTCTCTCACGTTTTTTTTTTCTTCGTCCTAGTAATTTAATTCTGCATATTAGGCATAATAATAATAAAAAAAAAAAAAAAAAAAAAAAAAAAAAAAACGGGGTGGGTTCGTATATTTTTTTGCGGCAATCATTTTTTTGAGTAACCCACTTTTCTGGGCATTTTTTTTCTCGAAGTTTTCTTGAACTGTGATGGGCTTCATATGTGAAGGTTGAGAGTTGCTGTACCTGAATTTAATTTTCATAAAATTGCTCTCATTGTTGGCAGAATAATATTTGCAATTTCTTCACTATAATCTTCCTAAATTGCTAAAATACCCATGAGAAGACCAACAGTTACCCATGTTTCTGCCCCTTTTCGTTTTTTCTTCAATTTGGTTTTCTTCTCTACTGCTCTCTTTTCCTTCTTCTTCCTTTGCAGCAAATCACAAATCTGCACTCAAATCAAAGGAATCCAAGAGCACAGTGATGGGGAAACGAAAAAGCACCGGTGGATCGTCTTCTTCGTCCAAACGACGACCATCTCGACCAGCAACCACGTCTTCAGCAGCTCCTCCGCCGCGTCGCCGCTCCGATGACCGCCCTGTCTTCGGGGAGCCATGTGATGCCGTGCCCCTTGCTTTTTGGGAGCCTCCGCTCCTTCTCACGGCTGCCTCTGCTGAGTATTTTGGGAATCTGCCCGTTGTTGTGGGTCATAGGGTTTCTCCACCGCCATCGCCGCTAGTGACACCACCGTCACCGCCAGTCTCACCGCCGTCACCGTTCATCTATTCTCCACCATCTCCTCTACTGCCACACTCGCCGGCTGCCCAATCGTCACCACCACCGTGTGCACCGCCATCGCAACCACCCAAACCGGCCTCACCTGCACCCCGCCACCTCGCCGCTCTCGTCGACGAGTTACTCACTCTGCCTCGCCTTCCGCTACTCGCACCACCGCAGGTCACTCTGCACCGGATCCCGTGGTGCCTATCTCTGCTGTCGATGCTTTTAATTCTCGGTTCTTTCTCCGAGCGCATCAAACCCGGTGGCGTCTGTCAAGTGGTTCATGATTTTTATGCCAACCTACCTAGTGGGGTCTCTGATTGTCGAAGTCGTTTTTACGACGAAGAAACTCGACTATTTTACTGCCCTTGCTCAGAAAGGGGGAGATTATTCTTGAGGGGGAGTTGACAACGAAGCATCAACCCAGGAGGAACCGCATACATGGGGAGCTGATGCAGCTGCTGGAACTACTACTGATCCAACTGTTGTTGCTCCAACTGTTCCAACAGTTGATGGTACAACAGCTGAAGTTGATACGAATGATGACGAGGAGTTGTTCGTTGATGTTGAATATATTCTGGATTAGTTTTTTTTTGTGGTTGTCGAATTCATTTTCTGAACAACGGCCTCTAATAGTCTGCTAGGCTTAACTTTTTTCTTGTTTTGTTAACTGCTGTTTTCTTTAACTGTTCTAACAGTTACTCTATTATGCAGTCTAATGTTTTGTCAGGTATTTGATCAAGGGGGAGGACTTGATTATAATAAATAGATGACAAAGGGGGAGATTGTTAGAATCCGAGAGGATTCTATTTCGGTTTTTCAACACGTGTGCGAAAAACGTGTATAAAAACTAGGGAAGTTTCCTTAGTTCTTTAAACTCTTATTTTGTCATTAATTTATTTAATTGCCTAAGTGTTTTATTAACAAGGAATTTATTTGTCTAAGACTTTCCTTGTTTACATAACTCTTTTTTCCTTACGTGAAGATTATATCTAACCTAATGGGCTCTAATTTTGTAGGGCTCTACTAATTCACCTAAGGAAGTATAAGAAGGGCAGCATCAACGTTTTTATACGTTGTCCCTTTTATTTGAGAGAAAAACTTTTTCTGCTCTTGCGTTGCTGCACCTGAGTTGTGATCTTATTCGAGAAGAAAAACACAGCAAACGATTTGCTTCTTTCACGCGAAAAGAAGATCGGTTCTTCGGGAGAAGAACTCAGAAGATCTCGGGAGGAGGTCGATGATACGATATATTATTATTTAATATATCGTTAATTATTAGTTAGTCATTATTTAATTATTAATTAAATAGAATAGTTGTTTAGGGTTATATATTGCCGTGAGTAGTAGTGGTTAGGAGAATTATTAAGTATTTTATTAGTTTAGGTAATTATCTTTTCTAGTTAGATTAGGATTCTAGGGTTTTATTCTCTTTAAATAGTCGTATTTTGTTAGGGTTTTGATTATGAAGAGAAAAATATTAAAGAATAGATCTTACGTTTCGTAGGAAATATTTATGATACTCGAGAGATCGCATCAATTGGTATCAGAGCGAAGTTGCGATTAACACCAACGCTTCGTTAGCAAAGCAGCGATTATATCAAAGCTAAGCTGGAGCAAAGTTGAGATCACATCAAAACTTTGTGAAAATTATGATGTCAGAAACAAGACGGTTGGAGCGATTGGAGAAATCCGTGGAGAAATTACGGATTGATTTTCAGAAATTGCTCGAACAAAGTCAAGGACGACGTCAACGCCATCACAAAAGCCGAAGGGACCGCCGCCCGTCACCGCCACTGCCGATGCCGCTGCCGAGCCTATTCCCGGAGGAAGAGGAAGAGGACGACGATGACTTTTTCGAAGAACCCCAGATTTTTGTGAGTTCCCCGGAAGAAGAAGAATCGAATTCCACTGAGACAAAGTGGGACGAAGAGCCGAAAGAAGAAGAATCGGAGTCAACTGAGATAAAGTGGGACGAAGACGAGAAATTAACCAGAGAGGAGAGCGAAGAGCTACTATGGATATTGGGAGATTTTCATGGTGTTCAAAAGAAAGGATTCGAAGAACCGATGGTCAGTTTGGATGAGATAAAATCTAAAAAGACGATTGAAAAAATTTATTTGTCGGGAAAAAGATTGAATATTTTCGCTACAATGGCCTGTGGAATTTTATTGGATCAGCATGAACAATGTGTTAAAAAGCTTGGTCGTTCAACGTGTTTTTCGGAGTCAATCGGGAAGCAAGTTGATAAGCAAGTCGATGAAGTCAAACATAGGTGGAAACACAAAGGAGAGGGACCAAATTGACTCGAACCTTGAGGACAAGGTTCATTTCAAGAGGGGTGGTTTGATACGATATATTATTAAATATATCGTTAATATATTTTTTAATTATTAGTTAGTTACTATTTTATTATTAATTAATTATCATAGTATATTTATATTAGATATAGCCGTATGTTAGTTTAGGGTTAGGATGATTAGGAGGATTATTAAGTATTTAATTAGTATAGGTAATTATCTTTCCTAGTGAGATTAGGATTCTAGGGTTTTATTGTCTTTAAATAGTCGTTTTGTGCTAGGGTTTTATTATGAAGAGAAAAATATTAAAGAATAGATCTTACGTTTCGTAGGAAATATTTATGATACTCAAGAGATCGTATCAACTGGTATCAGAGCGAAGTTGCGATTAACACCAACGCTTCGTTAGCAAGGCAGCGATTACATCAAAGCTACGCTGGAGCAAAGTTGAGATCACATCAAAATAAAGAAATAAGAGAAATAATAAAGAAGAGTTTTCTTACGTTTAGTAAAGAAATCTTATGATACTCAAGAGATCGTATCAACTGGTATCAGAGCGAAGTTGCGATTAACACCAACGCTTCGTTAGCAAGGCAGCGATTACATCAAAGCTACGCTGGAGCAAAGTTGAGATCACATCAAAACTTTGTGAAAATCATGATGTCAGAAACAAGACGGTTGGAGCGATTGGAGAAATCCGTAGAGAGATTACGGATTGACTTTCAGAAATTGCTCGAACGAAGTCACGGACGACGTCAACGCCAACACAAAAGCCGAAGGGACCGCCGCCCATCACCGCCAACGCCACCGCTACCATCACCACCACCGCTGCCGAGCTCGTCGGAGGGAGAGGAAGAGGACGACGATGACTTTTTCGAAGAGCCCCAAATTTTTGTGAGTTCGCCGGAAGAAGAAGAATCAGATTCAACTGATATAAAGTGGGACGAAGAGCCGAAAGAAGAAGAATCGGAGTTAACGGAGATAATTTGGGACGAAGATGAGGAATTAACCACAGATGAGAATGAAGAACTACAATGGATATTGGGAGATTTCCATGTTGTTGAAAGGAAAAAAGACGAACAAGAATTGGTGATTGTGAATGAACCGGAATTGGTGATTGTGAATGAACCGGAATCTGAAAAGGTAATTGAAGAGGCTTATTTATCGGGAAAAAAATTGAGAATTTTTCCAAAAGCCTTGAGGAGTTCGTTCGATCAACCTAAACAATGTGGTAAAAATCTTGATCGTTCGTCATGTTTTTCGGATTCACTCGGGACGCAATTCGATGTAATCAAACACAGGTGGAAGCGCAAAAGAGAGAGCTGCAATTATTGGAACCTTGAGGACAAGGTTCATTTCAAGAGGGGTGGTTTGATACGATATATTATTATTTAATATATCGTTAATTATTAGTTAGTCATTATTTAATTATTAATTAAATAGAATAGTTGTTTAGGGTTATATATTGCCGTGAGTAGTAGTGGTTAGGAGAATTATTAAGTATTTTATTAGTTTAGGTAATTATCTTTTCTAGTTAGATTAGGATTCTAGGGTTTTATTCTCTTTAAATAGTCGTATTTTGTTAGGGTTTTGATTATGAAGAGAAAAATATTAAAGAATAGATCTTACGTTTCGTAGGAAATATTTATGATACTCGAGAGATCGCATCAGTCGATCCGCCGACTGAGGGACTCAGCGTTGAAGAAATTTCAACCGTGCGGAAAGGGACGTGCTGCAAAGTGAAGATTGACAATTCAGCGTAGGATACAAGAACGGCGTCGACAAAGAGGGAGTCTTTGCATTTTCGATTAAGTCCTATTACTGTATTCGTAAAACTAAAAATTAGTGAATTTCATTTGCAGGTCCCCGTGGATGTAGGGTACAATTGTATCCGAACCACTTTAAAATTTGTGTCTTTTTATTACTGTTCCATTAACTGTTGCAACTCTTCGTAAAACAGTAGAACAGTAGCTAAAACTGAATCTGGGATTTATCGGACACAAATTTATAATTAATTTGCACGAAATAATTCTAACAGCTACAACGTTACATTAGTTAATTTTGAATAATCAATGTCACAACTTTAAACAAAGGTTAAAAAAGAATGTGAAATGTTAGATAAAATAATGAATTCAGCTAATCATCTCTACATGATAAGGCTACTTCCTTCGTGAAATATCCACCAATTAATTGGCTCAAGAAATACTTCACCCAATCGGCCAAACCAAAAAAAAAAAAATTAATTAATTAATTATTTATTTTCTATAATAAAAAATAAACAAATAATGAAATCTTGTAGTGATTTATGGAGCTGAGACTGTGATTTTCACACAAGATTGTTAAATTAATGATAAAGTCATAAAACACATTCTTTGAGGAATAATTAAAAAAAAAAAAATTAGTAATTTAAGTTATGGACAATTACATTGAGCCCAATGAATAAAAATAGCTTTAGGGTTTAGTTTCCATAGTATTGAAATTAAATAAATAATCTTTATATTATATTTTTCAAATTTAATTATCTGGTGCAGCAAAAATTCCTAAAACCAACTCCACTAGTACCATCTTTTCATGCATATTTCCCCGGGTAAATTGCATTTTGCACCCCATAATTAACCTTAATGGCGATTTGCACCCTCACATTTCCCCCCACCTTTTATGCTTCTCTCGAGCTCTATATATATATGTGCATGCATTTACATAATATATCCATCACTTCTCTACTCATCTATTTCAAGTTTTAATTTAGCTTTCGTCTCCGAAAATGGCTGCAAAATCGGCCCTCTTTCTGTTGGCCCTCGTACTTTTCGTTTCAACAACAATGGTACAAATCTTAGCACATAATTAATTCCCTTTTAATTATATTACTTAATGCAACTAGACATTATTTCAATTTTTTTTTCATCGCGAAAAATGATCGATGATTCTTGTTGTTGTAGGGTTCGTCGTATGTCGAAGAGGTAGATAATCTCGAAACTGGGGTATAGTTGATTAGTTTCTTTATTCTTTTTTCATAACTATATATTGAATTATTCACTCCAATTAATAAATTTAACAAGTTTATTAACAATATATGTTCTTGAATTAAATGATTACTATTATTACAGCACCATCACTATAATCATTCTCACCACCATCATCACGCGAAAGCACCGGTTCATGCACCATCAAAGGCTCCAAAGAAGGCACCATTGCACGCCCCGATTCCTCCTCCGCCGAAGGCACGTCATGCATATCCACCGGCCTCTCCTCCACACGGTAAGTACATGTATATATATATATATATATATATATATATATATATATATATATATATATTATAAGTAATTCACTTGTAAAATTCCAAATCCACCACAAAAGTCCGTCTATTAATTAATATATAAACAAATTCAATGGATTTGTTATTATTGCAGGGTGCGTGGGAATGTGCGCGTCTTACTGCAAGCTCGTTAGCCCGAAAAGGCACTGCATGAAAACATGTACCGCATGTTGCGATAAGTGCAAATGTGTGCCTGTGCCTGGTTTCAAGAAATGCAGCAACTGGGACAAAGTTATGATCCATGGCTATATTGTCAAGTGCCCATGAATAAGTAAATTAATTTTGATGAACTTGTAATAGTATTTTATTGTCTTATTTTGAACTGCTTTGTTTGTGTGTTGTTGTAAGACCTAGTGATTGGGTCACTAATAAACTTCTTTATGGAATAATAATTATCAATCTGTGTTTTTTATTCACTGAATAGCGGAAATTAGATGCTACTTATACATTCGATTATTTATATTGACTGAATTTGAACAGTAGATATACATATAATTACACACACTCATGTGTATGTGTGCTTAATTAATAGTTATTTAATTAAATCGATGGTTCAAATTCACCCAGTATAATTAATCAGGTGTAGAATCTAAATTCCCGATTAAGTTTGAACAACTATATGAATTAATACTATTTTCAAGTTTCAATGGTTTCAATGGCTCCAATGGAGACGTCTATTTATAAAAAGAAACACACGCATAATTACCATCTAAACTGATCGAGTAATAACACTATAATTTCTAAAATAAAATAAAAAATAACACTATTATAAAATTACCATTTTCTCCTTCATACTTTGCTCTATTTAAATTTGTTTTTATTTATTTATTTAGTGATTTAAAATATAGTGAGACTGACTAGTTTGACTAATGCCGGCAGTGACATGTGATACCACGTGGACTCAGTTTTTAAAGGCATATCCAACAGTAGTAAACTGGTTGTTTATAGTACTTTATACTTGTACTATACTGACGTTATTTATTTATTTATTTATTATTATTATATTTATTTATTTACTGCATTAAAATAATTGGTAAATGATGATATAAAAGCCAACCCCATTATAGCTGGATTTAATGGGAATAATAATTATTTAATAGAAATTGTAAAATTTAACTTCATACTACAAGTGGGAGATGCTCGACTCGAGAGAGTATCTCAGTTAACACTTTCATATTATATATTTATTTACAATATGAACTACTATTGAGTCTGTCTCTCTCACACAGTAGAGGTGAAGTGCGTGTTAATAATTCATAAAGCAAAAATAGGTCGGTAAAGGGTGATTACAAGTTTCAAGAACAAAGCCTCGTGTACGGCAAAATATTTAATAATTTAATTGTGTGGTTTTCTTACACATTTTATGGTGAATATAGACCCAAATAAATAATATCCGGGTTCAAGCGACGATCTAGCAGTTGAAGTAAGTAATTTTTTTATTAATTGATCCGAGTTCGAATTCTATTGCAACAGTTGTTGGGCCAAACTTGTCTTATGATTAGCCTTATGTAGTTTATGTCTCTCGTATAATTTGCAAGCTGCAATACGAGATGGTAGATATATAGAGTAATTTTTTATCAATTGATCCGAGTTCGAATTCTCTTGCAACAGTCGTTGGGCCAAACTTGTCTTACGATTAACTTGTGTTATGTCTCTCGTATAATTTGCAAGCTGCCATACTATAGATAAATATATATAGAGTGCATAGATAAATATATTTATAAATATATTTATATATACTTATAAGTTATTAGTAGATCACAGAGAAGACCCATACTAAGACACAATCACTCCCCATTGGTCCACTTGAAGCTGGCAAATTATTTGATATTTCAAGACTTTGGAAACTGCAAACTCTCTCTTTATATATATTACACTTGTATCTATCTCTCTCTAAGTAACTTCACTTGCAAATTTTCTGTCTTAGAAAAAAAATATGGCTTCAAAAGCTTTGCTCATTGTTCTAGCATGTTTTCTCCTAATCAACACCAATGTATACATAAGTGCCCCTATTTTTATTTATTTTTACTAATTTCTAGTATTTATTATATATTCTTAATTTCTTTAACAAGATTACTAAGTTTGTCTTAATCTTTATGTTTGATCCCTTTGGGTTTTTTGTAGGTTTCATCACATAGGGAAGAAGAGATCCTTAGTGAATTCTACCCCGGAAAGCCAGTTTTTCCACCGCCGCCGCCTCCGATAGTGCAACCACCAACACCGCCTCCGATAGTCAAAGCACCACCACCAACACCGCCTCCTGCTATCAAGATACCACCAACACCAACACCAACACCAACACCAACACCGCCTCCGGCGATCAAGACACCACCTCCACCACAACCACCAGCCGTACGACCACCAAGAAATAGACTAGGTAAATCTACACTCTCGTACAGTAGCTTGTAAATCTTTTTATTTAAATAATATTTATTTATTTATTTATTTATAATATGAACAGAGTGCATACCGCTATGTGTGGTGAGGTGCAAAAACCACTCGAGGAAGAATGTGTGCATGAGAGTTTGCCTAACATGCTGCGACAGATGCAAATGTGTTCCTCCGGGGCAATATGGTAATAAAGAAAAATGCGGCAAATGCTACACCGGCATGACCACCACCGGCGGCAAGCCCAAGTGCCCTTGAAAATTGTTCTGTCAATTAATTCATTTTCTCATAAATCAATTGTTTTTTTGTTCTTTTAATGTACTAGAGGGAAAATGAAAGACAACAAATAAGATCATTAATATAATTATGAGTAGAAATTCCTATATTCTGCTAATCTGATTTATATTCTTCATAGTTTTAGCTTCCTGAATTTCGTTATCTAACGCACAATGAGTTATCGAAAAATCCGAAGAAACGAGCATCGGAATAATAATCCTTCTAAAAGTGTGTGTATAGCTGAGGGTACATAGCACATTTTGACATAACCAAAAGAGATTAATTTGAAGGGAGATATATATATACATACATTATAATACATTGCAATTTGTGTTGCATCGGCAGCTGGGGCCGATGTGTGGGCCCCGTCACCGTACCGAGCCAGCTTCCGGGCGATAAAGATAGTGCAATTGCTATTGTAAAACACTTGTCTAGTTCATTTCTTCTAAGAGACATTTTCTCAAACGGTTGATCTGCAAACGAGTTGGACTCAGTTATCCCACCAGATCAACTCAGTGTCCGACCTAGCTAGTTCACCATCCGAGTTAAGCAACTCCGCCCAGTCAACTTCATCCTTCTCCTCATCTTTATCACTCATCACCTCCATTATTTTCTTGAGTAAACTGCAAAAAGTACCCCTGTGTAATCCCCAAATGGCAGAAACCCTCCTATGATAAATAAACTAGCAAAAACTCCCCTGTGAAATTTAGTCAAAGGCAAAACCCCCGGTTGACTTAAGTGTGGCCACTCGCAGGTTGCGCGACTGGTAGTAGGTTTTTGGACGTGAACTGACGAAATTGTCCCTAAAAATGTATTTATATGTATATATATTATATGTATATATATTTTCCTTTTTAATTTGATTGTTTAGAAATTAAAATATTGTTAAAAAATAGTAAATAATTAAATTTAAAAATTATTAAAAAAATGTTAATCAAATTAAGTATATATATTTTTAAATATATAATAACGGAATTTAAATTTTCTTTTGATGTAGCGATAATTTAAAATATATACAAAAACTATGTGATAATAAAAATAAAAATAAATAAAGACCCCATTGTACCTCTATAATTAAGATATAACAAAAATAAAATAATTAAAATATTTAAAAAATATAAGAATTTATTAATTGCAAAATCCCGGGGTATTTGTGTCTTTTTATATGAAGTCAATACTCAAATGATAAATGGGCCGAGTGTGCTATTTAAATAATTTCACAGGGTGATTTTTGTTAGTTTATTTTTCATAAGGGAGTTTTCGCTATTTAAAGAGTACACAGGGGTACTTTTTGCAGTTTACTCTTATTTTCTTCGCTTCCTCTTTATTGCCAAAAATACGAATAATTAAAAATAATTGAATACTTCTTCATAAAAATGGGAAACAATACGGGAATTCTGTAAAATCTGAATAATTAAAAAAAAATTAGATTCCAATTTAAATTCTTGAGTTGGAAAATTATTTAAAAAAAATTAAATGTCATTTATTTAAATGTTCAAATATAAATTCTTGAGTTAGAAAATTATAAAACTATTTTTTTAGTGGTTTATACTAGTAAGGACAAATATGTAATTGTGTATTCATGTTTAACCTAGTTAAAATTACAAGGGTTGATAGTGAAGTGCAGGGCTAATTTGTCTCATTTGATAATTTGGGGGTGTCTTTGCAACAATAACCATAGTGCAGGGGTGCAAAGGACCAAGCCCACTTGCCCAATAAACATGGTAAATATTACAATTTGTTTTCTTAATAATTAAACCTAAAAATTATTAACACAAGTTTCTCGCTAGGGTCCAATTGTCGCTATTCATAAAAGCAGTTGGCTCGACCACAAATCACGACGGTCAATAACGTTCAACGGCGAGCGGGATAGGAATACGAGTTCGACGGCTCAAGCATAGGTATAACAACTGTCAAAACCGTTTATTTGTTTATTATGTATGGGTCGTTTTTCTTGTGGGAAATCTGGAATTTTACAAAGACGAATGTGATACGAATTATTATTTAATATATTATTTAATTATTAGTTTAGTTAATAGTTAATTATTAATTATATAAAATAGTATATTTAGCATATATATTTATATTTATATAGCCGTCTGTTTAGTAATTAGGAGATTATTAAGTATTTAATTAGTATAGGTAATTATCTTTCCTAGTTAGATTAGGATTCTAGGGTTTTATTCTCTTTAAATAGTCGTCTTGTGCTAGGGTTTATAATGAAGAGAAATAATAAACAAGAGTTTTCTTACGTTCAGTAAAGAAATCTTATGATACACAAGAGATCGCATCAATTGGTATCAGAGCGAAGTTGCGATTAACACCAACGCTTCGTTAGCAAGGCAGAGATTATATCAAAGCTACGCTGGAGCAAAGTTGAGATTACATCAACACTTTGCGAAATTATGTCGTCCGAGAGAAAACGTTTAGAGCGATTGAAAAATCCGTGGAGGAGATACGGATCGGTCTCCAAAAATTGCTCGAACAAAGTCAAGGACGACGCCATCACAAAAGCCGAAGGGACCGCCGCCCATCACCGCCAACGCCACCGCCGCCGTTGCCGAGCCTATCGCCAGAGGGAGAGGACGAGGACGACGATGATTTTTTCGAAGAGCCCCAATTTTTTGTGAGTTCTCCGAAAGAAGAAGAATCGGATTCAACTGAGATAAAGTGGGACGACGAGCCGAAAGAAGAATTATCGGATTCACTTGAGGTAATTTGGGACGTAGACGAGGAATTAACAAAGGAGGAGAACGAAGAGTTACGATGGATATTGGGAGATTTCCATGATGTTCAAAACAAAGAAGACGAAGGAGTATTGACGATTTTCAAGGAGATTAAGAAATCTAACAATGCTATTGAGAAGATTGATGTATCACTAAAAGTGTCAAATATTTCCTCGATGATGTTTAATGAATTGTTTGACCATAACAAACAATACGTTAAAGAGTCAACGATGGTGGATACATGTGATGAAGTAGTCGATCAATTGATTGAGATTCGTGTTCTCAGCATCCTACATGAGAACAAATTATTTTTGAAGAAATTTGATGGCATCAAGCATAGATGGAAGCGCAAACAAGAGAGAGCTGCAAATATTCGAACCTTGAGGACAAGGTTCATTTCAAGAGGGGTGGTTTGATACGAATTATTATTTAATATATTATTTAATTATTAGTTTAGTTAATAGTTAATTATTAATTATATAAAATAGTATATTTAGCATATATATTTATATTTATATAGCCGTCTGTTTAGTAATTAGGAGATTATTAAGTATTTAATTAGTATAGGTAATTATCTTTCCTAGTTAGATTAGGATTCTAGGGTTTTATTCTCTTTAAATAGTCGTCTTGTGCTAGGGTTTATAATGAAGAGAAATAATAAACAAGAGTTTTCTTACGTTCAGTAAAGAAATCTTATGATACACAAGAGATCGCATCAGAATGCTTGCAAATTTTGTTGATTAGGAGTAAATTTGGACTTAAACTTATGCCCTCGTTCCTTCATCTACTTTTCTTCCTACATACTTTCGGTGCAGTTAAAACTTTTCTTCCTACATACTTTCGGTGCAGTTAAATCTTCTTCGGCCATGTCTATAGATAATTGTGTTCAGGATGAGTTTGCACAAGTTCTAACGTCCGTGTGGTGGGATATCGAAAATTGTCCCGTTCCAAAGGGTTTCGACGACTATGCAAGTATTTTTGGAAACATAAAAACAGCCCTAAGACGTGCAAATTATTTTGGTGAAGTATCGATTTCAGGATTTGGAAACCTGAAAAAAGTGAAGAGTGAAATTTGTGAGACTCTCGGCCGTAGCGGGATAAAGATGAATCACATTTTTTCTCGGGGTATGTCTTTCATTGATGTGATTTTTTTTTTGGTTTTTTTTTTATTTAATTTCATGTGTTTTTATTGATGTGATTTTATTTTGTTTTTTTATTAATTTAATTTCATGTGTTTTTATTGATGTGATTTTTTTTTTTTTTAAATTTAATTTCATGTGTTTTCGACTCTTCGTTTTTTCTCAATAATAAATTATCATTTTGTGACTTAGCGGACAAAACAATTATGCTTGAGATGCTCTTGTGGGCTTTAGAACATGATCCGCCTGCCAATATTTTATTGATATCTGAGGATATTGATTTTGCTACTACCCTTAATCGATTGAGCTCGAAAATGTACAATATTATGGTGGCGCACCAAAATCAAGATCAACGAGTACAATTCAAGACTCTCTTATCTTCAGCTATATGCATTTGGTCGTTTAGAGATCTCATTGAAGGTGGATCGTCATCCCTGAGAAATTATGGACAGGTCAATTCTGTTCCATCCGTATCAGCTTTTTCGACAAGAAAATTGGTTTTTCAAGACAAAGAAGCTAATTCCAGTACTTTGATTCGGCTTATTTCTCGAGGAAATGATATTGACTTGTTAACATCTTCCATGTTAGAAGCATTATCATTTTTCAAGTCAGATCTCATCGCACCTACCGAGCAGAATTTGTTGGACTATTTCCTCTACAAACACCCTCACATAAATTTCAACGAGGCCCTCACATATGCCCTCGAGCACAATGTGATTGTGAAACAGGGAAAAGATGAGATGGAATTTTATCTCCCAGTTGAAAAATTATGGGAATTTAAGACAGATGTTGGAATTTGTGGAAACCCGACAGAACAAGTGGAAGATTCCCAAATAGAGGTAGATTTATTGTACAAATATTTAGCCTTTTGTTGTAGTATTATATTGAACTAGATTTTAATAGAAAAAAACATTTGTTAGATATTCTTTTTTAACAATGCAGGAGCTATGTGAGAAAACTTCTTCTGATGGAGATACAAGTGATGGTGGAGATACAAGTGAAAGTGAACGAGATTTGGAGAGTCCTGATTTGGGGATAAAAGCAGAGGTGAATTTATAGCACTATTAGAGTAGTATCTTATTGAAATAAATTTTAATAGAACAAAATATGTTGATATTTCTTCTTTGCCATGCAGGAGTTATACGACAAAGTGAAGAAAGAGAGAGTCCCACTTGTTAAATCCATCTTTGAAAAATACGGGGACATTTTCGCACGATGCAATTCTACACTAGAAGAAGACTTGGAAGATTGGGAGTATATTTGTGTAATTTACGAGAGTCTAAAAGAATATTCAATAAAAATAGCGCTTAAAAAACTCAAAAGCTACAGATCGACTATGTGTCATTTCGACTGCATGGACGTGAAAATCGGGTGGTTCAAAAAAAGGATCGATGCCATAATCAAGGTAAAGGAGTTAATTAAGGCTGGTTTGACCTTTTCGGATGCTAAAGAAAGAGTTTATGTAGCCATTGAAAACAATAAGAAAGATATGGAAACGAAAAAGAAGAAGCTAGCAGCTGGAATGAGTGCTTTGAAGCTGGTGCCGCAGAGAAGGCATCCTCGTATCAAGGAGTGCCGCGAGCATATCAAACTTTTGGAGGAGGAGGGAGCGGTGCTCGTTGATACTATGAACGTGTTGCTTAACGAGTCTTTGGTGGATGGACTTCTTTAGTTTTGGTGGATGACCTTCTTTTAAAAGCTTGTATTTTCAGAAATGAGCTACAGTTAACGAGTCATTGGTGGATGGACTTCTTTAGTTTTGGTGGATGGACTTCTTTTAAAGGCTTGTATTTTCAGAAATGAGCCACAGTTGTAGTAATAACCACACGTTAAGGGTAGCCCACTTGAAAGTATGAAGTGAAGTGAGACTGTATCAAACAAGAACCACATTTCACTTAGAAAAACACAAGACAATCATTATTGTATCAAATAAATGCAAGGGAAAATGAATTGATTTATGGTATCTGTATTCGAATTACAAGAAATTCACAATAAGAACGAAACTAAATTAAAAAAAAAAAAAAAGAACGAAATTAAATTAAAATAAAAAAATTAGAAGCTCTGACATATTTTACAATTAAAATAAATCAAATGCTACACCGGCATGACCACCACCGGCGGCAAGCCCAAATGCCCTTTAATTTTTTTCTGTCAATTAATTCATTTTCTCATAAATCAATTGTTTTTTTTCTTAATGTACTAGTGGAAATAAAAGACAACTAATAAGATCATTAATTATGAGTAGAAATTCCTAGATTGTGTTCATCTTATTTATATTCTTCATAGTTTTATCTTCTTTGTGAATTGTGATCACCTGAATTTCGTTATCTAATGCGCAATAACTAATCGAAATATCCAAAGAAACGATCATCGAAATAATGCATAGCACATTTTGACATAACCAAAAGAGATTTGAAGGGAGATATATACGTACATTGCACATTGCAATTTGTGTTGCATCGGCAGCTGGGGCCGATGTGTGGGCCCCGTCACCGAACCAGCTTCCGGGGCGATAAAGATGGTGCAATCGCTATTGTAAAACGCTTAAGAGACATTTTGTCAAACAGTTGATCTGCATAGAGTTAAACAGAGAGAGAAGTCGTTCATGATGAACAAATCCATCAATTCAGTTCTCATCACGAACTGGACTCAGTTCTCCCACCAGATCAACTCAGTGGCAGACCGAGTTCACCATCCGAGCTAAGCAACTCCTCCCAGTCAACTTCCTCGTTCACCTCATCTTTATCACTCAGCACCCCGATACATATATATAAATAATAAATTAATTAAAAACTCGATAAATAAATAATTCCACTTTAGAAATTTCAAAATCCACACCACAAAAGTCCTTCTAATTAATTAATAAACAAGTTCGATGGATTTTGATGAACTTGTAATAGTATTTTATTGTCTTATTTTGATCTGATTTGTTTGTGTGTTGTTGTAATACCTAATGATTGGGTCACTAATAAGTTCATTATTGAATAATAATCAGTGTTTTAACTTCAGTTTACTCATTGAAGAGCAGTATGAATAGTACTTTCAGGTTTTTTTGGCAAGAGATTTAAAAGGGAATATTACGGTCTTCATCCTTCAAGTTTTTGCCAATTTCATATTTGGTCCCCACATTTATAAAATACGTATTTGGTCCCTTCAACATTTTTGGTCATTTCCCCGACAAATTACTGTTAGTCCTTCAGTTAAGACGGTGACATGAACATGCTTGATTCCGGTAGTACTAACGGTAAATTGACGAAAATGACTAAAAATTATTAAATTCTTGAAAGATGAGGGAACAAATGTATTTTTTTAAACACGGAGAACCAAATGTAGAATTAGTATAAATGTGGATTTTTACTGATAATGCAAATGTGGATTTTTCCTAAAATCCACTTAGTGGGCGAAGGAAAATGCAACTATGAAGTGGGGTTAGCTCCTAGCATCAGACTTGAGCATGAACACTTTCCCTTTGGCAGAGATTCTTGTCATACTGAAAATGCTAATTACCACAAAGAGTTGGATGGAGCACTTCAAGGCATTACAAGAGGAGCATATTGTACGATTATTTTGCCTTTGTATTGTTCTATTTTAACAGAAAATAACATTTGTTGATATATTTTTTTTTTTTTTGCAATGCAGGAGAAACATGAGACTGATGAAGATACAAATGATAGTGAGAAAACTTCTTTCTCATGGAGATATAAATGATAGGGATGATGGAGATACAAGTGAAAGTGAACGGGATTGGGATGCAATAAAAGCAGAGGTGACTCCCTCGTGTAAAGGAGTGCTGGGAGTGTATCAAGGATTTGGAGGAGAAGGGAGCGTTTCTCGTTGAAACTATGAAGCTGTTGCTTTATCAGTCAGTATATAGTTGATGGACTTCTTTAGCTTGGATTGCCCTTAATGTTATTTTTTAAGATTCGGTTTTTCTATAGTGACTTTGCACTTATTGCTAGTTTATGTGAGATGTTTACTTTTGGTATATAGAATTGTACAATCTCCCTACAACAACGCCACAACAGAGCCGTGTTGGATTCATAATGAGAGTCATCGACCGTGTTTAATGTCGCATTTCGCTTCTCATAACAAGTGACTAAATCATAATGCTTATTTTCATAAATGAGCTACTGTCATAACCATATAATAAATAAAACCAAGTGGATCAAAATAACCATATAATAATAAAATCAACGTGACAACATCAGTGGATCAAAATAACCATATAATAAATAAAATCAACGTGACAACAAGAGATTCTAGACATCTTGGAATAAATAAATATTTTGAAACTTTATAAAAGTATGCACAGAAATAAGTAAATATATAAATGTGAAAAAACATCAGTGGATCAACTAGAGATTCTAGACATCTTGGAATAATTAAATAAATAAATAAATATTTTGAAACTTTATAAAAGTATGCACAGAAATAAATAAATAAATAAATAAATATATATATATATATATATATATATATATATATATATATATATATATATATATATATATATATATATATATATATATATATATATATATATATATATATATATATATATATATATATATATATATATATATATATATATATATATATATATATATATATATATATATATATATATATATATATATATATATATATATATATATATATATATACACATAGACATATATAAAAATATATTTATACATATATATATGTCCACCACATATATATATATATATATATATATATATATATATATATATATATAT
>NW_012193332.1:780955-794825 GCF_000504015.1 Erythranthe guttata | reverse complement strand
TGTGACATGCTTATATCATATCTAAAGGCAAGGTTGTAAAAAACGGTAATCGGATCGGAGGCGGTCAGGCACCGACTCACGATTAATCGGTGAGACAGGGATTAATCGACAATAAAGCGGTAATAAATCAGTTTTTAAAACTTAATATAATATATTTCTAGATATTATTTATAAATACTCAAAGCATATATAAAAATATATTTAAAACATAATTATATGTCCATCATATATATATATATATATATATATATATATATATATATATATATATATATATATATATATATATATATCCTAATACCATAATAAAATTTTGATAATAAAATATTCTTATAAAATATAAATAAAAAGGCAAATTTTTTGAATTTACATTTTTTTTTTTAAGTCCTGGCATACATCATTAATTTTTTAACAATAACAATTATCATGAACAAAATAAAACATAAACTCATATTTTTTTAATAAAATCCCAACTTTTATTTTGAATTACAAAAAAAAAAAAACCAATTTTTGACTGATTTTTGCCATCGAGTTTGACCCGTCTTAAAGGTTTGGTCACCTCGGACCGCCTCACAGGCAAAACTCGATTTTTCAAACCTTTACACTAAAATCGTAAAGGTTTTGGACCGCCTCCGCCTCGGAGACCGATTAATCGGCCGGCTCGACAGATTTTTAGAACACTGTCTACTGGTGAAAATATTTTATGAAGCATGAAGTGAAGTGAGACTGTATCAAACAAGAACCACATTTCAAAAAACTAAAGACAAACATTATTGTATCAGATAAATGCGAGGGAAAATTAATTGATTTATGGTATCTGTAACAACAAAAGTTATAATATATATTTTTCTCGACAATAATACAGATTTACGTACATTGGTCTCGACAGTAATACAGATTTACATACATTCGTTGTTGTTTTACTTGGAGGCAAAATCCATCATATATTCGACGTCGTTTCTCCAATCTCTTCCAACGTAAATCGTAATGGTCTGCACATCACAAGGAACTCACATTAAGAACGAAATAAAGAAAAAATAGGAGCTCCGACATATTTTACACCAAGAAAGAGATCACGTTATAGAGCTTAATTTTAATCGAATCGAACAAAGAAAACAAAGAATCTTTCAATACTATGCAATAAGAACTTTCAAGAAGTAGACAGTTTTCAGACGTTTAAATCGAATATGAGAAAACATCCAGGAAAAATTATAGAAAATTCGACATTTCGAATAAAAACGAAATCAGGTAAAAAAAAACACTTGTAATGATTCATTACCTACAAGGGCAGAGGGGTGCACCAACGTATCTTTGTGTTCTGCTAATCCCTGCAAACATAAGCGTGGCCGAATAAACATTCAAACGATAGTTGTAACTAATAATCACCAAATTCCTTCGTAAATCATTTCGCAGCAAAATTAAATATTGATCCAAATTTCTTCGAGTTTATTTGAAGTAGCAATAAAACTCACTTATTAGGAGTAATACAGTTAAGTGTTGGGGAATTTCAGAGGGATTATAACAGAAATATTATTATTTCCACCCAAATTAAGATCTAGATAGGGTTTAATTATAGGGTTAATACATTTATCATGATCTAACAGAACACTAAATTGAAGAATATGATGCAAATAAAAAATAAAGAATTCCTGAAAATTTAGAAAACGTAACTGAAAATAAATTCATAGTTTTCTGATGTGTGGGTCCCGTCACCGAGCCAGCTTCCAGGGCGATAAGGAAGGTGCAATTGCTATTGTAAAACCCTTGTCTTGTTCATTTCTTCTGATATGGGCTAGTTTGTCACCACTCTAGCAGGCCCGGCACAAGCATGGTTCGGTCTATTACCTGCCGGAACCATCCGATCTTTTGAACAACTTGCCAAAGCTTTCATGAACCAGTTCGCTAGTTCGAAGAAGTGTAAGAAGACCTCTCTGTCACTATTCAGCGTTCGTCAGAAGGAGAAAGAAAGTCTCAGAAACTATATCAGACGATTCACTTCGGCCACCTTGGAAGTCCCCACTACCAGCGACGAGGTGCTCATGGCAGCTCTTTCGCAAGGACTGAGAGATGATGAGTTTTTCCGAGCTTTGGCGCTGGAACCTTCGCCCGATTTTGACCATCTCCTAGAGAGGGCGTCTAGGTTCATTAACTTAGAAGAAGCCCGGCAGCAGAAAGTAGAAAAATCTCACCAACCCGTAAACGCACGAGCCAACGAAGTAAAAAGAGTCAAAGAACCACTGTTACCTCGAAGGGATGCTAGTACCCCCGGCCGAGGCGTAGCCTCGGACGCTAAGGGATCACGATTCCAATCGTATCAACCCCTTACGGCTCCTCTGTCCCAGGTGTTGTACGCGATCGAAAAGAGAGCTGATCTGCGATGGCCTAGGACCGCTCGCGGAGCCCCCCGTCGAGATCCGACATTGGGCACTTTTTGCCGTTTTCATAACGAATACGGACACACGACCGACGACTGCGCACATCTGAAAGACGAAGTGGAACGTCTCATCAGAGACAACAAGATCGGGGATTTTGTGAAGATAGATTCACCTCGGGGACAGAAGCGGGAAGCCCAGTTTGGAAATCCGCCACGAGCACCGCCCCCGCCGCCAGCGCCGAAGAGAGGGTACATTCAGATGATTTCAGGGGGCCCTACGGGAGGAGATACTCATCGGGCTAGGAGACGTCATCTCGGTAGCCTCAAAAATAATCATGAAGTTTGCCAAATCTCTACACCAAAGTATCGCCAATATCCCACTATCTCGTTTGGTCCTGAAGATAAAGCGGACCTAGACGATTTCCATTGTGACCCTCTCCTCATCACGATTAACGTTGGAGGGTACGACGTCGCTCGCGCCTTCGTTGATCAAGGAAGTTCGGTGGATGTCATATCCTACGAGTGCTTCCTACAAATGGAGCTCGACCTCCCGGTTTTCCCCGTCACCACACCGATATTTGGGTTCACTGGAGGGTCCCTGACGCCGGTGGGACAAGTCAAAATCCCTGTCACTATAGGAACTCCACCTCGAACACGCACTCAAACTGTCAATTTTGTCATCGTCGAAGGGTCGCCAACCTCGTATAACATCGTGATCGGACGACCAATGTTACATGCCTTTCGGGCGGTCCCTTCGACCATTCATCAAAAGCTTAAGTTCCCAGTTGATGGGATGGTGGGAGAGGTCAGGGGCGACCAAACCCAATCGAGATCATGCTATGTCGAAATGGTCAAGATAGCAGAGAAAGGCCGACGCGATACCCTCACCAAAGAAGACTTGGGAGACGAGAAGCGTCCCCGAGTTGACCCAGAGGATAAAGTTAATCATGTACAACCTATGGACGAATTGATGACAATCGACCTCGTCCCCGGAATGATGAAACAAACCCGGATAAGTAAGGATTTAGAACCACCTCTTCGGGACGAGTTGATAGCGCTATTGCGGTCTAATGAAGATGTTTTTGCTTGGCAACCAAGTGATTTGACCGGTATATCGCCGCGAACTGCTGTACACAGGCTTAATTTACGACCCGAGTGCAGGCCCGTCAAGCAAAAACGGCGACACTTCGGTACCGAAAAAGACGAAATCATACAGAAGGAAGTTCAACGACTTCTGGAAATCGGACACATCCGGGAAATTCAGTTCCCTACATGGCTGTCCAATGCGGTGTTAGTACAGAAAGCCAATGGCCAATGGCGAATGTGTATCGATTTCAGGGACTTAAATAAGGCTTGCCCGAAAGATGATTATCCTTTACCTCGCATAGATCAGCTTGTAGATGCCACTGCTGGATGCGAGCTACTTAGTATGATGGATGCCTCGCAAGGATACCACCAAATTCCGCTAGACGAAAAGGACCAGCCAGCAGTAAGTTTTGTCACTGCCACGGGGACTTACTGTTACGTGGTGATGCCTTTCGGCCTGAAAAATGCAGGAGCCACGTATCAGCGATTGATGGACAGGATGTTTCGGGCCCAACTCGGACGCAACATTGAGGTGTATGTCGATGACATGTTGGTTAAAAGCAAGAGGCGCTCTACGCATCTCGCAGACCTAGCTGAGACCTTTGCAACTCTTCGTTTATATGGAATGAAGTTAAACCCTGCTAAGTGTGCATTCGCAGTACAAGCTGGAAAGTTCCTGGGATACATTGTTAATCGGGAAGGCATCAAGGTAAACCAAGATAAAGTGGAGGCCGTACTTCAGATGACACCTCCTCGTTCCATCAAGGAAGTCCAATCCTTGGCAGGAAAAGTTGTAGCCCTAGCTCGGTTTATATCGCGAATGGCTGATAAGAGCCTGCCTTTCTTCAAAGTACTAAGGAAAACAGCTCAGTTCGAATGGACCACCGAATGCCAGCTCGCATTCGAGGCGTTAAAACGATCTCTTACTTGCCTGCCGATTCTTAGCACCCCTGAAAAGGGTGAAACCCTGTTTGTGTACTTGTCAGTAGGCGATGAGTCCATCAGTTCGGTTTTGTTTAAGGAAGTTAATAATCAACAAAGACCGATCTACTATACTAGTAAGATCCTCACTACATCGGAAAGCCGATATTCTGAAGTCGAGAAAATAGCATACGCGCTGGTCCTCACTACGCGACGACTCCGGCCTTATTTCCTGTCGCATACCATGGTGATTCGCACAAGCTTACCTCTTCGGCAGACTCTAGGTCAGCCTACCGCATCAGGACGAATTGTTAAATGGGCCATCGAGCTGGGACAGTACGAGATTCAATATCAACCCCGTACCTCGGTCAAAGGACAGGCGCTGGCGGATTTCATCCGAGAAACCACCAGGATACCCATCGAAAAAGAGTGGAAAATTTACGTGGATGGTTCATCCACAACCTCGGGAGCGGGGGCAGGGATAATAGTTATTGATCCCACTGGAACGGAGGTCGAGTTTGCCGTTAGGTTACCTCGGGTTTCCAATAATGAAGCAGAGTATGAAGCCTTTATCCGAGGTATGGAGATCGCTCAAGAGCTCGGAGCGCGAGTGGTGCGAATATACTCCGACTCTCAATTGGTAATACACCAACTCGAAGGGGACTACGAAATAAAAAACGATAGGATGAAGAATTATGTAAATAAAGCCCGAGCTGTGAAAGAAACCTTTGAAGTCTGTACCATGCATCAAATTCCGAGAAGCGACAACCAGCGAGCTGACTTCCTCGCTAAAGTCGGGTCGTCAGTCGTCGATTGTATTGAAAGAAAGATCACTATCCTTATTGCCCCTACCCCAACACCGGGTATAATGGTAATAGACGAAGAGCCCGACTGGAGAACGCCTTTGTTCAAATACTTCAGAGGAGAGCGAACTGGCACCAAGAGAGAGCAGCACCGCTTGGCATATAAGGCAAGGCACTTTTACGTACGGCATGGGATATTATACAAGAGAAACTTCACCACAGTAGATGCAAGGTGTCTGGGAAAGCAGGAGATAAAGCATGTTCTGGATGAAGTACATCGAGGTGGTTGTGGTGAGCACGGAGGAGCTCGGGCCCTAATGCAGAAATTACATCGGGCCGGATATTACTGGCCTGGCATGAAAAAAGACACGCACCGATATGTTCAACACTGCGTACAATGCCAAAAATATGCCTCGCTCATCCACAAACCGGGGGAGGAAATGACCATCATGAGTGCTCCATGCCCTTTCGCCCAATGGGGAATCGACCTGGTGGGGCCATTCCCTCAAACCACGGGTCGGAAAAAGTTCATCATTGTCGCGGTAGACTACTTTACTAAGTGGGTTGAAGCTGAAGCCTTATCGAAAATCTCAGAAGACGAGGTCATGCACTTCATTTGGAAAAATATCTGCTGTCGGTTTGGCCTACCTCGAAGCCTTGTATCGGACAACGGCACTCAGTTCAACGGCAAGAAAATTCGAGCGTGGTGCGAAGAGATGAAAATTGCACAAAAATTTGTAGCAGTAGCGCACCCCCAGGCCAATGGACAAGTGGAGTCCGTAAACCGGACCATCGTCAATGGGTTGAAAAAAAGGTTAGACGAGCTAGGTGGAAGTTGGGTAGACGAGTTGCCCTCCGTCCTCTGGTCTTACCGGACCACAACCAAAGCAGCTACTGGCGAAACACCGTTCCGGCTAACCTATGGAACCGAAGCAGTTATACCGGTCGAAGTGGCAATGGACACGCTCCGCATCGCCGCATTTGACGAAGCAACAAACAATGATGCATTAAGATCACAGCTGGACGAAGTTTTTGATCTCCGGGAAACGGCGTATTTGCACATGGAAAGAAGTAAAAACTTGATCAAAGCTCGATATGATCAGGGGGTGCGGTCCCGCTCATTCCAGATCGGCGACCTCGTCTTGCGACGAGCTGACGCGCTAAAACACACGGGAAAGTTGGAGGCTAATTGGGAAGGACCATACACAGTCACCAGGTGTTTGGCCGGCGGAGGGTATGAGTTGGCAGACATCAACGGGAAGCCGTTACCTCGGGCTTGGAACATAATACATCTAAAACGCTTCTTCGTGTAAAAAAAAAAAAAAAAAAAAAAAAAAAAAAAAAAAAAAAAAAAAAGAGAGAGAAGCAGGTAGTCAATAAAATTGAGACACACCTTGTACGCACAAGAAACCATTAATAGACATCCATTTTCCGATCTGGGCTAGGCCCCGTGGTTTTTTCTCTCCTTATCTGGAGGGTTTCCACGTTAAAAAAGTACTTGTGTTATTTACTTAAGTTATAACTGTGGCGTTAACTCGCGTGTTTTATTGTGGCGTTAACTCGCGTATTCTACTGTGGCGTTAACTCGCGTGTTTTATTGTGGCGTTAACTCGCGTATTCTACTGTGGCGTTAACTCGCGTGTTTCATTGTGGCGTTAACTCGCGTGTTTTATTGTGGCGTTAACTCGCGTGTTTCATTGTGGCGTTAACTCGCGTGTTTTATTGTGGCGTTAACTCGCGTATTCTACTGTGGCGTTAACTCGCGTGTTTCATTGTGGCGTTAACTCGCGTGTTTTATTGTGGCGTTAACTCGCGTATTCTACTGTGGCGTTAACTCGCGTGTTTCATTGTGGCGTTAACTCGCGTGTTTTATTGTGGCGTTAACTCGCGTATTCTACTGTGGCGTTAACTCGCGTGTTTTATTGTGGCGTTAACTCGCGTATTCTACTGTGGCGTTAACTCGCGTGTTTCATTGTGGCGTTAACTCGCGTGTTTTATTGTGGCGTTAACTCGCGTGTTTTATTGTGGCGTTAACTCGCGTATTCTACTGTGGCGTTAACTCGCGTGTTTCATTGTGGCGTTAACTCGCGTGTTTTATTGTGGCGTTAAATCGCATGTTTTGTCAAAGGAAATAACAGCCGAAGACTAAGCTCAAAACACAAAGCAAACTATTGAAAACGAAAACAGTTTGCTGAGATCGGGTTAACTCAAGTTCAGAAAATACTCTGCCAAAATTACTAATCATCCTCGAAACACAAAGTAAAAGCAGCCCTGGCGCACCAGATAAACGAGGTGGAGACAAGTAAAGCACTTTAATACATTGAAAACATTGACAAAACGAAGTAAATTGTTCAAAATATAGAAGGAAAATGCAAGTACATGGTACAAGGAATAAAATACAAGAATTCAAGTACAGGAACAAATGAAAAACGATTAAGTGTTTTTGGGAGATTCCACCCCGGCTTCGCCTTGATTCCCGGCAGACGGAGGAGGAGACGAGATGAAGCCCGACGGCGCTTTGTTGAGGCCTGCCATCGCATCAATAGTTTCAACGTCCCCAACTAAGTCAGTAATGATCACCGAAGAGCTCCCTTGGCGAGAGAAGTCTTCGACAAGCTCCCGGTGTACTTGCCTCCACCACTCTAAGTCAGGGTCTTCGTTCACGTCCCCTTCAAAACCCGGAATCACATCATCCGGTAGGTCTTCGGCAAGCTCATTTTCGACTAGCGGGAACTCGATGCCAGCACCGCTCAGTCGCTTCCGCACGGCTTTCACCGCCTCCGAGAAAAAGAAGCGAGCTAAACCGGAGGCTTGCCGGGTGAACGTCGTCGAACGCCACAGCCGATCGAAGAAACGACTGACAAACGCCTCCATAAACCGGAGACCTTCAGACGACCCCGGGAACAATCTGTGCCCTTCTTTCACTCCTTCGGTGAAATTGGCAGACGCCTGCACCCCAGCGGCAAAGAGCTCGTTCGAAAGTTGCTTCGCTTTTTCCTCCAAAGTAGCATTGTGAGATGCTAGGGAATTCTTCTCCGCCTGCGAAGTTTCCTCTTTCTCCTTCAGCTTCTTTACTTCGGCAAATAACCCCTCTTTTGCCGACTCAGCCACCGATAGACTCTCCTTTAAAGCCCGGACCTCTTTCCGGAGCTGGACAACCTCCTTCCTCTGGTTATCATACGCCTCACGAGAAACGTCGTCCCATCCCAGAGGACCCGAAAAGGCAATGGCGAATTGCTGCACATACAAGAGACTTGAGTGAAATAGATTGGTTAAGAGCGTAAAAATAACTCATGTATGCGAGCTGGAACTAACCTGGGTTATGTTATGAAGAAGCAACTCAAGCCGATCACCCTTGCTCATTTGCCCGAAGTGGGCAACGTCGCGAGGTAGCGCCATAGCCCGGCAAGCAGCGATAGCGTTCTCTGCGTTTTGACAGAGATGGAGGGCGAAGTTAGGAGGCAGAGACGGCCCCACTTGCCCTGGAGCTGACCCAGTCTGCCCCGGAGTTGACCCGATCAGCCCAAGGGCCAGATCAGCCCTTCTCTTCTTCGTGGTGGGCTCTTTTTCCACCTGTTCTTCGGTCGAAGAAGGTGGTGGGGGAGGAACGGCAACTATGGCCGAAGATTGACGAGGGAGCTCGGGCCCCTCCACGCGCGGCTCACTTCGGGAACGCGAAGTCCCAACATTTTTCTTAGAAGGCCTCTGTCTTAGGGCTCCCTCTTCGGGGGACTTTCTCTCGGAATCAGCAACCACGGGGCGCTGAAATTCAGACGCCTGAAATTCCGGCTCTGACTCGGACGGGCGAGTCGCCGGCTTCTCACCTCGGAACATTCTCTTCATCCTTAAATCTGTTAATGGGATCAAGGAGAGTGTGGTCAGCAAGTATACAATACCTCGGCAAGCATAAAATACAGCCAAGTAAAAAGCCACAACCCAAAACGAATGACGAATTATAGCAGAAAACTAGTATCATGCTTAAACCCACCTAAATCCTCTTGAGTTAAGGGATGAGTGCCGTTGTCATGGAAGCAGAAGTGGCGAAGTATCGGTGGAAAACTGGTAAGAGTCTCAGGCATACCATAACTTGGTTGAAAGTGAACAATCATTTTCAAGAGCCACTCGTCTATCGCTAGGGGTTTCCCCCTCCGCTTGTCAGGTAAAGTGGCGAACCAAGGACACAGGTAAGGAGTATCAGCGGGGTTTTTCGGGAAGAAATAATGACCCTGCCACCCATCAGTTTTGTTGGGTGGCATTAATATTTTGAAACCCGGGCGAGCCGAGATAGAAATATGAAAAGGACTGGAATTTTTCAAAACCATCACACTCCGGAATCGAGCTGGAGTAGGGACCACACCAGACCAGACGCAAAGCATGCGAAACCCGGTCATGACGACTATGGCGTGCGGATGAAATTGATTGAGGGACACATTGCATAACTGAGCAATCTCGGAAAACCAAGGTGAGATGGGGAAAGTAAGACCGAAATAAAACTGTTCTGAGAACCAGGTGCTGAAACCCGGGGGTGGGTTTAGGGGACGCTGATCTCGCGAAGGCAACAATAGTTCTACGTCAGTAGGAAGGCCTATATCGCGAACTAAATTGTCTAAATCTACCTCGCTTAAAGTGCTGGGCCCCCACTGGTCGTCTAAATCGCGTCCCTCAGACAGCGAAGGAGAGCCGCTCCTTGCGGAAGACAAAACGTCATCTCTTCTTTTTCTCTTCGGTTTTTTCAGTAATTTACCCGAAGGGGAAAAATAGGGCCCTTCTTCCGATGAAGAAGAAAGAGTAAGGGTAGGGTGTTCATCTCCCTCTCTGGAGGGCATTTTTTGACCAAAAGGGTCGGGAGAATTGGAAGACATAGGCTAAGAATAGTAAAAAGTAGGGTGAAAAGGGGAGTACCTTTGTCGAAGAAGAAAACAAGCACGGATAGGAAAGAACTTGGTTCTCGAGGAGCAAAGTCGCCGGAGGTAAACAAGGATAAGGAGAGCGTAGAGGTGAAGAAGAGGAAAAAATTCTGAAAATTCGTGGAAGTCAGATATTTATAGGAGGAGGAAAAGTGGAAACTCTGATCACAACCGTTTATTCGGACGGGCGAGATTCAAAGTAGGTCGCCTCGAATTCGGCGCAAGAAGTGTCGATTGGACTCCCCTAGTAATGACCTAGGAAAGAGAAAAAATCAATCATAACCGCCCACCCGAACGGACAAGATTTAATGCAGATTACCTCGAACCTAGCGCGAAAAACGTTGATGGAAATCTTCTCATGATGACCTAGGGAACTTGAACCAACCACGCGGGGTGTCAGAGCAATTAATGAAAGGGAAAGGACGAGGGGCTGTGTACGCCGACGTAAATCTAAATCGAAGTGCGAACTAATGCCTCATACTCCGTACTTATAAAACGAAGTAAAGAAAAAACCGACTTGTTTTATAAATAAGGAGTAGGGGGGAGTAGTTGATATGGGCTAGTTTGACAAATAACAAATAAACATAAGCCCATTAGGGTAAGCCCAATATGATAGGCCCATAATGAAGAACCCATGATGCCTTAGCTCGGTCCTATGAGCGAAGTCGTCGTATGGCGCGAACCTCGGAACTACGTGGGAGTACCTTAACTCGCTAGCCCAATACCAAAACGAGGTAAGGCGAGCCCAGGACAATACAGGCCCAAGATACATGACTTGGGGGAAAAGAGAAACCCTAAAAAAGGAAAGCCTTGAAGGCCAAGCTTTCCTCATCTATAAATAAGAGAATCAACACACACACACACAGGAGATTTTTACACTAATCACTGTTACATTACATACACGTTTTTTCCTCTATTCCGATCACTGACTTGATCGTCGGAGCTTTCCCGCCGGGAACCCCTCCCGGCGTTGCAGGTTTATTCACCGGAGTACGGACGGAGCTGGCTTGAGGAAGACGAAGACCTACGGACAAAATCATCTTCTAAGAGACATTTTCTCAAACAGTTGATCTGCAAACGAGTTGGACTCAGTTATCCCACCAGTTCAACTCAGTGTCCGACCTAGTTCAGCATCCGAGTTAAGCAACTCCACCCAGTCAACTTCCTCGTTCTCCTCATCTTTATCACTCATCACCTCCATTATTTTCTTCTCTCCCTCCTTATCGGCCGCGCTCCGAATTTCCGCCACCTCTCTCAGCACCTCCTCCGCCGCCGCCTCCTCCTTAGCCAGCCCCTTAAACCTCAATCCGCCGTAACTCAGCCCATAAACCGCCGCCAAAACTCAACAGACACGCCCTCATTCAGCATCGCCGTCGTCCCCTCCCAAATTACACAGAATCGAAATCGCCCGACCCGAATTCACCATGCCTAGAAGAATCTGGACGGATCAGAGCTTGACCATCTTGACCCGGTTGCTCTGTACTAAAGAGAGGTGGTATAGAGCCATCGCCGAGTCCGATCCGAGTCAGACCTGAGCGCGTGGAGCAGTGGAGACAAACTGAAAATTGCACCGGCTGCATGGTCCTGCGATGCAGCTGATCCGCCCCTTACAACGTCGATCAGGGGCGAAACGATTCCCGACCGTAGGATCTTCACCTTGTTTTATTTCTCTAAGGACAGGTTCACCAAAGCCGCGACGTGCAGATAAAGATTAATTGAATTTGATTTTGGATTAATAGCCAAAAATATTAAAAACTAGAAATTATTCAATAATATGTACTTCATAAAAATGGTAAACAATACCAAAAAGAACTTTTGTATGGGAATTCTATAAAATCTAAATAATAAAAAAAATATTAGATTCCAAATTTAAATTCTTGAGTTAGAAAATTATAAAAATAATTCTAAATGTCATTTATTTGAAATGCCCAAATTTAAATTTCTTGAGTTAGAAAATTATGAAACTAACTTTTTAGTAGTTTATAGTAATAAGGGCAAACATGTAATTGCGTATTCAACGATATTAAATGATATTAAATTTGTAAAGGTTGATGACAAGTGTAGGGACTAATTTGTCGCATTTGATAGTTTGGAGGGTCATTTTGATAATATCCACTAGTAGTCTAGTACGGGTGTAAACTGTACACCTAAAAAAGAAAAAGAATGGGCCAAGCCCACGTGCCCAATAAACATGGTAAATATCACCACTTGTTTTTTAGTAATTAAAGATATTATATCCTCGCCATGAGCTAGGAGAGTTAGTACTTAATCTTTATCAATAGGATAACGGTTTAGGGTTCGAGTCCCCCTCCCCTGGTTTAGGGTTCGAGTCCCCCTTCCCTACTTTCCTTTATAATGGATTTGAATTTACTCAAAAAAGAAAAATTATCGTAAAAGAGTTCGCTCAGATGTCAACAACACATGACGGTCAAGAACGTTTAACAGCGAACAAGATAGGAATACGAGTTCGACGGCGTGATAATAAACAGTAAAAAGCAAAAAATTGTTTATTTGTTTATTTTGTATGGGTCGTTTTTGTCGTGGGAAATTTGGAATTTTACAAAGATAGATGCATGCTTGCAAATTTTGTTGATTATGAGTACATTTGTAACTCTTTTCATTGATTTTTTTATGAGAAATAGTTGAAATTAAGATGATTTATGGATCATATTGTAACACTTTTCATTGATTTTTTTATGAGAAATAGTTGAAATTAAGATGATTTATGGATTATATTATAACTCTTTTCATTGATTTTTTATGAGAAATAGTTGAAATTAAGATGATTTATGGATCTTATTTTAATCGTTCCCTTATCTACTTTTCTTCCAATACAAGACTTCCGATACAATCGCCATGTCTATATATAATTATGTTCCGGCTGAGTTTGCATACACCCTAACGTCCATGTGGTGGGACATCGAAAATTGTTCCATTCCAAAGGATTTCAACAACTATGCCGGTATTTTCGGAAATATAAAAGCAGCCCTCAGACGTGCAAAAAAATGATCGATGCCATAATCAAAGTAAAGTAGTTGATTAAGGCTATATAGAATTTTACAATCTCCCTATCGCCGTTGGATTCATAATGAGATTCATCGACCGTCTTTCATGTCGCATTTTGCTTCTCAAAACAAGAGACTAAAAACCACAAAATCATTATGCCTCAAAACAATTTGTAAGCTGATTTCTTTAAAGCTTGTATTTTCATAAATGAGGCTATGGAATAACCATATAATAAATAAAATCAACATGACCACATCAGTGTATCAAAATAACCATATAATAAATAAAATCAACGTGACAACAAGAGATTCTAGACATCTTAGAATAAATAAATATTTTGAAACTTCATAAAAGTATTCACAGAAATAAATAAATATATAAATGTGAAAAAACATCAGTGGATCAACTAGAGATTCTAGACATCTTGAAATAAATAAATAAAAAAGAACAAAAAAAAAAGAAATAAATAAATAAATAAATAAATATTTTGAAACTTTATAAGAGTATGCACAGAAATAAATAAATATATATATGTTAACATGCTTATATCATATCTACGCTTATATCATATCTACAGGCAAGGTTGTAAAAAGCGATAATCGGATCGGAGGCGGTTAGGCACCGACTCACGATTAATTGATGAGGCGATGATTAATCGAAAATAAATCAGTTTTTAAAATTTAATATAATATATTTCTAGATATTATTTATATATACTCAAAACATATATAAAAATTTATTTAAACATAATTATATGTCCATCATGTTTTATA
>NW_012193332.1:738531-780855 GCF_000504015.1 Erythranthe guttata | reverse complement strand
TTATAAAATATAAATAAAAAGACAATTATTTTTAATTGACATTTATTTTTTAACATTCCTGATATACATCATTAGTTCTTTAACAATAACAATTAACATGAATAAAATAAAACATAAAATCATATTTTTTTTTAATAAAATCCCATTTTTATTTTGAATTACCAAAAAAAGAAAAACCTATTTTTGACAGATTTTTTTTGCCGATTTTTGCCACCGAATTTGACCCGTCTTAAAGGTTTGACCGCCTCACAGGCAAAAAACGATTTTTCAAACCTTTACACTAAAATCGTAAAGGTTTTGGACCGCCTCCGCCTCGGAGACCGGTTAATCGACCGCCTCGACCGATTTTCAGAACACTGTCTACGGGTGAAAATGTTGTATGAAGTATGAAGTGAAGTGAGACTGTATCAAACAAGAACCACATTTCGAAAAACTAAAGACAAACATTATTGTATCAGATAAATGCAAGGGAAAATTAATTGATTAATGGTATCTGTAACAACAAAAGTTACAATATATTTTTTTCTCGACAGTAATACAGATTTACGTACATTGGTCTCGACAGTAATACAGATTTACGTACATTGGTTGTTGTTTCACTTAGAGGCAAAATCCATCACATATTCGACGTGGTTTCTCTAATCTCTTCCAACGTAATGGTCTGCATATCACAAGGTACTCACATTAAGAACAAAATAAAGAAAAATTAGGAGCTCCGACATATTTTACACCAAGAAGGAGACACATTATAGAGCTTAATTTTAATCGAATCGAACAAAGAAAACAAAGAATCTTTCAATACTATAAGCAAGCCGAAAGTGCAACAAGAGCTTTCAAGAAATAGACAGTTTTCAGACATTTAAATCGAATATGAGAAAACATCACAGAAAAATTATTACCTGGTCCTGGCCAGCAAAATCGTTCTCAGGTGTTAGAAAAAGCATGCAGTGGCACTCTTTCCTGCAAACGAAATAATCAAAATAGCATGTATAAGATAATCGAGAGATACTTCAACGAGTATGAATAAGGCTCTGCAAAAAAATCGAACAACTCAATTAAAAGATTCCCTCCCCTCTATTGTATTTTTATATCAATATCACATATAACAAGTTACACAACATATTAATTCAAGAAACAGTACCAACAGAGTAATTTAAAACTAATTATATCCACACAATTTATAAATTCGAAATGGAAATGCGATTTTATACCTTTCTCTCATAGGAACACAGGGACAATTCCAAAAGCCCTGTTGTGCCTCAGCAGCTTTATCGTCGTAGTGCCTGAAATCGAAGTAGTATAGATACACATTTTGCAAGATCAAAATTATAGAAAATTCGACATTTCGAATAAAAGTGAAATGAGGAAGAAAAAAACACTTGTAATGATTTATTACCTACAAGGGCAGAGGGGTGCACCCAACGTATCCTTGTGTTCCGCTAATCCCTGCAAACATAAGCGTGACCGAATAAACATTCAAACAATAGTTGTAAGTTGTAACTAATAATCACCAAATTCCTTCGTAAATCATTTCGTAGCAAAATTAACTATTGGTCCAAATTTTTTCGAGTTTCTTTGAAGTAGCAATAAAAATTAAAAACACACTTGTTAGGAGTAATACAGTTAAGTGTTGGGGAATTTCAGAGGATTTGAATAGACATTTTATCATTTCCACCCAAATTAAGACCTAGATAGGGTTTAATTATTGGGTTAAGACATTTATCATGACCTAACAGGACACTAAATTGAAGAATATGATGCAAATAAAAAAATAAAAAATCCTGCAAATTTAGAAAATGCAACTGAAACTTAATTCTTAGTTTCGGAATTATGTTTCAACAATAAAAATTAAAAATTAGAGAGAGAGAGAGAGAGAGATTGAATGATACCTTGATAACAACAGATGTGACACCTTTATCGACACAGAAATAGGTATCGGACCTCCGGGCATACTGCTCGGAAAACTTCCTCATTATTTCAACCGATTTCTCCGTTGGTTCAGCTGAAATTTGCGCAAAATCAATTCCGCATATTTGCTTTTCTCAGTTCTAACAATTAATGAAAAAAAAATCAGCGAATTTAGTTTGGGCACGAGATTTACCTTTGGAGAAGACGACGTGGCGGCGGCGCGAGGGCGGCGACGGAGCGGCGGATGAAATGCCGAAGCTGCTGATGCTGTAAGATGTGGAAGCTTGGAGAGCTCTCATGGCGGAAATTATTTTATTTTATTTATTTAATTTTTGGGAATTGTAGTTTTCTATTTTGTTTCTTTTTCTGGGAAATAGAAAATAGATTTAGGTGTATAATAATTTCAAGTTGGTGAGCACCACTCGTTCACTAAACATAAACGTGGTCGGGCTTGGAGTTGGGCCCCAATATTTTATCTAAAAATTAGGTAATATGTTCAAAGGGTAAATTACCACCGGCCTCTGAGTTAATGTTAAATTACGATCTCTCATTTTTTTATAATTACAGCTCATCAACTATGAATTTTCTTACACGTTTATTTATTATTATTGTGTCAAATTCAATCGAATCTTCTGAATTATGAGGAATGTTCTTTGGTTTGTCTTCGTTTTGTGCGAAAATTTAATTTCAAATGCACTATTTATAATCATATAATTTAGAGAACTCCACTAAATTTGATACTGCACGAATGAACGTGTAAAAGATTCATAATTGAGAATGTCAGTTGTAATTTGATCTTACTTCAAGGAGTGGGCGTAATTTAGTCTATGTTTAAATTTTAAAATTAATCGGAACCCTAGCTACCGAGGCTAGCAAATTGGAATCTTCAATTTCTTCGAAAATTGTATATATTTTATTGAATTGATTTATTATTTTTTATTTTAATAATATCATATATTTAACGCCTTACTTAGGAATAATTAACTATCTAATATAGAACCGTTTTTCCAGCTAGGCTCAGTCCTCTTACTCTCAAAGTTGACGACAACTCCAATTAGTGTAAGGCACTCAACCCAATCCAGAAACTAAAACCCCTTTCTTCCTCACTGGGTCGAAAAGGAGAAGAAGAAGATTAAACAGTGTTTTAACATCTCAATCTCATCGTATGTTGTATTTAAAGCAATGTTTTACATATTGCATGCTAATGTATTTTGATACTCAATTTAATCAATCTCACCGATATTGTTAAATGAAGAAAAAAAATGTACAAATTCAATTTTAGAGAAAGGCCTTGAACTCATTGGACAACGTGAGATAAAGGTCTTAGGCCCATTGGGTCCTAACACACGCCTTCAACTTAAAATAACTGAATCACTCATCCAAAATAAATATTTACTAAAGTTGCATCAATTTTTTATTTTTATTTTTTAAATATTTGTTAAACATTTATTAAATATTATTAATTGTTAACAATATAGATATTTTTAATTATAAAAAATAATCTCTTAAAAGTTAAAAGTGTACTCTCCCTAATTCATGATCACAACCTATAGATGCTTCATTTAAATTTGCTCTATCAAAGAAAAAAAAAAATCATACTATAGTTAAGAGAGACCTTGCTCTGATCAACATCTCTATTCATCGTTATTTCTGATGTCAGGTGAAGACGACACCGGGTGATTTTTTACCGTTGATCTACACACACCAATGTGGGTGTGTGGGTGTGTGGGTATATGAATGGTAAAAATAGTTTCACAACAATTACCTCTAGAATATTGCCTTCACCATATAAAAGAAAACGACATCAATGTATACTAAATCCCCCACGCCCGTAATTATAGTGAATAACATTCTTCGTTTTCCTTGGCTTCGAAAAGGTAATGCGCAGCCATGCAAAAGGTTGGTTTACGAGCTTGCAGTACATTGCATAATGCATAGTGATCATAATTGAGTTCATTAGCCAGTACGGAACTATGAAATCACGTGCCGAAAATCAAGCAATACACCAAGTTATCGCGTAACTTTCAAACTCAACCAAACACGACCGAAAAAAAATCAGATCAATGCCATATCGAAAATGTAAGTAAACTTTTCAAAACTCACACGGGCCGTCAAAAGTTGCACCAAACATAAGCAAGTTATACAACATCATCTACATAACAAAAGAATAAAGCCAAGATCTTCACTACAGAAATTCCGACTAATGTACCTCAAGATCAAGAATGAGAAGAACCATTACCATTCACCGTGGATGCGGGACCCACCGGATTAGCCTTCTGCATTTCCACGCTCCTCATTTCCTTAATCCCATCTTCTTCATCCTCGTCGTCACTAACCAAAGTGAACCGAGCATAGTTATCCAACTGCATATCTACAGCTCCAATAGGCTTATACCGCATAAAGTCTCGACTAACCCCGTAAGTCTTGCAGAATATCGAAAATACCCCGACAGCAAAAGTAACCAGAAGAGCCAAATGACAGTTAAATTGCAATGTAGCAATTGCGCGGCCACGGTGGTATTCGGGATGTCCTTTGCACTTGATAGTGTAATTTCCCCTGCTTCGTTCGTGCAACGAACACCCGCTGGATATCAAGTTCGAGTAAAACGAAACCCCCATTTGCAGAGTCCACATACCCTGTAAAATTAACCCAATGCCACGCCCTAATTTTGGATAAGTCGATTTCGAGCTCTTTAGTTCAAGAACAGTGGAGAAGAGGCATATAAGGATTGGGACTAAGATGAGATCATAGTAATGATTCTCGATTCCACTCGGATCTTTGTTCTTCGTGTAGAACAGCAGGAATTCCTCGACGAAAGCGAAAGCGTAGATTAAATTGAGTACCTTTGTCGGAAATCGGAATGAGTGTATGGTGTTCGACAAAATGCCCAGGAGAGAATATAGTAGGAAAAGGAAGCCGATTGCGATTACCTCCAGCTGTAGGGCGAAACCGACGTCATCGTCGGAGGCGACGGCGTCGGATAAAGAGATGAAGGAGTTCACGATGAAGAGGATTGACAGAACGGAGATCAGCAGAAACGTCACCGTCGACGAAAACGAGGATGTTCCCGGCGGCGTGGATTTCTTACTATTTTGCGGCGAGTGTGGCGGCGGTGGGGTTTGTTTGAGGGATTCGGAGGCGGAGATGACCGATTCCCACGCGCCGAGTAGAATTAGAGCGCCGCCGGCTACTGTGTAGGTGAACAATCCCATGGTTGACTCTTTTTCGCCGTCGGAAATTTTCGAGATTGAAGAAGAAACGAGAACGGCGGTGGAATCTGGATTTGGTATATCGGATCTAATGAATTGGATCGTCGGTACTGATTTCGCGGCGGCTCACAGCAGATCTGCCATTAAATTCGGCGCCGGTGACCGCCAAAATGAATTTTCCAGGAAGACCAAACTAATACATATTAGCAAATTAATCACCCTCGTTACCAGAAAGACCAAACTACCCCTGAAATATTGAGGAATATTCGGTCCAATCAAAATAGAACTAACTTTTTTTTGGTAAATACATAATCATTTTGCCAAATTATTTATCGTTTTGGAAAAAAATGATTATTTTAGTTTGTTATTATTACTATTAATTTGCTAAGTAGATAATTAATGGTGAAAAATTAGTAAGACGAATATTTTATTCATTTTATAATTTTTTTTACTCGAATCCTAATATTTTGTTAAAAAGATTAATACCCTAATTTATATGAATAACCCCCACATAAAATTACTGGGTAACAACAGTCGTTTTTTATATATAAAATGTTATACTTGGTGAAATATATCAGGCGATTTTAGATCATAGATCTATATAAATAATCATCCACTAAGCCACACATACACATAGGTGCGTATGTGTTATTATATATAGATCAATGGCGTCAAATCACCCGATGTATTTCATCGAGTGCGGTATATATCTACAAAATCGTTATTTTGTTAATGTAAATTTGAAAGTGAGTACACTGTCATTTTACTTTTTTTTTTTAATAAGGAAAGAACCTACAACTAATTATATAGGTGCACTGGATAAACCTATAGTCTCGTATAATAACTTACAAACTATGCATACAAAAGAAGTAACCACATTAGACTAATCATGTGTGTTACAAATTCGACATAACAATCATTGGCAGACTGCCGTTATACTATGCTTTTGATTGCATAGGACATGAGAGTTGTTTGCATTTAAATACTACTTATTTATTGTTATCAAATAGTTATTTATATTTTACTTGGAATATTGAACCAATTACACAATTTTCCAATTTCCAAAAGAAAACAATATTGTAATTTAATTCCAATTTGTTTAATTTCTTCCCAATTTCCAAGTCATTGGTCACAATATAGTTTCCTAAAAATTCCAAGCCCGTCAATTACGCATTCTTCCATAATTCGAGGAAAATAAACACAATTTATTTCCACATTCCTAATGTGGAAAGTTTCTACATATGGACTTGGTCTTCTAAATGCAAGGCAATATATTCTAGTGACTATAATAAAAGGCCGGTTAAATAAATAATATTTTTATAGATAAAACATGATGTAAATTATCATGGACTTGGCCTTCTGGTCAACTCAAAGACAAGTCATCAAATTCAAGACAAAAGCTTGTGTTGAATCATTCTTTCAACTATGAGTCGTTTCCAATATTTATGTATCATTTTTCCACATACAAATGTGTATATATAAATACACATACTACATAGCAATATGTTATACACAAACTTCTTATTCAATTCTTTGAGTATAACTTCTTGATACCTAATTATGGCACTTAAACAATTTAATCTCCTATCATTCATCTTCATTCTTGCCCTAATTTCCCTTTCTCCTATTGGCCAAGCCAAGAGGAATACACCAAGTGACAAAAAACCATCACCATTTGAATTCATCAAAACCGTACAAGGTTGTCACAAGGGCAACAAAACCAAAGAAATCCACAATCTCAAAAAATACCTCCATAAATTTGGCTATCTCCAATACCCAAATCAAACCCATGCCAACAACGACGATTTCGACGAAGCCCTAGAGTCCGCTGTCAAAACCTACCAGCGAAACTACAATATTAACCCCACGGGCACATTAGATGCCACAACGGTGTCGAAAATGACCACCCCTCGATGCGGGGTCCCCGACATCATCAACGGTAAAAACACCATGCAGAAGCATGGGACAAAAGAACACGAATCGAACTCGAGCAGCAAACATATCCATACAGTATCTCACTACTCTTTCCTTCCAGGAAACCCTAGATGGCCGCGTTCCAAAACCCATCTAACTTACATGTTTTCGGCCAACACCCCCGCGGCGGCAGTGGGCCCCGTTTCTCGGGCCTTTCAGAAATGGGCCTCCTCCACCCATTTCACTTTTTCGCTGGCCCAGAGCTCTGCCGATCTGGTGATAGGGTTTCACAGTGGGGATCACGGGGACGGAAACCCGTTCGACGGACGTGGCGGAACCCTAGCCCATGCTTTTGCTCCGACCAATGGGAGATTCCATTACGATGCGGACGAGTTGTGGTCCGTTGGTCCAGTCCAAGATGCTTTCGACTTGGAAACGGTGGCGCTGCATGAAATCGGGCACCTTCTTGGGCTTGGGCATAGCGCAGTCGAGGCTGCAATCATGTATTCCGGAATTGGCGCCGGAGTGACCAAGAACTTGCATCCAGATGATATTCAAGGAATTAAATCTTTATATAATGTCTGAAATATTGTTATTGAATTAAAAGATACGTCATCTATCTCTATATATATAAATGTAACAAAATGTTTCTTTTGTTCGGAATAATGTACTAGAGTGCTACTTAATGATTTTCTTTTTAACCTTTCTAATAATAATGAATAAAATAAACTTTATAATAATTTGTGTTTTGTTTTTCCCATTGGTCTGAAATATTAATATACATAGATATTTTTGTATTTATTATTTTGTTTTCCCATTGGCCTAAAATATGTTGTCGCCTTACATTATCCACTTATACTAATTAGAATTTCGACGGAAATATTTGTCGAAAATACCATTTTGACCGTTAGAGGTAATTGTAATAATATTATTCCATAAGAAGAGGAAATTTGCGAGATTGAAGAAGAAACGAGAACGGCGGTAGAATCCGGATTATATCGGATCTAACAAATTGGATCGTGGGTTTCTGATTCGGCGGCGGCGGCGGCGGCTCACAGCTGATTTGTCATTAAATTCGGCGCCGGTGACCGCCAAAATGAATTTTCCTTATAAATGGATATTATGCAAACTAATAGTATATTAGTAATACATATTAGCAAATTAATCACCCTCGTTACCAGAAAGACCAAACTACCCTTGAAATATTGGGGAATATTTGGTCCATAAAATTAGAACTAACCTTTTTTTTGGGGGTAGATAGTAAATAATACTCATTCCAATTATGGTGAAATAATACACTTTTCTCAATTTTATTATTACTACTATTAATTTGTTAAGTATATAATTAATGAAATAATTAGTGAGAGGAATATTTTAGTCATTTTATAAGTTTTTTATATCTTAGAATCTATGATATTTTTTTACAAGAAAATTACTACTTGTACATGAATTCAAAGCAATCTATGATGCACGGAAACTTCGTTACATAGCGTTTCCACATTTCAGGAAACGTTTCGGAAATCGAAACTCTATAACACATGTCGGAAATGTTTCGGGGCCGTTTCCATAAATGTTTAAAATTTTCGGGGATGTTTCTGGTAATAATAAAAAAATGGAAAAGCAGTTACGCCCAAAAAAAAAATCCAAAACACGTTTTAAATAAAGAGTCGAAATTGCCTATACTTATTTTTTTTATTAAAAAAAATTTATGTCCCCTTTTCAATTCTAGTAGTGTTTTAATATTTTTCAGACTTTAATTCCACACTAAAATAAATTTATATGCCTTGTATATTATTTACCGAATAATAATATGGATTGGAACTTGTAAATTATATATAATTGATGATAAGTATATAAGTTAACATTATAATATTTTTCCATACATTATGGATGTACCCCTATATTTTTAATATTTACATGTTTCCCCACATTTTCGTATCCATTTTTTTGAAAAATAGGGTTTTCTCGTGTTTTCCTGAGTCTATTTACCTGTTTCACCATGTCCGAGTTCCCGTGTCCGTGCTACATAAAAAACAACAAATAATTATTTTTTTCGAATGTGGTAATTTAATTCCAATTCGTCCAATTTCCTCCCAATTTCCAAGTCATTGGTCACAACATAGTGTCCTAAAAATTCCAAACCCCTCAATTACGCCTTACTTGAAAATTCTCATTGGATGAAGAAAAATAACACAATTTATTTCCACATTCCTAATTCAAATAGAAACCGAGTAAACTTTCTATGGACTTAGAGGGTGTTTGGCTAAGCTTATTTTAAACAGCTGATAAGCTCTTACATCTGATAAGATGTTTTTAGAGCTGATAAGTTGTTATGTCTTATTTTTAGGATTAATTTTTATAGTGTTTGGATAATGAGCTTATTTCCTATTTTTACTCATTATAAGATCTTAAATGAAAAGGTGGGGTAGAGGTACTTATTTAAAAAGATTTTATTTGGTCTCCCACAGCTTATTTTTAAAAAAATTAAGATCTTTTTTAAAAATTTACCAAACACTTTAGAAGAGCTTATAAGCTCTAAAACATCTTATAAGCTCCTTTTAACATCTTATAAGCTTAGCCAAACACCCTCTTAATCTTCTATTCAAGAAATTGCACTATACACTCACATCAAGTCATTTATATATATATATATATATATATATATATATATATATATATATATATATATATATATATATATATATATAAATGCAGCCAAGGTGTATTTCTAGTGAGTATAATAAATAGAAGGACAATTAAATAAAATATATTTTATAAATAAAAAATGATGTAAATTGCTTTATTCAACTACTTTCATTAATAATAATGTATCCACCAATAAGATGATTATGATATTCCAATCAATTAATTTTATAGATTATAAATACTAAAATATGATATGTCTAATTGGTCAGTCCAATAACCATACAATTTCTCTATTTATTGGGCCACGAGCCCGATTTAGAAGAACAGTATTAGGAGAGCCCAATGACCTGCAAATAAGGTTTGAGCACAACAAATTAACTTCGGCCCAATCGACAAGTTATAAATAACGATTTAACCATTTTATTAAAGGTACGTTCTATTATCTGAACAATTCTCCAATTCGTATCCTCTTAACTATTTCTACTATCCACACGTCTGACTTGAGCGTCAAAGGGATTTTCGCCGGATCAACCCACGGCCTCGTTCGCGTGCTCTTTGTTCGCGGGTATCTCAGGACCATCTAGCACGTGAGCAGTGATCCACTTTGCTCTCCCAACTCCTTCTACCTCAACTACTTAAGGCGGTCTATTTATAGCATCATCAAATAGAAAAGAACCATTTTATAGAGAAATATAATCGTTACGATTTACGAGAGATAAACTTACTTTGTTCCAACAGGTAAATCTTCATCATTCATGTATGTATGTACATACAAAACATAAATATCCAAGTAAATTATCATGGACTTGGCCTAAAAAATTATACATGATGCGATCAAGTCAAAGTCAAGTCATCAAATTGAAGACAAGAGCTTGTGTTGATTTATTCTTTCTTCATACAAACTTCTACTATGAGTCGTCTCTAATATTTATGTGTCCTTCCCCTCTCCTTTTTTTCTACATACAAATGTGTATATATAAATAGACATACCACATTGCATTATGCTATACACAAACTTCTTATCCAATTCTTAGTATAACTTCTTGATACATAGTTATGGCACTTAAACAATTTAATCTCCTATCATTCATTTTCATTCTTGCCCTAATTTCCCTCTCTCCTATTGGCCAATCCAAGAGTGATACACCAAGTGATAAAAAACCATCACCTTTTGAGTTCATCAAAACCCTACAAGGTTGTCACAAGGGCAACAAAACCAAAGATATCCACCACCTCAAAAACTATCTCCATCAATTTGGCTATCTCCAATACCCAAATGAAACCCACGCCAACAACGATGATTTCGACGAAACCCTAGAGTCCGCCGTCAAAACCTACCAGCGAAACTACCATATTAACCCCACGGGCACATTAGATGCCACAACGGTATCGAAAATGACCACCCCACGATGCGGGGTCCCTGACATCATCGACGGTAAAAACACCATGCAGAAGCATGGGACAAAAGAACACGAATCGAACTCGAGCAGCAAACATATCCATACGGTATCTCACTACTCTTTCTTTCAAGGAAACCCTAGATGGCCGCCTTCCAAAACCCATCTAACTTATAGGTTTTTGCCAAACACCCCCGGGGCGGCAGTGGGTCCCGTTTCTCGGGCCTTTCAAAAATGGGCCTCCTCCACCCATTTCACCTTTTCGCTGGCCCAGAGTTCCGCAGATCTGGTGATAGGGTTTCACCGTGGGGACCACGGGGACGGAAACCCGTTCGACGGACGCGGCGGAACCCTAGCCCATGCTTTTGCTCCGACCAATGGGAGATTCCATTACGATGCGGACGAGCAGTGGTCCGTTGGGCCTGTCCAAGATGCTTTCGACTTGGAAACGGTGGCGCTACATGAAATTGGGCACCTTCTTGGGCTTGGTCATAGCTCGGTCGAGGCTGCCATTATGTACTCCGGAATTGGGGCCGGAGTGACAAAGGGCTTGCATGCAGATGATATTCAAGGAATTAGAGCTTTATATAATATCTGAAATATTATTGCGTATGGTTTGATTGAATTAAAAGACACGTCATCTATCTCTATAAATGTAACAAAATGTTTCTTTTGTTCGGAATAATGTATTAGTGTGCTACTTAAGGATTTTTTTTTTACCTTTCTAATATTAATGAATAAAATAAACTTTATAATAATTTGTGTATTTGTTTTCCCATTGTTCTGAAACATTAATATATACATATTTTTGTATTTATTATTTTGTTTTCCCATTGGTCTGAAATTTGTTGTCGCCTTACATTGTCCACTTAAACTGTTAATTTCGACGGAAATATTTGTCGAAAGTACCAATTTTACCCTTAAAGGTAACTGTAATGATATTATTCCATAAGAAGAGGAAATTTGCGAGATTGAAGAAGAAACGAGGACGGCGGTGGAATTTGGATTAGGTATATCGGATCTAACGAATTGGATCGTTGGTACTAATTCGGCGGCGGCTCACAGCTGATCTTTCACTAAATTCGGCTCCGGTGACCGCCAAAATGAATTTTCCAGATAAATGGATACATGCAAACTAATAGTAATACATATTAGCAAATTAATCACCATCGTTACCAGAAAGACCAAACTACCCTTGAAAATTTGAGGAATATTCGGTCCAATAAAATTAGAACTAACCTTTTTTTTTGGGTAGATAGTAGATACTAAATAATACTCATTCCAATTATGGTGAAATAATATTACACTTTTCTCAATTTTGTTATTACTACTATTAATATGTTAAGTATATAATTAACGAAATAATTAGTGAGAAGAATATTTTAGTCATTTTATAAGTTGTTTCTTAGAATCTATAATATTTTTTACAAGAAAATTACTACTTGTACATGAATTCAAAGCAATCTATGATGCACGGAAACTTCGGTACATAGCGTTTCCACGTTTCAGGGAACGTTTCGGAAATCGAAACTCTATCACATGTCGGAAACATTTCGGAGCCGTTTCCATAAATGTTTAAAATTTCCGGTGATGTTTATGGTAATAATAAAAAAAATGGAAAAGCAGTTACGCCCAAAAAAAAAATCCAAAACACGTTTTTGAATAAAGATTCGAAATTTCCTATACTTGATTATTTAAAAAAAAAAACTTTATGTCTTCTTTTCAATTCTAGTAGTGTTTTAATATTTTTCAGACTTTAATTCAACACTAAAATAAATTTATATGCCTTGTATATTATTTATCGAATAATAATATGGATTGGAACTTATAAATTATATATAATTTGTAGATACAAATTTATAATTGAGGATATGTATATAAGTTAACATTATAATATCTTTTCATACATTATGGATGTACCCCTATATTTTTAATATTTACATGTTTACCCACATTCTCGTATCCATTTTTTTGAAAAATAGGGTGTTCTCGTGTTTTCCCGAGTCTATTTACTTGTTTCACCATGTCCGTGGTTCCGTATCCGTGCTACATAGAAAGTAACAAATATTCTTTTTCTTCGAATGTGGTGATTTAATTCCAATTTATCCAATTTCCTCCCAATTTCCAAGTCATTCTTTCCGTGTCCCTGCTACATGGAAAGTAATATTTTTTTCTTCGAATGTGGTAATTTAATTCCAATTTGTCCAATTTCCAAGTCATTAGTCACAACATAATGTCCTAAAATTCCAAACCCCTCAATTACGCCTTATTTGATAATTCTCATTGGATGAAGAAAATAACACAATTTATTTCCACATTCCTAATGCTAAACCGAGTAAACTTTCTATGGACTTAAGAAATTGCACTATACAATCACATCAAGTCATTTATATATATATATATATATATAAATGCAGCCAAGGTGTATTTCTAGTGAGTACAATGAATAGAAGGCCAGTTAAATAAAGTATATTTTATAAATAAAAAATGATGTAAATTGCTTTATTCACTACTTTCAGTAATAATAATGTATCCACCAATCAGATGATTATGATATTCCAATCAATTAATTTTAATAGATTATAAATACTGAAATAAAAAGAAACCATTTTATAGAGAAATATAATCGTTACCACTTACGAGAGATAAACTTATTTCGTTCCACCAGGTAAATCTTTATCATTCGTGTACGTACAAAACATAAATATTCAGGTAAATTATATATCATGGACTTGGCTTTGTGTTCAAAAAATTATATATGATGCGATCAAGTCAAAGTCAAAGTCAAGTCATCAAATTAAAGACAAGAGCTTGTGTTGATTTATTCTTTCTTCATACAAACTTCTACTATGAGTCGTCTCTAATATTTATGTGTCCTTCCCCTCTCCTTTTTTTCTACATACAAATATGTATATATAAATAGACATACCACATTGCATTATGTTATACACAAACTTCTTATTGAATTCCTTGAGTATAACTTCTTAATTCTTAATTATGGCACTTAAACAATTTAATCTCCTATCATTCATTTTCATTCTTGCCCTAATTTCCCTCTCTCCTATTGGCCAATCCAAGAGGGATACACCAAGTGATAAAAAACCATCACCTTTTGAGTTCATCAAAACCCTACAAGGTTGTCACAAGGGCAACAAAAGCAAAGATATCCACCACCTCAAAAACTACCTCCATCAATTTGGCTATCTTCAATACCCAAATGAAACTCACGCCAACAACGACGATTTCGACGAAACCCTAGAGTCCGCCGTCAAAACCTACCAGCGAAACTACCATATTAACCCCACAGGCACATTAGATGCCACAACGGTATCGAAAATGACCACCCCTCGATGCGGGGTCCCCGACATCATCGACGGTAAAAACACCATGCAGAAGCATGGGACAAAAGAACACGAATCGAACTCGAGCAGCAAACATATCCATACAGTATCTCACTACTCTTTCTTTCAAGGAAATCCTAGATGGCCGCCTTCCAAAACCCATCTAACTTACAGGTTTTTGCCCAACACTCCCGCGCCAGCAGTGGGCCCCGTTTCTCGGGCCTTTCAAAAATGGGCCTCCTCCACCCATTTCACCTTTTCGCGGGCCCAGAATTCCGCCGATCTGGTGATAGGATTTCACCGTGGGGATCACGGGGATGGATTCCCGTTCGACGGACGTGGCGGAACCCTAGCCCATGCTTTTGCTCCGACCAATGGGAGATTCCATTACGATGCGGACGAACGGTGGTCCGTTGGGCCAGTCCAAGATGCTTTCGACTTGGAAACGGTGGCGCTGCATGAAATCGGGCACCTTCTTGGGCTTGGGCATAGCTCGGTCGAGGCTGCAATTATGTATTCCGGAATTGGAGCTGGTGTGACCAAGAATTTGCATGCAGATGATATTCAAGGAATTAGAGCTTTATACAATGTCTGAAATATTATTGGGCATGGTTAATTTGATTGAATTAAAAAATACGTCATCTATCTCTATAAATGTAACAAAATGTTTCTTTTGTTCGGAATAATGTATTAGTGTGCTACTTAAGGATTTTTTTCCCTTTTTAATAATAATGAAGAAAATAAACTTTATAATAGTTTGTGTTTTTGTTTTCCCATTGGTATGAAATATGAAATATTAATGCATACATATTTTTTTTTTTATTTTTTTTTTTTTTTTTTTGAGTAAATTCAAGTCCATTACAAGGGGAAGTAGGAGGGGGGGGGGGGGGGGGGGACTCGAACCCTAGACCGTTACCCTATTGGTAAAGGCTAGGTACCAACTCTCCTAATGCATACATATTTTTTCTATTTATTATTTTGTTTTCTATTTATTAATGCATACATATTTTTTCTATTTTAATGCATACATATTTTTTCTATTTATTATTTTGTTTTCCTATTGGTCTGAAATTTTGTTGTCGCCTTACATTGTCCACTTATACTGTGAACTTCGACGGAATCTTTCTAATTTCAAGGAATATTTTTCAAAAATTCCAATTTTACCCTTAGAGGTAATTGTAATAATATTATTCCTTCATAGAGGTAATTGCAATATTTTTTAATATAAATATTGAAATATCCTTCAAAATTCAATTGAAAGTCTTCAAAATGTCACCGAATTTTATGATTTTTGAATTTTATTTAACTTAGGGGCATTAAAGACACAACAATTTCTTTTTAAGAAATCTGGTCAACGATTAGTCAGAGAGTGTTTTGCTAATTATGAATTTCTGAGGTGGGTTTTGGTAATTAGACCTTAGTTCAGGGGTTTTTTGTACTTTAGCCTTAATTTTTAGCACATAAATTCCCTAAAGAGTGAGTTTTCAGGGGTTTGTTAAAAAAAATTAAATTTCCTAAAGATTATAATTAGAAATTATATTAAATATCTATCCTCAAAAGATTAACAAGATATGAGCATAAACAAAAGTATTATTAATCTTATATTCTTTTAGCAGTTTATAAACTCCTTTTATCAAACTATACTTATAATGACTACACTTCTACGAAATTATCTTTTTCCATATAAGTAGTTTAATTTATTTTTGTTCTCAAAAAAAAAAAAGTTTAATTTATTTTTGTTCTTATTCTAGTGATCAAATTACTTTTGCATTCCTTTTATTTTCTTGTTTTATTTTATACATTTGACTAATTAATTGCAAGCTGTAATAGAAAATTTATAGAGAATGTATTTTTTTTCATAAATAGAGTGTTATAGACTTATATTTCCGATTTAAATTCCCATCATAAATTATTGCTATTATTGTTTTTTTTTTTCTTGTTTCTCCGATTTAAATTATTGACATTTTTTGAGGTTACCCCAAACATGGCACCTAAATAGTGACTTTTGAGTAGCTCCAGGAAGAGATGAAGCATCAAACTTACAGTCAATTTGATATTTTTCCTTCTCAATTGAACCATTATAGAGGCAAGTACTTTTTATTATCTAAGTTCTTTATTGGGGGCAAATGTGCAATATATATATATGGGGCATATTACGGCTACCCCTGAGTTATGGTCAAATTACGAAAAATACCCTCATGTTTGGGTAATTACTGCCACCCCCTCAACTATGTATTATTTTACGAAAATACCCTTCTAGAGGTAAATTTAGGAATGTCAAATCTGTAAAATCGAACCGAAATTTTGGTACGCCAACATTTCATACCGTTTACCGAAATGAATATACGATTTGGTTCGGTAAATAACCGAATTACATAAATTTTATGTAAAAATTTTTTAAAAGAAGAGAGATGGTTGTAATTACCCAAACAAGAGGGTTTTTTTCGTAATTTGGCCATACTTAACGTGGATATATATATATATATATATATATATATATATATATATATATATATATATATATATATATATATATATATATATATATATATATATATATCATCTCTAGCTAGACCTCCAAGTATTAAATAATTTATCAATATAAAATCAAAAAATTATATACAGCCCAAATTAGGGGTGGTAAACGAGTTCGAGCTCGAACCTTTCAAAACAGACGAGCTCGACTTTATGAAAAGTCTTATGTAAGTAGTGCCGTGACATAGAAATAAAAAAAATAAAAATAAATAAAATAAAATAAATAAAGATATGTTAGCTAGGACCACCAAAGACGAGGGGAAGTCTTATTTTGGATTGGAAAATAAGATGAACTGAACAACACGATTTCTTCCCACTTTGTCTCCAAATTGGACTGATTCAACTCTGCATTTAGAGGCATTTAGAGGGTGTTTGCATAAGCTTATAAGCTGTTAAATAGAGCTAATAAGATATTTAAGAAGTTATAAGCTCTGTTAGAAATGTTTCGTAGTTTTTTTGAAAAGTAATAAGATGTTGAAGACAAGATTTAAAAAAAAAAAAAAAAAAAAAAAAGTACGTACATGTCCCCACCCTTTTTAATATTTTATAATGAGTAAAAATATTGTATATGAATATTAATATTTATTTGTTTTTGGTAATAAAGGAATACGCAACCGACTATATAGGTGCACTGTGTAGACCTACACTCTCGTATAATAGTTTGTAAATCATAAGAGAGACGTAAACCACACTAGACTAACCATGTGTCGCAAGCTCGACCTAGCGACCGTTGGCAAGAAAATTCGAACCTGGGTCAATTCAATCACACTCACTTGCTCCAACGGCTAGGTCATCCCTTGCTGGACAACCCTATTAATTAGTTGATTGGACTTAACATTGAACCCCATTTTAATTATGTCTTTCTTCTTTCCTCTTCTAATGAAGAAGATTTTTTTTTAGGGTAAATTACAAACACCCCCCTGAGGTATGGTCAAATTACAAAAACACCCCTCTTGTTTGGATAATTACAAATACCCCCCTCAACTATGATTTTTTCTTACACCTCCACCCGTATGGTGCCCAATTCAACATAATCATCTAGATTCCGTGGAATGTGCTCTAGTTTGTACTCGTTTTGTGTAAAAATGCAGTTTCCGATGCACCACAAACTGATATATACAAGCTAAAAATCACATATTATGATCATCTTGCTTCATAATGTAGAGTTTGAATGGGATAAAACGTGTACAAAAGTGATAATATTCCATATAATCTCGAAGATTCCACTAAATTTGAGGAGTTGAGGGGGTGGTTGTAATTATCCAAACAAGAGGGGTGTTTTTGTAATTTGACCATACCTCAGGGGTGTTTGTAATTTACCCTTTTTTTTTTAAATCATCTTATTTTTCCAAGGAAAATGAAACCAACATTCTATTTCTATATTTAAAATGGAATAAAGAAAGTCAATTGTCATGCATGGACCTGGTATTTTGGTCATCCAAGTCAACAACTTGTAATCTTGTATTATATATTTATTTCTTTCTTTCTTTCTTTATTTCTAGTTAAAATTCATAAAATAGACACCTAGTACAAATTATGGCACTCTTTTAAAAAAATAAAAATCAAAATCAATACAAATGAATCTCTATAAATAGACATGTAAATAAACATTATTCTATAGAGCAAAAGCAATATCTTAATATTCTTGACACTCAACAATGGCTACTTCTCACCTTTTATCAATCTTCATTCTTGCCCTAATTTCCCTCTCTCCTATTGGCCAAGCCAAGAGGAATACACCAAGTGAACAAAAACAAGCACCATTTGAATTCATCAAAACCCTACAAGGTTGTCACAAGGGCAACAAAACCAAAGAAATCCACAATCTTAAAAACTACCTACATCAATTTGGCTATCTCCAATACCCAAATCGAACCCACGCCAATTACAATGACGACTTCGACGAAACCCTAGAATCCGCCGTCAAAACCTACCAGCGTAATTACCATATTAACCCCACTGGCACACTAGATGCCATAACGGTATCTACAATGACCACCACTCGATGTGGGGTCGCCGACATCATCAACGGCGATAACACCATGCAGAAGTCCGGTACGAAAAAACACGAATCGGGCTCGAGCGGCCATATCCATACAGTGTCTCACTACAGTTTCTTTCCGGGAAACCTCAGATGGCCGCCTTCCAGAACTCATCTGACGTTCGGGTTTTCTCCCAACACCCCCGCGGGGGCGGTGGCCCCCGTCGTACGGGCCTTCCAGAGATGGGACGCCGCCACTCACTTCACCTTTTCGCAGGCCCCGAGCGGTCGGAGTGCTGATATGGTGATAGGGTTTCATCGTCGGAACCACGGAGATGGGGCCCCGTTCGACGGACCTGGCGGAACCCTAGCCCATGCGTTCGCTCCGACCAACGGGAGGTTCCATTACGATGCGGACGAGCGGTGGTCCATTGGGCCAGTGCCGAATGCTTTCGACCTGGAAACGGTGGCATTGCATGAAATCGGGCACCTTCTAGGGCTAGGTCATAGCTCGGTCGAGGCTGCGATTATGTACCCTCGACTTTCGTCTGGAAGGACCAAGGGTTTGAATGCAGATGATATCCAGGGAATCAGAGCTTTATATAACGTGTGAAATATTGCTTCAACGTGGCTTGGCGCGTGACTGAATAAAAGACCTGTTTTTATCTCTCTCTCTCTCTCTGTCTCTCTATCTCTCTCTCTCTCTCTCTCTCTCTCTCTCTCTCTCTCTCTCTCTCTCTCTCTCTCTCTCTCTCTCTCTCTCTCTCTCTCTCTCTCCCTCTCTCTCTCACACCAGATTTCCCTTTGTAAGAATAAAACACATAAATTGTACGGTAATTTATGTTTCATATTTCTGTATTTCAAGCTTGTATCCTAGAATGTGTGACGGGTCTGAAACCTTAAATAAACATGTTTCCTTTTGTGCTTATTTTCTTGTAGTTTTATCCTATATCTTGGCATCAAGATTGAAAGTCAGATAAAATGGATCGAAATTAATCTTTTCGAAAAAAAAAAAAAAATTTTTTGAAAGTACAAAATTTATTCCAGTTCCAAAAGCAATGGAAATTTTAAAATAAGGACACTCACTTTCATAAAATCGTAAAAATAAAACTAGATAAATTCTAATATTTTAAATATAACTATAGTGATTCCAATTGCACTAGTGGTCTATTTTCTTTTGTTTGTAGACATCTATATTATCAAATACCACATAAACTTATAAGCCCTCGAAATTAAAAAAATCAAAATTATAGAAGAAACTAGGTCTTTTTTTAACGTGAAACATAAAATTCTGGCTTCGCCACTGTTCAAATCCACAAAATCAACACAGAAAAAATTTAATTTAATGGAATTAACTTAAATTTGTAACTTTTGAAAACAAAAAATCAACTTCAAATAAACAAGAAATGATAATTTAATGGAATCAACTAAAATTTTGACTTCTGAAAACATAAAATCAACTTCAAATAAACAAGAAATTATAGGTTGTTGAAAATACATTTACATGAGTTTTCCCATGGAGTTCTATATACACATTTCAAGAAGGCCAAAAGAAACCCTATACCAAACCCTTTGTTTCTTATATCATCTTTCTAGCATAATGCCTTAAACTTACAAATTAAGAAACCTATTACAAAAAGAGTGCTACCTTTTGCCTGTGAAAAGGAAGCCGATTGCAATTACCTCCAACTGTAGGGCGAAACCGACGTCATCGTCGGAGGCGACGACGTCGGATAAAGAGATGAATGAGTTCACGACGAAGAGTACGGACAGAACGGAGATCAGCAGAAACGTCACTGTCGACGAAAATGAGGCTGTTCCCGGCGGCGTGGATTGTTTACTATTTTGCGGCGAGTGTGGCGGTGGGGTTTGTTTGAGGGATTCGGAGGCGGAGATGACCGATTCCCACGCGCCGAGTAGAATTAGAGCGCCGCCGGCTACTGTGTAGGTGAACAATCCCATGGTTGACTCTTTTCGCCGTCGGAATTTTCGAGATTGAAGAAGAAACGAGAGCGGTGGTGGAATCTGGATTACGTATATCGGATCTAACAAATTGGATCGTGGGCTCTAATTCGGCGGCGGCTCACAGTTGATCTGCCATTAAGTTCGGCGCCGGTGACCGCCAAAATGATTTTTCCAGATAGATAGATATTATTATGCAAACTAATTAGTACACAGGGGCTCCCTCTTGACAAAATTTATTAGAACTAAATGACAAGTCCAACTAAACATTTGTTTCACATTTTTCATAAAATTTATTCCAAAAATGCCCCTCCAGTACAAAATTCAAAATTTGCATTAAGTAAAATCAAACTGCATTTATCATTTTTCTATGTTTTTCATTTTTCCAATTTACGTTTTTTAATATTTTTTACAGAATACTCGTTTGTCTTTTTTTTTTCTTTCGTGATTTTAGCATTTTATGCACTATTATATATAAAAAAAAACTTTATTTTTTCCTTACATAACATTGAAAATATATATATATATATATATATATATATATATATATATATATATATATATATATATATATATATATATATATATATATATATATATATATATATATATAAAGAAGAAAAAAAAAAAGAACCCTGCTTCCTCCGCCACCCAGCTGCCGCCGCCGCCGCCTCCTCCACCACCACTTCCCCAGTTGGCCCCGCTCCTATTCCCTCCGCCGTCGGCCCCGGCCTTTGTGCTTACCGGAGAGAGCGAGATAGAGATAGAGAGGTGAGAGAGAAAAAAAAAAAAAAAAAGAGGAAATTGACATATAGAGAGAGAGAGAGAGAGAGAGAGAGAGAATAAAAGGCGAGAGAGAAGATTAAAGAAAATAAATAAATCTGGATTGAGATACGTGAAGTTATATGATTTAAATAAGGGCAACATAGGAATAAAAGAAAATTTAAGGATTTGATATTATTTCAAACTAAAGATTTAAATAAAATATTGGATTTAAACTTATCATTTAGTTCAAATTATGATGGATTTAAGGGATAGCATATTACCCCTAGTAGTACGTATTAGCGAATTAATCACCCTCGTTGCCAGAAAGACCAAACTACCGCTGAAATATTGAGGAATATTCGGTCCAATCATAATAGAACTAACTTTCTTTTTTGGTAAATAAATAATCATTTTATGAAATTATTTATCGTTTTGGAAAAAAAAATTATTTTAATTTGCTATTATTAGTACTAATTTGTTAAGTAGATAATTAATGGTAAAAAAATTAGTAAGAGGAATATTTTAGTCATTTTATAATTTATTTTTTACTAGAATCCATAATATTTATTTAAAAGATTAATACCCTAATTTAGATAAATAACCCCCACACAATATTACTGGGTAACGATCGTCGTTTTTGATTTATAAAATGCTATACTTGGTGAAATATATTAGGTGATTTTAGATCATAGATCTATATAAATAACCATCCGCTAAGCCACACATACGCATAGGCGCCTGTGTGTTATTATATATAGATCAATGCCGTCGAATCACCAGATATATTTCATCGAACGCAACATCTACAAAATCGTTACTTTGTTAATGTAAATTTGAAAATGAGTACACTGCCATTTTACTTTTTTCTTTTTCTTTTTTGATATGAAAGAACCTGCAGCCAATTATATAGGTGCACTAGGTAAACTTACACTATGATATAATAACTTGCAAACTATGCATACAAGATAAGTAAATCACACTAAACTAACCATGTATTACAAACTCGACATAACGATCGTTGGCAGAATGCCGTTGTACTTTACTTTTGATTGCATAGGACACGAGAGTTGTTTGCATTTATATACTTACTTATTGTTATGAAAGAGTTTTTTTTTTTTTAATTTTACTTGGGATATTGGACCAATAACATTATTTTTCAATTTCCAAAAGAAAAAAAGATTTTTTTTTTTTTTCAAATGTGGTAATTTAATTCCAATTTGTTCAATTTCCTCCCAATTTTCCAAGTCATTGGTCACAATATAGTTTCCTAAAAATTCCAAACCCGTCAATTATTCGTGGAAAATAAACACAATTTATTTCCACATTCCAAATGTGGAAAATTTATACATATGGACGCAAATTTCCACAATATAGTCATTGGTCTTCTAAATGCAAGGCAATGTATTCTAGTGAAACATAAAACAGACTTCTACTATGAGTCATCTCTAATATTTATGCATCATTTTTCCACATACAAATGTGTATATATAAATAGACATACTACATAGCAATATGTTATACACAAACTTCTTATTCAATTCTTTGAGTATATCTTCTTGAATACTTAATTATGGCACTTAAACAATTTAATCTCCTATCATTCATCTTCATTTTTGCCATAATTTCCCTCTCTCCTATTGGCCAAGCCAAGAGGGATACACCAAGTGAACAAAAACCATCACCATTTGAGTTCATCAAAACCCTACAAGGTTGTCACAAGGGTAACAAAACCAAAGATATCCACCACCTCAAAAACTACCTCCATCAATTTGGCTATCTCCAATACCCAAATGAAACCCACGCCAACAACGACGATTTCGACGAAACCTTAGAGTCCGCCATCAAAACCTACCAGCGAAATTACCATATTAACCCCACGGGCACATTAGATGCCACGACGGTATCGAAAATGACCACCCCTCGATGTGGGGTCCCAGACATCATCAACGGTAGAAACACCATGCAGAAGCATGGGACAAAAGGACACGAATCGAACTCGAGCAGCAAACATATTCATACAGTATCTCACTACTCTTTCTTTCGGGGAAACCCTAGATGGCCACCTTCCAAAACCCATCTAACTTACAGGTTTTTGCCCAACACCCCCGCGGCGGCAGTGGGCCCTGTTTCTCGGGCCTTTCAAAAATGGGCCTCCTCCACCCATTTCACCTTTTCGCTGGCCCAGAATTCCGCCGATCTGGTGATAGGGTTTCACCGTGGGGATCACGGGGATGGATTCCCGTTCGACGGCGGAACCCTAGCCCATGCTTTTGCTCCGACCAATGGGAGATTCCATTACGATGCGGATGAGCTGTGGTCCGTTGGGCCAGTCCAAGATGCTTTCGACTTGGAAACGGTGGCGTTGCATGAAATCGGGCACCTTCTTGGGCTAGATCATAGCTCGGTCGAGGCTGCGATTATGTACCCTCGAATTCCGTCTGGAAGGACCAAGGGTTTGAATACAGATGATATCCAGGGAATCAGAGCTCTATATAACGTGTGAAATATTGCTTCAACATGGCTTGGCGCACTACAACAATTTGGGGTTTATACGACCCTTTGTTTACCCGACGGTTTTAGAACCGTCGTATAAACACGTATTTATGACGCTTTTGAAAATATTGTAGGCGCTATAAAACCGTCGTATAAAGGTGTATTGTCGACGCTTTTTTAAGCATTCCCATCTAACGTTTCACCGTCATATAAAACTTAATAAAATATTGTATTTGCACTTCAATTTTGTAGACCAAAGCTTTTTCTTTTTGTATTGCTGCTTTCCAAATTTTCTAAACGTGAAAGTCAATCACGCTTTCAAACACGTACAATAAAAAATCTCTGAACTATTTTTTATTACAAATTAAACCCAATTTAAACCTCCACGTTAGGTATTGCCACCGTTGTTGCCACCGCCACCGTCACCGATTCTTACATCGTCACCGCTGCTGTAATCATCATCTCCGTTGTCGAAATCGTCATCTCCCACTGCTATTTAACTCTGGTTAGTCTGTTTCTCCAGATTTTGGAAAAAAATTGAGGTGGTATTGAATTATTAATTGAATGTTGAAATTAGGTTTGACAAATTGATAAGATAAAATAGGGCATATGAAATGGTTATTTTGTTCATAATTTTTTTTTTAATTTATCAAAATATTATTGTGCTCATATTTGTCCTTAATAACTTTTGCTCTCCAGAACATTATTGTGCTCATAATAACATTTTTTACAGAAGGGGGAGGGATTTGTGTGAGTTTACTTCTATTTATCCAGCATTATTCTATTATTCGATTCTCGAAATTAATGAGGTAGAAATGAGAATATTTGATTAATAATTTCTTCATATTTTCAATGTAAGCATCAACTAGCTACAAGAATCGCTGTCTCAGCTGGAACATGCATTGATGCTAAGGTTTTTGACTAGTAATTAGCGGTGCTGTTATCTAAGCTCTGAAATATCCAACAATGGTTAGTGTATGTATGTGTGTCTATGTATGCGTTTATTTCATAATCAATTTTAGAAGTGCATAATTTTCAGATTTGAGTTCCATATTTTCTTGGTTTTGGTAAAACAACAAATTACAATTTCAGATTATTGTTGTGACATTGAAAAGTTTGGGTGGCAGGTCTTTCTTTGGCCTTGCTAAACATAATATAAAATCCAAGGGATAAACAATTTTATCTATGGATAAAAGTTGGATTAAAATCCGAAATCGATTGCAGCCCGAATACGTAAATGGTGCCAAATCATTTCTTAAGTTTGCATACGCAAATCTGGGATCGGGGGATAAAATTAAGTGTCCGTGTATCAAGTGTCAAAATTTAATGAATAGGAAAAAAGGAATAGTTTACGAACATTTGATAATGTATGGATTTCTTGATACCTACACTAATTGGGTATATCATGGGGAGACTCCCGTTTGCATTTATGAAGAAGATGATGACTTTCTCGAGGACGAGGGAGACGATATAGATGGTATGATTAATGATGCTTTTGGTCTTATGGAGGAAAATGACGGTCTTGCATATTCTGAGGAGATTAATAATATTGAGCTTGATAAGGAAACTAAGGCATTTTTTAAACTATTACAAAATGCCAAACAAAAGTTATATCCTGGATGCGAGTTCACGTTATTGTCCTTCATACTTCGGTTATTGCGGGTGAAGTCTACTTACCGTTGGAGTAATAAGTCATTTTCAGTGCTATTAGAGATCTTAAAAGTGGCTTTACCTCATAGTGCTGCATTTCCGGGTTCGTATAGGGAAGCATGGAAGATAATTAAAGGGTTTGGTCTGGATTATAAGAAAATTCATGTATGCCCTAATGATTGTATGTTGTATTGGAAAGAAACAGAAAATGAGACAAGGTGCAGTAAATGTCAAATGCCAAGGTGTAAAGTTTGTGATGATGAAGATGAACGCCTAAAGATTCCAAGTAAGGTTGTTAGGTATTTTCCATTAATACCAAGACTTCAAAGGCTGTATATGTGCACCGAGACATCACCACTCATGAGATGGCATGCAGAAGGACGAATAGATGATGGGGTACAAAGACACCCTGCAGATTCTCTCGCTTGGAAGACATTTGACCAACAACATTCTCTCTTTGCAAGTGACTGTCGCAATGTCAGACTTGGACTAGCGACCGACGGATTTAATCCTTTCAAGTCCATGAGTGTTTCTCACAGCACGTGGCCCGTAATACTTGTTCCATACAATTTTCCACCGGGGATGTGCATGAGCAAGTCGAGTATCATGCTATGTTTATTAATTGATGGTCCTACTGCCCCCGGTAATGATATTGATATTTTTCTACGACCTCTTATGGAAGAGTTAAAAGAGATGTGGAGTCCAGGAGTGCCGACTTATGATGCAACCAGCAAACAAATGTTCAACATGCGAGCTGCACTTATGTGGACAATCTCCGATCTTCCTGGTTATAGTAATTTATCTGGCTGGAATGTGAAAACTGAATATGGTTGCCCGTGTTGTTGTCTCGACACCCACTCGAAATGGTTGAAATATGGCAGAAAATATTGTTTTAGGGGTCATCGTAGATTCTTGGATGAAAATCACAAGTTTAGAGATGATTCAATATCATTTGATGGCAATGTAGAATATGGCTATAAGCCCACTCGAGCCTATGGAAATGATTTGATTAATGAGTTGAATGATGTTGCCACTGTATATGGTAAGAGGATATCTTTACCGTTGAAAAAAAGGAAGCTCGATGGCACCTCAAGACAACATAATTGGAAAAAGAAAAGTATTCTCTTCGAGCTACCTTATTGGAAAGACAATTTGATTCGTCACAACCTTGATATAATGCATATTGAGAAGAATGTTTGTGATAATATTATGTGGACGGTTTTGGGCATCAAAGGAAAATCAAAAGATAATTTGAATGCTCGTCTAGATCTTCAAGATTTGGAAATCAGAAATGCGCTTCATCCACAACTACATGGCAATGGGAAGGCTTATTTGCCTTATGCAAGTTTTTCCATGAGTAAGAAAGATAAAGATATGTTCTGCAAAATAATAAGGGACGTGAAAGTGCCTGATGGATTTGCATCAAACATTTCAAGATGTGTAAAAAAAAAAGGGTGGAATCTTTCTGGACTTAAAAGCCATGACAATCATATATTATTGGAGTTGCTACTGCCAATAGCTGTGAGACATTGTTTGCCTAAAAATGTAAGCAAAGTTTTGATTGAGTTAGGCAATAACTTTAGGCAATTGTACTCCAAAGTAAGTCGTGCGAGTGATTTCGAAGCACTAGAGCAGAGCATAGCATTAACTCTTTGCCACCTGGAAAGAATTTCTTGACCAGTTCAATATCGCTCGATGTTTCCAATTGAGAGGTACAATTAATATATATTTTTAAAATATATTGTTTCTACATTTCATAACAATGTTTTCAACAGGTACTTATGTACACTTAAGAACTATGTCCGCACAAGAAGCCGCCCAGAAGGCTCGATTGCCGAAGGATACTTAGTTGAAGAATGTATGAACTTTTGCTCTCGGTACTTGGGTGATGTGGAGTCAATAGGTGATCGTTTTAGGAGAAATTATGAAGGTTTTGAGAATATTTGCAAAGGAGAAGGTCGTGTTATCGGAGGAACAGAAATAATATACATGGAAACAATTTCGTGGACTCAAGCGCACAGATATGTTCTTGGAAATTGTGACATGCTTGCTCCATTTCGTGAGTAAGTTTTTGGTAATCTATTTTTATGTAAATACATACACACAAATACTCCAATACATATAGAATAATTATTTGTTATTTTGCCCAGAGAGCACCTTAAAGTGTTACAAAGTGAGAAGCGTCGGTTGGATATATATGAAAGACAAAAGATCCATAATGCAACATTCTACCAATGGCTTAAAGAATATGTGAGTTATTTTCATTTTAGTTCCCATTTTTCATAGTGTTTACCGGCCATGTGAAGGGTTTAACTTATGTTTTAATATTATAGGTTTCAACATTAGAGAAAAGTGGCAGAAATGTAAGTCAACTTACAGATGAAGTGAGATGCTTAGCAAGAGGTCCTGATAGATGGGCAAAAAGATATTCTGGTTACGTGATAAATGGCTTTAGGTTTCACACTAAGGATCGGGAGATGAGAAAAAAAACCCAGAACAGTGGTGTTTTCTTAAGTGCGGTTGCTGAAAGCTATTCAAGTAGTAAAGATAAAAGACCAATTTCTGATGTTGTGAATTACTACGGTATCTTAACAGATATTGTTGAATTGCGTTACCCAAATGAAATGACGTACGTGCTATTTAAGTGCAATTGGGTTGACAATAATGCAGGGGTTAGAGAGGATGAGTTTAAGTTTACCTTAGTAAATTTCAACCATTTGTTATATAAGCATAATCGGATTTCGGATGAACCTTTTGTCTTAGCTTCTCAAGCCCAACAGATATGGTATGCGCAAGACCCGATTGACATAAATTGGCATGTTGTTGTTAAGACAATACCGCGTGACTTAATTGATATGAGGTCAAATGACCTCATGGAAGATATTATGGAGATTGATGAGTCTGGTCTTCTCAATGGGCAGTCGTTGAATAATTCTACTACCAATTGTGATGAACGTGAGACATGGGTGAGGACTGATGTGGAAGGAAGTATAGTTCTTACATCTGAAATTCAGGAATTTGAAATAAATAGGATGAACCATCAAGATGACGACTTGGGTGATGAAGATGAATATGAGAATGACAATGAGGAAGACTTGTACTACAGCGATGATGACGAAACTAACCTTGATGCAGCTCAAGCTAGTGGATTTAGGCTCTAAGAGTTGTTAGATTATTGTAGTAAATAGCTATTACATTTTGTGGTCAATATATTAAGTTGTTCAAGATGTCTCAAAATACGACTTGTATAACTATTTTCTTGATTCTACAGTATATTGTGAATTATTAGATTAGTGGTACAAATCATGACACTTTGATTTTCGTTTTCTGAACAACAGGTTTATTCGACTCTCATTTGCAAGTTTTGTGCAAGTTTTGCCGGCTAAGAAATTCAGGTATTAAGTTGTTCCTATGTCTTAAGTTCGAGTAATAAAAATTAGCATAATCGAAAGTATATCAATTAAAATATTTGAGATTGATTGTGAAATCACTGTATAATATATGTGTCAATGTTTTATTCTCGCAGATTATGAATCACGGGATCGGAAACGCATACGAAACGCTGTTTCTCAAGGGAATATAGAATTCCCACCCTCTCATTCTCAGCAACATTTTCATCAAGGGAATGCAAAATTTCCACCCTCTCATTCTGATTCGCATTTCCATCATGTATATTCACATGGTCAACCATCATCATCTAATTCTTATGTTCCATCGAATGGTGGTGGATTTATGGAATCGGAGAACAATGCAGATGATGCTTCATATGATGGTAAATTTATCATGTTTTCAGTTACACTATTAACTTTCTACTAAACTCAATATATGTTTTTACTTTGAATCCAGGGACGAGTCAGAGAACAACAAAAAAAGGGCGAGGTCGTACAAAAATGCTCAAATCATGGGGCAATGAAAATTTTGAAGTTCAAGTTAATGAATTTAATCAAGCTATTGGTGAAAATGCAGCAAAACTTTCAAGTCAGATGGGTCGTGTGGCAAAAAATGGCAGTCGATTTCCTCTTACAGTTGGAGATTGGAGAAAAAATGACAAGTACAACAAGGAAATAACTTGGTTGGAGTATAAGGTAACACATTACTGTATGTGATGAAATAGTGAACATATTTCATTATTAGATACATTAGATTATGTACTTGGTTTAATCGGCAAACTCAGTTTTTCTAATTTTTTATAATAGGCAAACTTCTCACTCGAAGACAATTTTAAACCTCAGTTTCTTAAAAAGTTGGGCAATATGTGGAAGAATTGGAAATCTGAGGTTAAAAGAACTTATTATTCTATACATGAGACTGATGCTGAGCGATTAGCTAATTGTCCCGACATTGTTGAAAAAGATCAGTGGCCAACTTTAGTTCATCATTGGAGTTCTAAAAGTGCAGAGGTTTGATGATTTCATATTATCGTTTAAAAAATAATATCCAACATTTAACCTATTTTTATTATTTTCTATGCAGTGCCTTAGTGATAAAAACTCTCTGAACCGAGGAAAGCAAAAAGTGCCACATAGAACTGGAAAAAAAAGTTATGCAGTTGTTAGGAATGAGGTACCGAACTTTTTTTAATTTGTAATAGATAAATATGTTTTGTTGTAAGTATTACTTCTTTGACTTATGCTTCTCAGATGCAATACATATAGCTCTTTTTTATTATGTTTCATTTTTCAGATGCAAATAGAAAATGGCAAAGATCCTACTGATTACGACTTTTGGATGGCAACACATGTTGGTTTGGCCAAGACACCACTTGATAGAAAGACATCTAAATTCATCGTATGTATTATGTTATTTCAATTCGATGTTTACGGCTTTCAGTTATACAGTTCTAATTTCATCATTTTGTAGGAAAAGCTTAGACAAATGATTTCCAAAAATCCAGAGGGCTTGAAATCAGAAGAAATGAGAGATCAACTTTTAGCTCAATTTTTGGGTCCAGAAAAGCCAGGGCAGATGAGAAAATATGGCTTTGGTCCAACACCTTCTCAAGTGAGTTCATTAAAAAATCAAACGAAACTTGTTGAGGAAAAAGTTTCTATCCTTGTGGATTCCATTCGGAAGGGATTAAAGGAAGAGATAGAATCTGGCTTGCGTAGCATAATCGAAGAAACAGTGCAAGATGTTATACGATCTCTCACAAGAACAAACTCTTTGGCTCCTGAATCTGCTGCAGTTTCAGCTCCTTCCACGTCTAGACGGGTAATTATTTTACTTGGAAATTGTATTTTGCAAATGTATGTAGTAATTAATATTTTGGCATACATCAAATTCCTACAGGATCGTAGAATTCCTACATCGTCTAATTTGCACGATGAAGGAGGCACTCAACCACATAAATCAGTCCCGGAGTCTTCAAGTATACATCATATGCCATCAACTCATACACAATGTGCTCATGCACTCTCTGAGTCATCTAGCATGCCTCATATGCCAGCCCATGATCAAGAAACTCAGATTCAAGAAACTCAAACTCAGGAATTAAGTGCGAATGACGTGTGTAAAAGGAAATCGCTAAAAAGGTAAACTTTTGCTATCTGAATTTTCTTCAGAAATATTTATTTTTCATTACTTGATTTTAAGTAGTCCTTGTTGTTGAAATTTGGATTTGTAAATTTGGATTTTTTATTTTTCAGAAATGTTCGAAGTGTTTGGCAACGATAGAAGATTGTTATTGGACAAATGTGAGCTATTGAGGTGGCTGGAGTCTTTTGTTCAAATTCAGATAAACCTTCAATTGTAAATTTTATTAAAATTTGTCTATATTTTGTGGAAATTCAGATAAACCAGCATATGTTTGGAAATTGAAATATATATTTTGTTATCTTAAGATGTAAATATTTATTTAGTATTGGCAAGTTAATTTTTGTTGTCTTCGATTTTTTATATTCAACAATTGATGGCAACAAGATTCAGGGAAAAATTGGATTACAATTGGCAGAAAAAGAAGAGTTCTAAAAAATGTACAAGTATTCCCGACGGTTATTTAAGCGTCGGAAAAAACATTCCCGACGGTTTTTTTACACATGAAACTTTATACGACGCCTTTTTTTCTCGACGGTCTCCTGACGGTCTAAAACCGTCGGGAAAACTATTCCCGACGGTTTTTAAGTCTTTCGTGACGGTTTTCTTGCGTCGCTTAAAGCCATATATGTTGTAGTGGCGCGTGACTGAATAAAAGACCTCTCTCTCTCTCTCTCTCTCTCTCTCTCTCTCCTCTCTCTCTCTCTCTCTCTCTCTCTCTCTCTCTCTCCTTGTAAGAATAAAACACATAAATTGTACGGTAATTTATGCTTTATAGTTCTGTATTTCAAGCTTGTATCTTAGAATGTGTGAGGGGTCTGAAACCTTAAATATACATGTTTTTTTTTTTGTGTGCTTATTATCTTGTAGTTTATCTTCTAGCTTGATATTAGGACTGAAAGTCGGAGAAATTGGATCGTAATTAACCTTTTCGGGAAAAAATTATTTTTTTCGGAAGTACAAAATTTATTCCAATTCTAATTCCAAATCCAAATTTTCTGAATCTAGAAATTCATTTAAATTCCAAAAGCTATGGAAATTTCACGAGTTTTAACATTTTTAAAAAGTTTCGGAAACTTTCAAAAATAAGGACACGCACTTTCATAAAATCGCAAAACTAAAACTACTCATATGAAAAATTCTAACGTTTTCAATATAACTACATTGATTCCAATTGCACTAGTCACCTATTTTCTTTTGTTTGTAGACGTCTTTTTAAATACCACATAAAATTATAAACAGTCGAAATGATAAAAAAATCAAAACGAAAAAACTAGGTCTTCTTTTTATGTAAAAAATAGCAAATGAAATATTGACTCTCGGTAAAAAAAATTCTGGCTTCGCCACTGTTAAAATCAACACAAAGAAAAAAAAATCTAATTTAATGGAATCAACTTAAATTTGTAACTTCTGAACACAAAAAATCAACTTCAAATAGACAAGAAATTATAGGTTGTTGAAAATACATTTACACGAGTTTTCCCATGGAGTTCTATATACACATTTCAAGAAGGCAAAAAAAGAACCCTATCCCCAACCCTTTGTCTCTTATATCATCTTTCTGGCAGAATCCCAACTGCCTGAAACTTACAAACAAACCTATTACAACATTGTAAGAAACAAAAAGAGAGCTACCTTTTGCCTGTGAAAAAAGTTATAAATACAATCAAATAAACATAAGACTCTACACTTAAGATTACGGGGCCAAATCCTTTTATATACAGATAGATCAACCGCATCCGTTCCATCGACATGATCAGATCAAACCAATAAGTTATTTAATTCCTTCGTACGCAAATCGACGAACTTGCTGACATGCCAGTTCTTCGATGGAGAAATTGCCAGCAAAGTCTGCCGGAAAAAAAAAAAAAGATAAAACAGCGTAAGTGGGGGAAAGCAAGGTCGTCAGAATCAGCATTTGAAGTAAAATAGAAAGGGGACCGTGAAATCGTAATCGTGAAATCCAATTGCAAAATTGTAGGATTTCACATATCTTGTACATTTAAATAGATTCCAACTTATATATATATATATATATATATATATATATATATATATATATATATATATATATATAACATCTCCACCCAACATAAATCAATACTTGGTCGTTAAATCGCAGAAAAATCATAGATTTTCAAGATTTTACTCCCATTCTCGGAGGATTTTGCTTGGATTAGGATTCTACTGGGATTTAACAAAGCGTAGGCCGGGGCAGTTAAATCGTAAAAATCCTAGAATTTTAGGATTTTAGTCAGGATTTCAACTATCTTGAGGCAGAGAGATTTTTTATTTTGAAGGCAAGATTAATGTTGGGTCTATTGAAAAAGGCAATGGGTCCATGTGGATCCGATCCAAATACAGTCCAACTATTTTCCACCGCTAGTTTTAAATTAACACATAACTCTATCTAAAACAGAATCTCCACAAGGGTAAAACGGTAAATACCTCATGTGGCATCGTGAAAAAGGGAATGCCAAATCATAGAGATGCTGACAAAAACTGGTGAAACGTTTGCACCCTCGCTTGTTCCTTGCTTGATGATCTGTTCTTTCTTCTCCGCCCTAAACGAATAAAGTAGTCCTCTGTGTCTAAAACGTATGAGATCTGAAATAACAATTTCGAGATCAGATTAAAGAAAGAATCTAACCAAATGAGAACCACATAGCCGAGAAACATAAATTATATTTGCATTTTGCAATTATAGGATATACTACAAATATATTATGATGTCAACTATATCAACATTACAAGTCGAACTCAACCCATATACGTAAGCATTACCGAAATACCACAGGGCTAATATAGTCATTTAATAAACTGATAATTTTGGACATTTGCATTAACTTCTACGACAAAGACAGATGAAGAATTTATGACTTAGGAAGGTTTCTGTATTTACGGAAGAGCAATAAATTTTGTAGTGTATCGATATTACGCTGGAGAAATACATGTAAGCAATCTTTGTACGTGTAATCAACACACGTGCACACAAGAGAGAGATTCGAGGACACGTCAAAGGAGAATTCAATGAAAAATTGATGAAATAAGATTTCGCACGTGACAAATAAAAGAGGTATATTAACAAAAAATTGACTAAATCTGACGCTCACTTATTCCGAAATAATACGGAGAATTAATTGTACCTTAAATGAGTTTGTTGCCATCTTGCATTCCAAACCATTCATTATCAACACGTTTTCTGTAGCCATATAGAAAGCACTAGCTTCGTCAAGACTAGCATACTTCCGCATATTCCTGCACGTGTCAAGAGCAGGTCAGGCAGTGAAATAAACAAAATACAAACTTTTTGTACTCGAATGATTTATTTTGTTGTACATTGAAATACTGAGCTCAAATAAAATGGTAATTAAATATCAAATATTGTATCATTATTAATTTGTGTCCGACTATAGTTCAATTCGAGGGATGAGCAACAGTAGGACAGGTTATAGGAAGCATTTGCGGCATATTCTTAGATTGCCAATAATTGTTCCTTTAAATGAGGACTCAAACTTCAACTTCTAAATAAGCCTGATAAAACGGGTAAATAAATAACAAAGACAGCTATTACTTATGTCCCCAAAATAATCATTAAATTGTTACGACTTCCATTTTGATCTACTAATCATCCCGGCAATACTACGGGAAGTGCAAGAAAAAGGAAATGTAAAATAAGGGTTTAGAGTAGGTACATAAGTCAAACAAAGAAGTGTCTGATATGTCTATTAGTATCTAAATAATAAAAATATAGCAGAAATAGTAGTCTATAGAAAGGAATAACTTTCCTGAAATCCAGTTTCAAGCAAATAAAGGTAATAATTCAATGTCATTGCGACGGCATATATCGAAAAATCTACGTCACTGCATGTCTGGAGAAAAACTGCAATAATTTCCACATCTTTCTAGTCGGAAGATTTAATCCATTTCTTAAAATAAGAGGCGCTCTTGTATTTCAAGATTGGAACTTTATATCAATACCTCTTCAGCATTATTGGGGACGACTCCTTTTTTCCATGAACCGATGAAAGATAGTCATTTTGGAGATAGGCGGCAAAATTAGGATCCACTGAAACTGCAGTTGCTTCGGACTTCTCATTTGTATCGTCCATTAACTGGATCGACAAGCGGGTGGGAAAAGATGTCTACAAAAATTTTTACAAAATTAAAAAAAAAGGTTAAAAATTATGATTATAATAATAATCGGTACAGTTGTTGACAATAATGAAGAAAACAAGTCAATATCAATGCATTATAAAAGGAACTGATGTGAAGACGTACACATTCAAGCCGGTATATGTTCTCCTCGTGCAGAATAACATGGGCATTTTCGTAATAAACTGAATCAACGTACTTCTCTGACTTTCTAGAACTTTCATATTCATACAACTGAAGAAGCTTACAGTCCACTTCGTCACCCGTAATAGCTTGAAGCTGCAGATGAAAGACAGAGCACGAGTAAATATGTGGTATGGAAATTAAGGCACTTGCAGAAAGGATAAAAAAAAAGTACAATAAAAAAAAGGAAGAATACCTGTTTGACCAGCTTATATATCAACTTATCTAAAGTAAACAGCATATAAGACTGGTTTCCAATCAGTGATCGACAATCATCTTCATATTTTGTATTATCAGAAGATCCATCAAGTAAGCTAAATAGAGCACTTATAAACCTGCAATGAATTTCAATTAGAAATCCGTAAAAGAGTATATGGCTCCCAAGATATAATAAATAAATTAAATTCTGCAATTAAAAAAAAAAACCTGGAGTAAGTATCAGAACTCTCGTCCTTTGTGATTCTCCATTTCGATTCTCCAGATACTGAATTCACCTTAGCTGATAATATTCTCTCATATAGTGTCTGCAAGAACGGAATACCATCAAAACAAAACTCATCAAATGTTTAACACTTTATCGTAAATTCATACTTAGGGGGCGGTCGAAATCGGAAGATCGAATTAGAATTGACAGTTTCTGGAGAAAAAAATCGATTTTTTTCAGAAGTGTAAAAATAATTCCAATTTCCTTAAAAAAAACCGGAAAACGAATTTCAGAAACTGGAATGAAAAAAACTTGTTCCAAAATTGGAAACTTTCGGATCGGAACCGGAAGAATTCGGAAACTTTTAATTTTAGTCACCGAAAATACAAAATAAATTGTAGTGAAAAAAATCGGAATTTTTAGAAACTGAAATCAGATAGAAAATCGGAATCTAATATTTATTTCAATTCCCATCTAAAAAAATTTGGAAAAATCGGAAATCAAAATTTTGGAATTCGGAATGAAAAATTGTTCCAAAATCGGAAAATTTCGGATCAGCACCCCTATTCATGCTCTACTATATTATAACTTTACCTGATGGAGTCTAAAAAGCACGTAAAAGGCGTCATTTCCATAGAAAATTTGACGATCCTTTTTCTCGCCGCCAACTAATGGAGAAGCCACGTGCTTCGACAGAGGTTTACAAGTCTGGAGAAAATATTCAGACTGAGGCACAGATGTGCCATCTATCCCAGTATAGCGAGCTTCAATTGTATTCTCAGCGTCACCTTCACTCTCAGCTTTACCATCTTCTTCCTCCTCTGCCTGCTCTTCCCTCGAACACTCATCTGGAGCTGACTCACTGCCCGAAGCATCTGCCGCCTCGGAAAGATTCTCACTGTCCCCGTCATCGGCATTTTCACACGCAGCAGCATTTGCATGATTCTCTTCATGATTGGTCATTTCACATGGCATGCCATTTTTCTTAGGCAAGACTTGTGAATTGTCATCCTCATAGGCACCAAAATTATCTTCGGTGTCGCAAATAGGGGAAAGTTCACCCTCTTCTTTCTCGTTTTTACTAAGGCCTTCTGCAAACTCTCCATTTGTCGATTGATTCAATCTCAGTGTATCGGAAACCTATTGCATACAAGATAATTATACCAAAAGAAAATGAAGAGAAAGCGGCAACCAGAACAATTGGTAGAAGATGGAACAAAATCTTTCATATACGTCAATATGGTTTGTCCATTCAAAAATTCAATTTTATCAGTTAAGCCAAAATCATGAATTTGTACCTTAGAAGGGAGAATCTCCACTGCAATAGGTTTGGATCCATTGCTTTCCTCGATGTGACCATTAATCACGCGCGAGGAGGTTGCACCTTGAACTTTAATTTCAAAAGAATTCAAATAATTATAAGAATACATCGTACTTAGAGAAAACATCAACCTTAACAAATTCAAAACAAAAGGCAGTTGCATACATATTATGCCACCTTAAAATTATTAGTAAAGCTTTTATTGTTTATCGTAAATGCATACCATGATTAACATCTGGTCCAGAAGCAACAGCTGCGTTAGAGTTAGTTAATCTTTCACCGACAGACACGGAAAGCCATTCTTTAGCTTGTTGAGGTGATGTAGTAAAATCACTGTTGCAGTTAGACTTTGGTTGCTTCAAGCTCGAGGGGATAGCATCAGTATTCGGACTATCTTCACTTTCAATTGTGCTGTTTTTCGCAATTTGATGCTTAGAGACACTGTTATCTTCAGTACCGACAAAATCATGTGGCCTGGAGTGAACACTGAGCATTGGCTCGAGAAATTTGGTCCATAACCTTATAACTTTATTCAATTGTTCTTTTGTTGAGCACACCTCTTCGCACGAGTATTTGATAATCTTGAAAACATCTTCATGAATTTCGGTATCGGAATATTCAAATTCAAGGTCTGGAACGATTGAGTGCCTACTTCCAGCGGCAATATGAAGCACGTCGTCGTCTTTTTGTCTTTTCTCCTTGATTTCTTTGATCTCGGTCACTAAAGCTGCAATCGCAAGCATGAAAAATAAACTTGAGAACCACAATACAGATGGAAAGCAATCGTGGAACCTCAAAATTATTTACAATGGTGATTCATGGATGAATATTATGACCTAGATGAAAATAGAAATCTAATTTGAATGAGACACATTGCAAATGCGGCAATAAGAAAAAGAAAGTAGCAATAGAAAAAAAAAAAAAAAGGCAACATATGAGCAGTTGTAATGAGACATGAAAATGAGTATTATGCTTGAATGCCAAAATCGAGTCTCTCATCTATGAACTATCATATTAGACAAACTAACTATAAGCTGCTATTACTACAAATGAAAAACCTTCAAGATTTGCAAAATCCTAAGAAGGCCAAGCGTATGTCAGAATTGGAACAACAAAGACCACCGGGATTGTACACAGCATGGTGAACTTACATTTTGTGCTCAAGTTCTTGGAATCTTGTTGCTTGAAATAGAAGCTCCGGTGGTCAAGAGACTTGTAATGGTTCTTAGAATATATTTCAGCCCAAATTTTGTTGAAATCCGAACGACACCTACTCCATTCCTCCTGCTTCTGCTTAAGGCGGGTGAGGATAACTGGCAATGCAACAGATGGATTCTTACGCAAAACATCCATTGCATCAAGACCATGATCACTATACAGGCGTTCAATGCTTCTCAAATTCAGAGCTGCAAGGGATAAATTTAAAATAAAATAAAAAAAGCAATGGATCCAATCAATCATTAAATATGCATAAAAGAAACGATAAGAGGAGAGCGTTTATCCATAATTCTACAGTGACGAACCTGAGAGATGGTCTTCAACCCGTATGGGACTGTCAGAACCAATTGTATTATTATTAATACCATTCAAGAACTCCTCTACTTTTTTGGCAGTTGCAGTGACAGACTCCAACAACATATCTAGCTCAAACCTGAAATATAATCAAAACCACATGACAGAATTATAAAATTATGAAATATGAGTATAAAACAAAATTAGTTAGTCTCATAGTTACGAATAAGATAGACAGAAAGTGGAAGGGTCATACTATACCTATCATCTTCACATCTAAACAGGCTTTCTTCATATTGGTTTCTCCGCATGTGTTTAAACGAGTAATCCTCACTGCCAGATGTCACAGATACCCAATGATCGTTTAGAACATGGGAACCAAGCTCTGATCTCTGGCTGGCTAAAGGTATTGGATACTGCAAAAGTCAAAATTGCGACAAAGAAAAATTTTAGAATGTTCCGATAAAAAGCTTAACCGTGAATTTCAAACCATGCACCAGAAACTCGTACATCTTCGGGAAGACGACGATAACTAGGAGAGCAGCGATCGCAATTAGAGAGGTCAAGCTCTTGAATGGACTTCCCCCAATACTTCAAATTGTATTTATCCTTCTCTTTTCCTACTTCCACTTCACGCTTTTGTTCTTTGTCCTTTTCCTCTACCCGTGGAGCTTTTGAAGAATTACCTTCATCCAATAAGGTTTCTGAAATTAAAGAAATAGATTCGTAATTAACAGAAGCACCAAAGAGAAATTATTTTATTCATGCAGCGAACACTGAGATAATACATACTTTTGCCCATAACACCAGATAGAAATCCATCTGCAAAATAAGAAATTAGTTAGAAGTTGAATTAATTAAATCAAACGATACAACTTTACCAAGCAAAAAAAAAATGTGCCTACCCTTTAGCTCACAGCGCTCTAAAAATTGATGGAACCCTTCCATAAGATCGGGATATTTTCCAATTAAATCAGCAACCTGAAAGCATTTGCATAAGAACCAGATACGAGGAGCTAATTTCACCAAATTGTATGGGTCGAAGTAATGAACTCATCATGAATCAATTATAATGCCTCTAATTTGAGAAAAGGCAAACAACAAAATAGTACTTTAAGAAAGACCTAACTTGGGGATGAAAAATGCTGAATAAAACAGTAGACTGATGAAGCAACTCGAAGCATATATAAGAACGGGATATGGAACTGAAGGAGGCACAAGTGATTCTATTTTCTGAAATATGACAGAACTAGAACATCTTAGCTCTATCTATATTTTCAGACCCAGAAAGATCTACATAGGATGTTTAGGGCTAAAAGGATGGCACAATGTCCATACCAAACTCTGCAATTCCGTTCTTGTAATGATTTCTGTACTGTAAATGTGAAGGCATTTTAAGAATGCCTGGTAATCATCTGCACTGCTCAGCCTCTCTTTGACTTTCTCGCAGAAACTAAATTCCTGACTGTACATACCTGCCAAGATAAAACATAATTAAACATTATAAGCCTCATTATCAAGTCAAACATAACAATCGAGGTATAGAAATAGTTTAATTGACATAAATACTAAAAAAGATAAAGGATCTTTGCTTCCCAGTTAAATTCCCGCCCACCCCACTGTCTTTCAGATTCTCATTTAAATGCTCCCCAATTATTATAACTACACCGCACAAATCTCTAATCATAAATAAATAAATAAGGATTTATGATGCAACAAGGTGATTATTCACAAGAAATGTTAAAGACATGGACTATCCTAACTCACTTTTTGTTGAATCTTTGAAATCATAGTTGACAAAATTCGAGCTCCCCCCAAAGTCTTCAACTTTTCGAGCAGGTTTCTTTTTCTCCAAAAGCCGATGTGTGCTAGTGTCCCCGTTTTCAGCGGCAGGATCTCTTTCATCCTGGTCAAGGTTTCTCTTATCTTTATTTTCCTTCTCAGTATTCTTCTTCTGCTCCTTGTTCAACTTTACAGCTGTTTTATCATCGTCCATTTCAGGACGCTCAACACTAAGATCTCGTTCCCCATGGGGATCAATGATCTTGTCACTCCTTGACCGTTGCTAAAAAAAGAAATGTGCAAAATACGATTTATTTTTTTCAGTTAGAAAGAGCACAACAAACCATAAATCTCGATAATAAAGAAAGAATAAAATGTATAGAAAAAGAACCTTATCTATGTTAGGCTGCCGCATGGTGGGGTTAGCTGAGCTCCTCTCCTCATAACGGTGGCGGCCTAAAGAAGCATGAGAAGCTGAGGCTGTGGCTGATGTATCGGGCAGAAATCTTGTGAACTCTTCAAGAAGGTCTGGATGGTCACCAAAAAGTGCTGCAACCTGAAATTGATACAAAATATCCAATATTAATAATGACGACTGAATTATACAGCCATTTCGTATTGTCTTATTCGTGTGAAAAAAGGGACATGCAAACCTCTTGGTAGACCTCCGTTATACCCTTATGTTCCTTCCGGTACATATTCAAAATGTCCAGGAAAGATTTATAAACGTGATCATCGCTTTGAAAACGCTTCTGCAGATGAAAACAAAGGAGAAGGAGATTATGTTATGTTCAAACGACTATACGAGTACTAAGAATTTTACCTTTATCTTATTGACAAAACTGATAGCCTCTTCGAACTCAACGGTTCTTTTTGGTGGAGCCTCTTCTTCATCGGTGAGGGTAATTTCATATCCCTTAGGCAAGAATGTGTTAAACCCAAGTATTAGATTAGGATGCCCTTTAAACAAGTCTTTCACCCTAGCTATGACACCAGCGGTATCGATTCTGCCAGAAACAGGTTAATGAAGAGTTATGAAAAGATGTTCCTATTGGTTGCTCAATCGTATACAAGATGATCGGACAAAATAAAGATTTGTTTTACCTTTGAGCCTTGAAATCTTTCATGACATCGAGAAATTTATCATATTTTTCCCTTTGATCCTGGAACCTATCCTTAACGTTCTTCAAATAAGTTAAAGCATCATTGGTGGTGAGTTTTTGAGCACTGCCGGGGTCAACAGCTGCATCAGTGACACTTTCTCCACCACCATTAACAGTCCCGCCGCCACCCCCGCCGTCATCGCCACCGCCACCGCCACCGCCTCCTTCACCAACACCACCATTAACAGTGCCGCCTCCCCCGCCGCTGCCATCTCCAGCTCCACCTCCACCTCCTACAACCGTATTTGGCAGCCCATACCTTAATATAAGAACATAAAAAACTTGAAGTTGAGAACAAGATCCACCAAAGAACCAATAATCAAAATTCAACTCGATAAAACTGCAAAGGCAACAGATGTGCATTGGAAGTGCAAAGTGCTAGATCTTTGTCACATCTATTTCTCCATTCTTCAAAATGTATATTAGCTCTAATCAACTGACACTGGTACAT
>NW_012193332.1:583546-738431 GCF_000504015.1 Erythranthe guttata | reverse complement strand
AAATGAAGAATCCGTACCCGAAAAATTATGATCAATAAAACCACAACAAAATCCAGTTAATTAAGCCACATATCACCAAAAACCACACTCTTTTGCAGACGAACGTTAAACCATTCAACCTCAAATAAATTTAAAAAAAAAAAAATCAAATCACGGAAAATCATATAGAACATAAACAAGAGTAAATCACTAACGATTACAGCAATTCATGATGTATAGAAAAAAAAAAAAAAAAAAAAAAACTTACGATTCTCCGCGAGAAGAAGGTCCGAACGGCCTTTTAGTTTGAGGATTCACATATGCATCGTCTCGCAAACGCTTCATCCCCTCTGCAAACACATCAACTTCAACGTTAACACCAAAAAAAAAATTAGAAAAATGAAAAAAAAAAAAAAAAAATTAACCTGTGAAAATCTCTTCCCTTCAGAAAAGGGAAAAGCGAACAGATCTAATCGAAGAACCGAACCAATGGAGAAATGATTACAGTTAAAAAATCCTTAATTTATTTTTTAATTTAATTTAATTTAGCGCAGCCTCTTTGTAACGTTAGAGAGAGAGAAGGAAAAAATGAAGAGGTGAGCAAGAATTTGGAGGTGTTTTGTGGTGGTGCTCTACATACATAATATGATGTTGTATCTCTTATTACGCCAATTCTATTCTACTATTATATATACATTGAAATCTTGTAACATGTTTTATGTCTAGGGGTTCTTTTTCCCTATTTTTCTATTTCTTAATTTTCATTTTTTTCTTTTTTTTGTCAAAAAAAATTGTATTTTTCAAAGTTTCACAAATTATTAAAATGGCTATAAAAAAATTAGATGTTGTATCGAGTCATTTTTTCGCCTTTCGATTTGTGTAAAATGTGTGTATTTCTTTTTATTTACACTATCATAAAATAGTTTGCAGATCATACTAGATATATGAAAACCATGTGTGATCAGCTCAACTTAGTAACCGTTAGCAAATGGATTCGAATTTTGATCAACCATGTAAAATGTGTGTGTGAATCTGTACACGCGTATGATTTAATAATAAAATTGGAGTTAAATGGGTGTAGCATGGAACAAACATGGCTCTAAGATGTTGTTCAAGTCATTTATAAATTTCAATTATATATAATCTATTTAATATTTATTTTTTTATGTATTTATGAATTGTGATACATGATACAAATTGAAATTTGAAACACCAATTTGAAGAAAGGTAGATTGAGGAACGCAAATAGTGGCTAAATGTTGAAAGGGAATTGTTTTTTGCGGTTTGAAAATTGTTATTTGCGGTTTTTGACAAAACCCCCCAAAAAAATATTTTATTTCACTAAAACCCCAAAACTTTCCAAAAAAATCCAAACCCCCCCCCCCCCCCCCCAAAACGCCAAAAAGCCCAACTTGGGCGCCCATTTATGCAGTGCACGCCCAAGTTGGGCGTGCAAGCTGCATTTGGGCGCCCGAATTGGGCGTCCAGTGCAAATTTTTTTTTTTTTTTTTTTTTAAATTGTCGAACGCCCAAGATGGACGCCTTGGGCGCCCATCGTGGGCGTTCGACCATTTTTTTGCGAAAAAAAAAGCCCTACAAATCGATTTGTAGGGCTTTTTAACATGAAATTGGTTCCGTAATCGACCTACCCAATGCATATTACACATAAAAGAGTCGAAATTACATCAAAAAATCGAAGCCCAACCCTTCTTCAAGCTTGATTTCGAATTTTTGAATTTTTTTTTCTTTTTTTTTTTTGCTATTTGCAGTTTTGGGGGGTTTTTTGATATTTTTAAAAGTTTTGGGGGGTTTTGTTAGAAACCGCGAATAGCAATTTTATGACCGCAAATAGCATTTTCTATGTTGAAATTGGATTTCTTTTTCTTTTTCATTTTTTTTATTTATAATACTTTAATTAATATATATTCATCTTATAAAACATAACCAAATTTTGTGTTAAATTGAGCAAAATATATTAACTTTTATATATGACTTTGCATTTGGTGAACATGCGGAGGTTTAAGTAACAACTGCAATGATTTGCTTCGTTTGATATGACTTTTTCATTGTAACAAACATTACCATTCCACTCAAATAAATAAAAATTAGATTAGGTACAAAATAATACATGTTGAATGAACTAATGTTATAGATTGTAAATTTCAAGGGTCAATTAATATATATATATATATATATATATATATATATATATATATATATATATATATATTTTGACCCACACACAAATGGAATCAAATTGTCTATTAAGTCCAGTTAAAAGTTGAAGCTTGTGATTAGTGGCAATGGCGAGTTCAGAAATTTATCATAAAGTTGACTTAATTTTTTTAGGATTATTTTTGCATTAATTTGGGATTTAAATGGATTAAATGCTCCTTCCGAAAAAAAGTTTTAAGGCCTTCTTTTATTTACAAAACCAAAAGATAGAAAAGAAAATTTATTATGACCTTTTTTGCATTAATTCGGGATTCGGGTAGACTAAATAATAAGCTTGAGGTGGACTAAATAAATATATATGTATAATGTAAAGGATTTTTTTCGTAATCGAGAGAGGATGTGAGTCTTCCACCTTTGACCAAAGGATGCTTGTAATTGAATAAGATTAATTTTGTAGGTAATATGTACAAGGGAAGTAAAACAATTATATACCTAAAAAACTACTACTAATAATAATAAGATTTTTTATTGCAACATTACATTTGAAACTAAATTATAGTAATTTTAGCATTAAGTCAAATACAAAGTAAAAATTAAGATAATCCAATACAACGTAATTCAAATTAACCTAATCTATGTAATGGTAGAAATCTTATACACAATAGAACATCGATAAATTAATAATCTCGTTTAAATAATAGGTTTTCTCGGTTCCAACTTGAAGACAACGAGTTAAAAAATATATCGTCAAATTAGTATTTCGTTAATTAATGGAATTTGACCGGTTTCGAGTATATTAATTTATAGAGATTTAACCGTAATATAAATAGTGTATCAAGTAGCCACTAGTGTGTGGTGTGTGAGAGAGAGAAAGTCATGCCAATCATTTGGGTCGAGGATCCAATCTAAGCTGAAAAATAAGATTTCTATGTCGAAGCCCAAATCCATTATTTTGGGCCTAGCCCAAATAAATTAATTTAGCCTTAGACTAAAAATATCATTTTTGGGCTAGTTGATAATTATGGTATCCAATTTGTTTATGCCCAATTCGAGTAAAATCCCTCCAATTTTGATGGTATTTAGCAAAATTTAAACTCGTATTCCTTCGATTCGGTCTCGTAGATGCTATGTTGCGTAAATTTTATCGGGTAATTTTGCACGATTAAATTAATTTAAAATGCTCAACTCTCAAATCATTTGTATTTTTCTTTTCAAAATATGTACAAATGGAATATAATGAGTTTGTCACACATTCTAAATCGATTTCATCGTACATGACTTTTTCAGTTCAACTGACATCTTTCGTATGATCTGCAGGCTTGCAGGCTAGCTCTTGTACAAGCGCAGAATTTACTCAATGAATGACTTCACTTATAAAATTAAGGGGCTATTTGCCAAATCCCCCTCATTGAATTTTGAATTTATGATAAATCCACATTTTTTTGTTCATATTTGTGATAAACCCAATTAATTTCAATTATCTAAAATACCCCTATTTTAAATTACTGAAAGTTACCATATATTATTATGGAAAATCAATTAATTCTTTTTAAATATTCAAATCCCCCAAATTTCTCACAATCTCACGTCATTCTAGTTGTTCTTTTTTTTTTTTTTTTAACACTTTCTTTATTTCGAATTAAACAAAAATTGGTTTTTTTTTTTTTTTTTTTCTTTCAGTTTTTTAAATTTTGTAATCCACTACATACTCATCAAAAACCACTATAAATTTCATCGAAAACCACTATGAAAATGAAGTAAATATTAATATAAAACTAAACTTACCGAAATCTACGAATGCACTACGAATTAACTCATCAAAAACCACTATAAATTTATCGAAAACCACTATGAAATTGAAGTAAATAGTAATTTAAAGCTAACGTAATCTACATTAATATTAATGTAATCCACAACAAACTTACCGAAATATATTTCGTAATGCACTACAAATTAACGTAATCCACTAAAAACATACAAAAAACGAAATCCACTATTCCCGACCCTATATCGTCTTCCATCTCCCATGGCCACCGACGCCTCCCTGAAATTTCAGAAAACAGAACATCGAAAAAATAAAACCCTCTACACACTCGTAGATATTGAAAACCACTATATACTCATTCAAAATCACTATTAAATTATCAAAAATCACTATAAAATTAACGTGGTCCACTTTAATATTAATATAATCCGCTACAAAACGTATCAAAAAATACTAAAAATGTGCATATTCCACAACGAATTAATATAATCCACTACTAATTACAAATAAAAAATAATAAAAAAAGAATGTTAATCCACTCTTTCAATCCACTTTTGGTTCCTAGTTCGCGTATTTTCTCCCCTTGAGCAATTTCATCAAAAATAAATCATGAAACTGACCAATTAATGGAGATATTTAATTGTCTTAAAAAATCCAATTAATGCATCTGTGGTACACAATCATAAAAACAGAGAAATAACCATTTTTATGATTGAAAAACAGAGAAATAAAACAATTTATAATATTATGTAAGACAATACAATCATAACTCAATTTGCTCAAAAGGATGGCAACTGATGGTAATATTTTTTTATATGGGAAAATATACCACGATGCCATTAGAGAAGCAATCACATTAAGTAAGAATCGCGCGACGAGCGCTGCGGCCGCGGGTTGCAGAAGATTTTGTTGGAGCTGCCCTGAGTATGGTGGGTAGGAGTGAGATGCCAGAAAAGAGCGGCGCGACGACGATGGATGATCATGTACTAATACATTCATTGTTGTATTAATACTAGTATTCAGTCGACGATGGATGATCATGTACTAATACTAGTATTCAGTCGACGTGATATTCCCGGTGTTCCACCGTTGGTTGTTGGAAACTGTAGATCGAAACTCTTGCCCTTAGCATCGGAAACCAAATGCTGCCTAAACATAGCTATAAAAGCCTCCGCCCTCCGATTCAATTCCTCCTTCGACAGCTGCTGGTCATCTGAATCATCTCCGCCGTTGACTTTTTCGATCTCGTCAACCCGATTTTTAATTTCTCCGGCGTCCGAAACAAGCGGATGGCTGCAAAAATGCTCTTCGATTATTACTTTCTTCGTATCGAGTACTTTTGAATCTTCGGCTACGTCGTCGATTTGATTATTCGACGAGGGTTTGGAGGGTTTGTAGGGTTTGGAGGAGGTGAAAAGAATGGCGAGGAGCAAGAGATTCAGAGCTAGGAAAGCCCACACGCGCCACTGCGCGAAGAGTGACACCACCACCGCGCGTTCTATGCACGCGATTAACGCCGCCGTCCCCGCCGCGAACCACACCGCCTGCAGCTGAGCGTCTTCTCCGATCATCTTTTCCCCACACATTTTACACACACTAAGAGATGAAAATTATTGGGTGTGTGTGTGTGGGTGACAAATTTAGAGATACTGCTTGAGGCCATTTTTATAGAGGGAATGAAATTATATGAAATGATTTTTTATTTATTATTATTATTATTATTTTAATTTAGCTGATTGACAGATATGTGTCATTGGGCTGTGTTTAGAGAGAGAGAGAGAGAGAGAGAGAGAATGAGTAGCAGGCTTTGTTTTGTAATGATAAGATGATGGTGAGGAGTGAGAGAGACAAGAAGACATTCTCTTTGTGCAAAATGGCAGCACCATCACTGATTTTTATTCACTCCCCCCACTTTAATTTTTTTTTTATACAAATTAATATACCAAAAATGTTAAATTACTCCTCACCCACTGAGGTAACGACAAAGTACGAAAAACCTCTTATATTTGGTTAATTATTGTGAATTTTTTTACACGTGTGTCAAATTTAGTGCAATATTCTCGGGTTTGTATCCGTTTAATTCAATTCGAACTCCACACAGTTAAACAAAATAATCATAAGATGTGTCATTTGGCTTATAAATATCAAGTTGTGATGCATCATAAACAGTATTTTGCTTAAAACAAGTATAAATTAGAGAACATTTCACGAAATCTAGAAAATTTTGTAGAATTTAACACCATAAGTGGACGCTAAAAACATTTATAGTTTATGGGTTTTTTCCCTCTTTTTTATTTAGTAACAAGTGGGGTATTTATTTATCTTATTTATAGGTGATATATTTATGTTTGAATGTTTTGGGGGTGGGGTGGGGTGGGGTGGGGTTGTACTCAAGACAGCAAAACTTTTTGCCGGAGTTTGAAAGCTGACTTAACAGAGGGATGTTGTGCTGGTTTCCAAAGCACGCCTATTTCTTATGCTCTCCTAATTTCATCATTTTCAACCATAATATTTTTTATTTTTTTTATTAATTCTAAAATTTTTGATTCCGACTTTAAATATTATTACAGGTGACTAAAAAAATGAAAATTTCCTTTCTATTTTTATTCCAATTTTTTAAATTACGATTATCGAATTATCTTGCAACATAACTGGATTTAATTTTTTCACCTTTGAAAAAATTAGGATATTTGCAAAATTATTAATTTCGATCCGAGATGTTCGATTATTATCCTACTTATGCTTAAACATCACATAATCGAGCTTACGTTCCGGTTGATTCATCCATTTTTCAATATCAAAATTTCTTTAGTTTCCCTCTAAATTCCCATCCGTTTTGTTCTCGGGCAAACTACTTCAGGTTCGGGTTCCGAATTTCGAATTTTATAATAATTATTTTAGTTTTTGTAAAGAGGAAACTTCACAATCAACTTTTTTTTTCCGAGAAAAAAAGAAGAGTGTGTTATTATTATGCGTAATACGCCAAATCACCCGGAAGGGCGAAGCCTTCATTACAACTCGTACCATGCCTAAACGCTAACATATAAGCTAATAATTGATTACCAGAACGTTTAATAAAAGAGAAGGAACAAAACTCAAACGATGGAACAAAAGATAAAACCTCTACTATAAAAACTCCGTGAGTAGAGTTGGTTGAAATACCTACACGCAAGTGCACGTATCGTATAAGTAATATAGTGGACTAAAAGTCCGGATATCGAACCCACATAGAATATTTAATTATTTAATCTTAGACGCTAAATCCTACCAATTATTATCAAGCCCACCCTACACAGTCGAATTTGGAGAGAACTAACTAAAATAAACTAAATTAAAAAGCAAATTAAAAAGACAAGAGCACAAAAGCAATTAAAAACGAAGGTTTAATCAGAGTAAACAAGCCTACGATTTTATTCTCCCCCCTATGTGATTATTACTCCCCCAATTTCTTGAATTTATGCAAGCAATTAACCCGGATTATTAACCTGAGATGCTAAAATAATCATAACCCGCTTCCGCGTGTATTACGATTCTAATACTCTAGATTCAGTTACTATATTCCTATGCAATTGATTCTAGAACACAACATTAAGCACAAATCTCAATAATGGCTACCTAAGAGATTAACTATATTCCTATGTTAATACCACAAAGGCTCTTCTACCACAGTTCTAATTATTAACCCGATCTTCCGATTCATGCGATTAACAATAACATAAAAGCACATAAGGTGATCAAGTTCATGCACTTAATAAAACAAGTAGAAGAAATAATCCGGAATGAAAACTTGCATAAAATCATAGAAAATGGTTCATAAATCCCACATAGGGTTCAAAATAAAATCATAGAAATAAGAAAATTAGCTACTCATGATTAAAGGAAAAACACAAATAAAATAAATCATAAACGATAAATCTTTTTTTGGAGTCTTCGAATTCTTCGCCTTCGTTATTGCTTTGTTGCTCTTGAAATTGCGTAAAAAGATCTCCAATTGTGTGATTGACTTGGGGAAGAAGGCAATTTCCTTTGCAATTAAAATCCCTTTACTGCGCTGCCTCGGGGTCTCGGACGGCCGTCCCATAATTTGAACTAAAACTCGGACGGCCGTCCGAGCTTTAGATCTTCAGAATTTTGATTTTTTTACTTTTGGCCCATATTTTCTCCAAAATTGCAGTTTTGACCCCATACTTTTCCAATTATTCAATTTGTACCTAAAATGCAATAAATCAACTTTTTAAGCACCAATTATCGTTAAAACACACCAAAAGCTCAAATAAAAAAAGTACGATAAAGTGTAAAAATATACACTTAACACACCCCCAAACTTGAACTTTTGCTTGTCCTCAAGCAAAATCTACCAATAAGCAAATAACTCAACTATTACATCTCATTACATAGATCAATGATCAACTTCACGTTTTCAGAACTTGTAATTATAATGACAATTCTTAGGCATTTGCAAGCTCAAAATTCAACAACACTTAGTCACTCACCATTACCAAAAACCACATTTCATACAATTGCTTCAAGCATCCAATATTTGCAAATTAAAGATAGAAAGAATTTATACTTACATGCATATGTGATGCGATCTCTTGTGTATCATAAGATTTCTTTACTGAACGTAAGAAAACTCTTCTTTATTATTTCTCTTCATAATAAAACCCTAGCACAAGACGACTATTTAAAGAGAATAAAACCCTAGAATCCTAATCTAACTAGGAAAGGTAATGACCTAACTAATAAAATACTTAATAATATCCTAACCACTACTAACTCACGGTAATATTTATTATAAATATACTAATCTAATTAATTAATAATAAACTATTAACTAAACTAATAATTAAACGATATATTAAATAATATATCGTATCAAACCACCCCTCTTGAAATGAACCTTGTCCTCAAGGTTCGAGTCAATTTGGTCTCTCTCCTTTGCGTTTCCACCTATGTTTGACTTCATCGACTTGCTTCCCGATTGACTCCGAAAAACACGATGAACGACCGAGCTTTTTACCACATTGTTCATGCTGATCCAATGAAATAACAAAGGCTACTTTAGCGAAAATATTCAATCTTTTTCCCGACAAATCAACCTTCTCAATTGCCTTTTCAAATTTCATCTCCTTCACAATCAATATCATGCTTTTATTTTTCTCGGTCGTCTTAACAGATCCGGGCTCATTCACAGTCACCAAATCTTGTTCGTCTCCTTTCTTTTGAATATCGTGGGACTCTTCTAATATCCACTGTAGTTCTTCGTTCTCTTCCTTAGTTAATTCCTCACCTTCGTCCCAAATTACCTCAAGTGAATCCGATAATTCATCTTTTGGCGAACTCACAAAAAATTGGGGTTCTTCGAAACAATCATCGTCGTCCTCTTCCTCTTCTTCCGGCAATAGGCTCGGCAACGGCGGCGGCGGTGGTAGTGGCGGTGACTCTTCGAAAAAGTCATCGTCGTCTTCTTCCTCTTCCTCCGGGAATAGGCTCGGCAGCGGCAGCGGCGGTGGCGGTGACGGGCGGCGGTCCCTTCGGCAGCGGTCCCTTCGGCTTTTGTGATGGCGTTGACGTCGTCCTTGACTTTGTTCGAGCAATTTCTGAAAATTAATCCGTAATTTCTCTACGGATTTTTCCAATCGCTCCAACCGTCTTGTTTCTGACATCATGATTTTCACAAAGTTTTGATGTGATCTCAACTTTGCTCCAGCGTAGCTTTGATGTAATCGCTGCCTTGCTAACGAAGCGTTGGTGTTAATCGCAACTTCGCTCTGATACCAATTGATGCGATCTCTTGTGTATCATAAGATTTCTTTACTGAACGTAAGAAAACTCTTCTTTATTATTTCTCTTCATAATAAAACCCTAGCACAAGACGACTATTTAAAGAGAATAAAACCCTAGAATCCTAATCTAACTAGGAAAGGTAATGACCTAACTAATAAAATACTTAATAATATCCTAACCACTACTAACTCACGGTAATATTTATTATAAATATACTAATCTAATTAATTAATAATAAACTATTAACTAAACTAATAATTAAACGATATATTAAATAATATATCGTATCAATATGCTTGACTCCAAATACTCACCAAATTATTCTACTCAACTAATATCGAACATTAAGCTATTGGGGTCATTGGGGCTTTGTGGCTTTCAATTGTTAGGCTCTTTGGTTCGAGGTAGGAAATACGGGTATATGTGGCTATTCTTCTTGAATTGAGGTGATTACGCCAAAATTTGAAAGATAGGCGTTTGAAACAATGAATTCACCTCTAAGGACTTTAATAAACTCGATTCTCAAAAGTTCAAAAGTCTCCACTTTTGCTTTTGAGGTAATAGATCGAGCTTTCAAAACAATTCAACAACTAGTCATTACTTCTCCCTTCTAGTTTCTCTCTCTCTCTCTCTCTCTCTCTCTCTCTCTCCCTCTTTTTTTTTTAATATATATATATATATATAGAAGCACATATATATGGATCGAGCTTTCAAAACAATTCAACAACTCGTCCTTACTTCTAGTCTCTTCTTCTTCTCTTTTTTTTTTTAATATATATATAGAAGCATATATATTTATCTCTCTTTTTTTTTTTCTTTTTTCTTTTTTTTTTCTTTATTTTCTTTTTTTTTTTGAAGAAGAAGAATGACCTTATAAAAAATTTCGACCGAACTCCAAGGGGTATTTTTTCAAGAATCTCCACTTTCTACCTTATACACATTGGCTAAAAGAAAGAACACCTTTTCTTCGAGGCTCAAATGAAGGTTCTAAGGATAATTTCGATAAAAATGTCGGCTTGAAAGGCTCAAACGGTTTAAAGAAGGCCCAAATCATATCCCAAATCACTCACTACTCAATACTTTGTATCATAAATTTCCTAAGTTGAGTTTTAAAACTGAACATAGCATGATCTAGCAAAAATTAATTCCAAATTTAAAATACAAAACATTCAACCAAAGCAATGCACAAAGTGTGATTCCTAGCAATAATTTGCTTCTAAGTTCCGTTGAATCGAAAGCTAAACAAACATCTAATCCTTATCACACAAAACAAAACATTCAACCAAAGCAATGCACAAAGTGTGATTCCTAGCAATAATTCGCTTCTAAGTTCCGTTGAACCGAAAGCTAAACAAACATCTAATCCTTATCACACAAAACAAGCAATTTCATCATCAAACATTGATCATCTCTCAGCATCATAACTCATCGATGCGTTCGACTCAAGCAATTTTTTATTTATTTTTTATATTCCGGAAAAAAACGATAAAAGCAATAAAAACAAATAGAACCTAGTGCATGCAAACTAAAACAAATAAGCACAAAAACATGTTTTTCACCCCCAAACTTAAAATTTTCGTTGCCCTCAACGAAATTAGCACAAAGTTTAAGGATAGAAAACACCTGATTTAGTCGGAGTCGATGTGATCGGGTGCTCCTCTCTCGCTCTCTCACGCTCGTCCTCATCGGAAAACTCGGGTACGGGCGGTGGCACTTTTCTTTCCCTTTCCCTTCCCTTTGGAAGATGATGCTTCGCTCATGCGGCCTCGTTTGTTGTACGACATAGTTGGGAGAGAGGTTGGAATAGATTCGGTGAGAATTGGTTGACAATCGAACTCTAAATTTGGTTGGAGCAAATTGTCGAACACCTTGTGGGCGTGCCTTGAAAGAGTAGATTTTGGAGAATTTGGTTTGATTCTCTAGCCTGCTTGTGTGTGGGATTTGGAGAGAAGGAACAAGGAGGGTTTAGCAAATAATGGGGGGATAAAATCTGATTTTTTAAATTTAAAACGCCCTAAATAGGTTCGGACGGCCGTCCCGGTGTTTGTGCTAAATGTCGGACGGCCGTCCGACATTGTTTTCTCCTTACTGGTCATGGGACGACCGTCCCACATTTACACCAATTTTTCGGATGGCCGTCCTATAGGCAGAGATGACAATTTTTTCGTTCTGTTTCCCAGACGGCCGTCCGGGATTTTGCTTGCAATTTCGGACGGCCGTCTCGACCCCCCGACCATGTTTTCGACTCTGAAAATTAAAATTCAAATAAATTAATTAGAATGCATGCCTATGACGATAAAAACGAAACGAAAAATTAAAGAAAAACTACGAAAAACAATAAAGCTCGGGTTGCCTCCCAAGAAGCGCTAAGTTTAAAGTCTTCAGCCGGACGTTGCTTCTTTATTTTCAAGCAAAAGTGACTGAGGTCACTTGGCATTCTTCACTCGCTTCCCAATACGGTTTGAGCCGGCTCCGCTTCATGTTGAACGTACGATTTGAATCTCGCTCCTTTATTTTGACCACTTCGTGAGGAAGAATCTCTTGGACAATAAATGATACCGACCACTTTGATTTGCGCTTCCTTGGGAATAACCACAGCCGTGATTTGCACAATAACACCAATTATCCTTTGTGCAATTTCCTTTTGACTTTCTCCTTACGACCACAATAGCTTGACTCATCCTTCTCTCATGACTTGCTCGAGTCTCTGGGTGGCAACATCTTTCTTGCACTCTCATCGCCGTTAAGACTCAAACTCGTATGACTTTCTCTCGGAGGAGTTGAAATTGAGTCCATGAAGTAAACTTGCTTCTTTCGATTTTCGTTTCCGCCATCATCTCCTGCACTCAAAGATGCCTTCCCATTGTCCAAGATCGAAACATCAAACTTTTTATTATTTGTAAAATCTATAAGCTCAATAGCAAAACAATCATTATTATCACATGGATTTTTATTAGCACTAAAAATATTGAATTTGATTGTTTGATCATGCACAGTCATTGTAAGATCACCACTAGCACAATCAATGAGAGTTTTCGACGTGGCTAAAAATGGCCTCCCTACGATAAGAGGTATCTCCCTATCCTCATCTGTATCAAGTATAACGAAATCTACAGGGAAGATAAATTTATTAACCTTCACTAACACATTCTCTAAAATACCTTTTGGGTAAACTAAAGATCTATCGGCTAATTGAAGAGTTATAGCCGTCGGTTCAATTTCTCCTAACCCAAGGTTTTTAAAAGTAGAATAAGGCATAAGATTAATTATGCTAGCGCCTAAATCAATGAGCGATCTAAAATTTTTACCTCATATAGTACCAGGGATAGTAAACTTACCTGGATCGCCGAGTTTTTGTGGAAGAGCCAAGTACGAATTGCACTAATTTGCTCCGTGAGTTGGATCATCTCGTTCCCTTGCAATTTCTTACTTTTCTTCACGAGGTCCTTGAGGAACTTCACCCACTTTGGCATCTTTTGAAGTGCTTCAATGAATGGAATATTTATGCAAATTTCCTTCAACTTGTCCAAAAATATTTGATATTCGGCGTCGAGCTTCTTCTTTATAAACTTTTGAGGATAAGGAATTGGAGGGACTTGTGAAGGCATCGTTGACAGTGGCTCTTCATGAGTTGATTTTTTTTCCTCATTCACTTTCGGCTTCTCGATTATCGTGTTCCTCTTCTCTTTTCGCGAGGCTTCCTCTAATTGCTTACCGTTTTTCAAGGTGACGGCTTGGCACGTCTCGACCTCGATCTTTTTCGTTAGCAATCGTTGTGGATATGGGATTGGTTCCACCCATTCAGCTACAGTGACTTGCGGCTTTATTTGAATATCTTCCCTTTTTTCGATCTTGACATCGATAGCTTGGCATGTCTCGAACTTTTGCTTTCGAGGATCTTCCTTATTCGATGGCAATGCTCCTGCCGGATGTTTCTCTTGATTCACAACGAATTGAGCAAATTAATTCTCCAAATTCCGCAGCGAGGCTTGGGTAGCGGTCATGAATTGGGCCAATATCTCATCCGTGTTTGATTTTTGGGCCGGTGGATTGTTGCCTTGATAGCTTTGTGGAGGAGTGGCTTGATTTTGGAATTGACCTTGAGGTCTTTGATACCCTTGGCCTTGTTGATTTCCTCCATATTGCCCTTGTGATCTCCACCCTTGATTTTGGAATTGGTGAAGCGCATTGTTGACGTAGTTGAGCGACTCCACATCTTGTTGGCATTGGAGCGTGTAATGATTTCCACCGCAAATTTCACAACATGGAGAATCAATTGCTTGGACTTGTTGTGGTGGACTTGCTTTGATGTGCTGCAGAAGAAGTTGATTTTGTTGAGCAATTTGGGTCACTTGAGCTTGAAGTGCCGTAATTGCATCTAACTCCAACACTCCGGGAATTTTCTTGGCTCCACTAACCGTCCTCTCGCTTGACTTGGCAAACCGATTTTGTGCAATTGGATCCAACATGATACATTGCATCCGGTATCGATTGACTCATAAAATTACCTCCGGTTGATGCATCTAAGACGGTTCGTGCATTCTCGTTAATCCATTGGTAGAAGATGTGGATTTGCCGCCATTGTTCGACTCCATGTGTTGGACATTGCCTCAAAAGGTTTTTAAATCTCTCCCATGCCTCATACAATTGCTCGCCTTGCTCTTGGACGAAATTATGAATTTCTCGTCGGATTCTCTCGTCCTTCTCGGGTGAGCTATAAACTTTCATGAAAAGGTTGAGGAGTTGAGGCCACGACGAGATAGAGTGGGGGGCTTGGGACATCAACCACTGGCAAGCTCTTCCTTGTAAGGAATGCTTGAAGAGAATTAATTGAAGCGCCTCTTGGAAAACGCCGTTTTGACGGTGGGAATTACAGGTATTTAGAAAATTGACAATGTGAAGATGGGGATCTTCACCTGCCAATCCACTAAATAACCCGTTATTTTGGAGCATCGTCAAGAGACCTTGCTTGATCTCAAAATTGTGCGCCTCAATGGGTGGATATTGGATGCTCGGGCGGAATCCGTCTAGAGTTGGGATTATGTAATCTTGAAGTGCCCGTGGCCTAACTGCTGGTTGTAACGGAAGTTGAGGGGGTGGGTCTTGGATGCGAATTCCATTCGCATCGAGTAAATGACCCTCTGCGTCTCTGCGTTCTTCGTCTGCCATTATATTGTTTGCACGTTGACGTCTCCTAGCGGTTCGACAAGTGCGCTCGATTTCGGAATCAAACGATTCTCTAGCAAGATTGAGTCTCCTGCGCATACACAGTACCTAAAAGAAAAATAAAATAAAACAAAAATTAAATGGGTGAATCGTGAAAATTGTTCAAATCTAGAGCTAGAATAAAATAAATAATTAAAATAGTCCCCGGCAACGGCGCCAAAAACTTGTTGGTTGAAATACCTACACGCAAGTGCACGTATCGTACAAGTAATATAGTGGACTAAAAGTCCGGATATCGAACCCACATAGAATATTTAATTATTTAATCATAGACGCTAAATCCTACCAATTATTATCAAGCCCACCCTACACAGTCGAATTTGGAGAGAATTAACTAAAATAAACTAAATTAAAAAGCAAATTAAAAAGACAAGAGCACGAAAGCAATTAAAAACGAAGGTTTAATCAGAGTAAACAAGCCTAGAATTTTATTCTTCCCCCTATGTGATTATTACTCCCCCAATTCCTTCAATTATGCAAGCAATTAACCCGGATTATTAACCTGAGATGCTAAAATAATCATAACCCGCTTCCGCGTGTATTACGATTCTAATACTCTAGATTCAATTACTATATTCCTATGCAATTAATTCTATAACACAACATTAAGCACAAATCTCAATAATGGCCACCTAAGAGATTAACTATATTCCTATGTTAATACCACAAAGGCTCTTCTACCACAGTTCTAATTATTAACCCGATCTTCCGATTCATGCGATTAACAATAACATAAAAGCACATAAGGTGATCAAGTTCATGCACTTAATAAAACAAGTAGAAGAAATAATCCGAAATGAAAACTTGCATAAAATCATAGAAAATGGTTCATAAATCCCACATAGGATTCAAAATAAAATCCTAGAAATAAGAAAATTAGCTACTCATGATTAAAGGAAAAACACAAATAAAATAAATCATAAACGATAAATCTTTTTTTGGAGTCTTCGAATTCTTCGTCTTCGTTATTGCTTTGTTGCTCTTGAAATTGCGTAAAAAGATCTCCAATTGTGTGCTTGGCTTGGTCTTATATAGGGTGAAAAACTTGGGGAAGAAGGCAGTTTCCTTGTGCAATTAAAATCCCTTTACTGCGCTGCCTCGGGGTCTCGGACGGCTGTCCCATAATTTGAACTAAAACTCGGACGGCCGTCCGAGCTTTAAATCCTCATAATTTTGATTTTTTCACTTTTGGCCCATATTTTCTCCAAAATTGCAGTTTTGACCCCATACTTTTCCAATTCTTCAATTTGTACCTAAAATACAATAAATCAACTTTTTAAGCACCAATTATCGTTAAAACACACCAAAAGCTCAAATAAAAAAGGTACGATAAAGTGTAAAAATATACACTTAACAAGTAGATAATCGCTACAAGCAGCGCGCATGTGCCTCACAGTCCAATGCCGTTGGGCATCCGGAGAAATTGTGAACAATCCACAAGTTTACACACTCCTTGGGAGTCTCTCGACACCATAGCAACCGGATAACAATTCTCCCCACGTGGAATGGCGGCATCAAATTTTATTTTGATGGAGTCCTCACATGGTGGTGACCAACATGTTTGAAACTCTGCTTGCCGCGCCTCGTGTGCTTGGATAAAATTGTTAAGTTATGATGTGTAGATCACCTTGATAGATTTGACGGGAACACATGGGTATGTCACTGCACGCGAGTAGGTGATCTTTGTCGGAGTCTCTGCCACGTAAAGATGAGCACGTGAATCTCAAACCTGCAAGATTAAAACACGTGAACTAAACCCGGGGTTGATCCGTCGGAAACCCCTCCGACGTTCAAGTCAGATAAATGCTTAGGCAAACACTTGGGTAGGTAGAACAATAGCATTTTGGGTATCAGAACTAGAGAATAGAACATTCCTAAGATGGTTTATTTATAGTGTAATCAGTAGAACCGTATTAAATTAGAACAATAAGTAGGATTAGAAAACCCTAATGGACTTCCTCAAAAAAAAAAAAAAAAAAAACCCTAATAGACTTGTAAGATATTGTGGAATTGATCCATTAATTAATCACCTTGCAGATGGATCGGGCCTTAAATGACCCATATACTAATTAGCTTATTGGGCCGATCCAATAAGGTACATCATCAATGTAAGATCTATAGGAGTCCATCATCGGCTTTAAGCCCCATCTCCCGCTGCAGTTCCTTAACTCACAACCAACTATATAAGCGTATTGAATAAATATCCATTGTCGTGCTAATTTCAGTTCGATGTGTTGTCGACTCTCACTTCCAATCCGACCAATTTGAAGAAGTTCTAAGTCCTAAAAAATGGGCTTGAATTTCTTAAACTAATAATATGAAGTTGAATAATTGGGCCAATCCTTTATATAATTTGGGCTCAATTGGGCTATTAAGTTATTTTGAATTATAATAATTCTATTAATCTCCTGACCCACCGGAGCCCATCAAGCACGAAAATCCCAAATTAATATGTCGCTTTAAATTAAGGAAATAAAAGTCAAATTAATAAGGTCATGGTCTTAATGCAAGTGCCGCATGCTATTTGTGACAAATTGGGATATTCTTGACCCGTGATGGTCCACTTGGAGGTGGTCAAAGTAAAAGCTAAAATAATATAAAAATTCCAAAAAAAAAAAAAGGTTATTAGAAAAAAGAATATTCAAATCATTTTACATATAAAAAGAAATAAAGGGTTATTAATAGCATTTTTTCACCTTTACTTTGCGTCTTTTTGCATTTTGCCACATTATTAAAAAAACACAATTGCACCGGCACACCAAATTCTTTATTTTGACGTACTTAACCACTTAGGACGGATTTTCATGCGAATTTTGACCGATTCTGACACGTGTGTGATACACATGACTAATTACATGGGCTTTTACATCTTTTCGAAAATATAATATGGAGGTGAAATCTAAAGTTTTAAGGATTCAATTGAACTAGATTTAGAAGAGACAGAGTTTTATTTCAATTAAAATTGGGCAAATTTTAAATCTACTTCGATTGAATCTTTAAAACTTTCAATTTCACCTTCATATCATATCTTTAGTCATGGGCATCACGCATGCGCCGAAAAATATGTTAAGATTCGCATAAAAATTCGCTCTAGATTGTAAATATGTCAAAATAACAGATTCGAGTGTGCCGATGCAATTTCTTTTTATTAACGTGGCAAAATGCAAAAATACGTAAAGTATAAGGGTCAAAATGCCATTAACCCAAAAACAAAAGTAAGGATATGATTCCAACCCGAAGTTTTGATCATACAGTGAACGTTTGACTTTGCTAATTGAGGTTGATAAATAACACCCACTAAGTTTGAATTATTTCGCCTCAAACATTCATATTAAGCATTTTAAGGAATCGAAAATATTTTTATTTAGATTTTTCATAAATTATTCTGAACACTCCTAAAATAAAATAAAATTATCATCAGCGTCGATCAAACTAACTAAACTTTGCATTAATTTTCATTAATTGTAAAACAAAATATTTGAATAAATAAAATAAATAAATAAATTAGAGCTCCCAGTCAAACACGAACATACACAGTAAAACACTCTATAGTTATCATTAACCCCACTTTTATAGTTTTATTCCTTCCCATCATTTTTTCCATTAACAAACCTTGAAAAACTCAAAACAAAACCCCCAAAAAACTAACCCCACCAGAGGAGAGAGAGAGTAGAGAGAGAGAGAGAGAGTGTAGAGAGAGAAAATGGCTGTCCATTAGCTCTCCATTTTTTTCTTCCCTTCAAACCCTACCTAATCAATCTTCCACCACCACCAATGGCGAACCGTCGTCTTCTTCCTCCCCGTAGATCCGTGTTCTTCCCGCTGCTGCTGCTCTCCCTGCTGCTTCTATCCAGCTCCTCCGGCGAGGATGACGTCATATGCTTGCGAGAAGTGAAGAACTCGTTGACCGACGCGGAGGGGAGGCTCAGCTCGTGGAATTTCTCCAACACCACCGTCGGATTCATCTGCAAGTTCGTCGGCGTCTCGTGCTGGAACGACAGGGAGAACAGGCTCATCGGATTGGCGCTCCGCGATCTCAGCCTCGCCGGAGTTGTTCCCGATTCGCTACAGTTCTGCCACAGCCTGCAGAACCTCGATCTCTCCGGTAACTCCCTCTCCGGTTCGATCCCTCCCCAAATCTGCACGTGGCTGCCGTACCTCGTCACGCTTGACCTCTCGCGCAATGGTTTGACCGGTCAAATCCCGGAGGATCTAGCCAATTGCTCGTATCTGAACACTTTGATCTTGGATGATAATCAGTTATCCGGTTCTATTCCTTTCCAGTTTTCGAATCTCGGAAGGTTGAAGAAGTTCTCTGTAGCCAATAACGATTTATCCGGTACCGTGCCATCGTTTAATTCGAACTCGGTGGAGCTCGATTTCAGCGGTAACAGCGGTCTTTGCGGCGGTCCGTTGGGTAAATGCGGTGGCCTGAATAAGAAGAATTTAGCAATTATCATCGCGGCAGGGGTTTTCGGTGCCGCTGCTTCGTTGTTGTTAGGGTTTGGATTGTGGTGGTGGTGCTCCACCAGATCCAGTAAGAGGGGGAAGAGAGGTTACGGCATCGGAGGGAGAGATGATGGCGGCGGCGGTAGTGGCGGTAGTTGGGCGGATAGATTGAGGTCTCATAAGCTTACGCAAGTTATGCTGTTCCAAAAACCGCTGGTGAAGGTTAAACTGGCCGATTTGCTGGCGGCAACGAATAATTTCGGAGCTGAGAGTGTTATTGTGACGAGTAGAACAGGAACTACTTACAAAGCGGTTTTACCGGACGGATCTGCGCTTGCGATTAAGCGGCTGAGCGAGTGTAAGATAGCGGAGAAGCAGTTTAGAATGGAGATGAATAGGCTAGGGCAATTAAGGCATCCGAATTTAGTTCCGCTGTTAGGGTTTTGCTTGGTGGAGGAGGAGAAACTCTTGGTCTACAAGCATTTATCCAACGGAACCCTCGGTTCGATTTTGTGCGGCGGCGATGCCGCAGTTTTGGATTGGGCAACCAGGTTCAAGATTGCACTAGGGGCGGCGAGGGGACTTGCTTGGCTCCACCACGGTTGCCACCCTCCAATCCTGCACCAGAACATAAGCTCTGGCGTGATTCTGCTCGACGAGGACTTCGATTCGAGGATAATGGACTTTGGTTTGGCGAGGCTTATGACTTCTTCCGAGTCGAACGAGAGTAGTTTCGTGTATGGCGATTTAGGCGAAATTGGATACGTTGCTCCTGAATATTCGAGTACAATGGTTGCTTCCACCAAAGGGGATGCCTACAGTTTCGGAGTGGTGCTTCTCGAATTGGCAACTGGATTGAAGCCTCTTGATGTTAGTGCGGCCGACGAACTGTTCAAGGGTAATTTAGTCGATTGGGTGAACCAGCTCTATATTTCTGGTCGGATTAAAGATGCTATTGATAAAAAGCTATGTGGGAAGGGCAACGATGAAGAGATAGTTCGGTTCTTGAAAATTGCGAGTAATTGTGTCGTTTCTAGGCCAAAGGATAGGTGGTCCATGTATCAGGTTTATGAATCACTTAAGAGCATGGCCGAGGAGCACGGGTTTTCCGAACAGTTTGACGAGTTCCCGCTATTGTTTATGAAAAAAGAATCGAATAGCCCTATTTGAGACTCTTCTCTAAGTTTCCGAAATCGATAAATATTTGTGCAGTGTATGTGTTCTTGATCTGCATTCTGTATAACACATGCCATAATTGCGGGATATAGATGTATAATTATAAGATCGCTCGCACAAATTGTACTTAAGATGTTGTGTTTATTTTTCGAAATTTGTTGTAAGAAAAGGATATCTTCTCGTGGGATGTCGGTATTTTATTGTTTGCTATTCAGATGACACGTTTCTTATTTTTCGCATCGGGTTCTTGCAATTTTATTTTGTTCGTTAATTCCTCATCCTGGTTTTGTTTCAATGAGGCGAAGACCTGGTGAAAAAGTGCCGATTTTGCGAAGATTGTCGAAGGTAATTGACACTCAAGCCTCTGAAGCTCATGTGATTTTGTTTCCGTAAATATCGGGTAATTGTTATGCTTTTAGACTATAGTAGACTTATTTATATCTTGTTTACCTTCTATTATATTATCGACAAATGTCGGTTCGTTCGATGATTTTATCATCCAGGTTTCATTAGTCCTACATTTGGCTTGAATTTTCAGGTTCATTTGTTGTAGCTTAGTAAGCTTTAGTTCAACTTAATCATGCAAACCAAACACACAAATTTTATAGTATAATCCAATTTTCATAAACCAAATTCAACTAGTGAAGAATGTGACTAAGTTCAAGATGAACAAACTTTGCAGCTCTTTCTACAAAAGCCCCAATCCACTTCAGTTCCCACCATGTAAAGAGGGTTCTTCTCGCATTCACCACTAAGAGCCCAATCGGAGCAATTTGGATTCTCGTCGATACAACCAAGATCTCGTCGCCTAGGTGGAATATCGAACGACCTCACATGAATCCACTTTGTAGCGGACCATTTCTCGCCTTCAATGACAGGACAACTCCCATGCAAACTCGATGGATCGGTGGTTGCATTAGGATGAAGACCGAAGAACAACAATGCATCACCCTTCCTTGGTTTCACTACCACAAAAATAAAAAAGAGCCAAATTAATAAACAAGAAACAGAATAAGAATTATTTGGATGAAGACCAAAAGACAACAATGCATCACCCTTCCTTGTTTTCCCGAAGATTTTCGTAATGAGATCGTACTTAATTTTTACTCTTGATTTTTTTTTTAAACGATAACATTTCAATTCAATTCGTTCGATTTGAGAATACGCAACACAACCTTTTTTTTTTCTTTTCAATCAAAGTGGTTTCAGATTTTATTTTACGAAAATTGTATTTAAATGCCAGGAGTAAAGTAAATATATTTGGGGAAATTACATTTTTCATCCCTTAAGTTTGCACTGATTTTATATTTGGTTTTCCATGTTTACAAAAAAATACATTTGATCCCTCATATTTCAATAATTTAACATTTTTTATTATTTTCGTCAATTTACCGTTAGTTCGTCGGTTAAGACAATGATGAGCACGCACTTGATTCCATTAGTACTAACGGAAAATTATCGGAAATGACTAAAAGTGTTGAATTTTTCAAACATCAGGAATCATATGTGATTTTTGTGAACATGAGGAATTACATGTAAAATCAGTGCAAACATGAGGGATGAAAACAGTATTTTTCCCAAAAATATTTTACCTGCATAACCTTCTTTTGCACACTCAGACCAGTCATCCCCCTTAGCTTGTGTGTCTTTTGCCTGCATGTTAATATTTAATAATATTAAATTTTAATATATAAAAAAATTGTATTTTATAACCATATATTTATATTATATGAAAATCCAAATTAAAAAATAATAAATGGATAGAATTTAATTACCTGAGAATAAGGAAAAACAGTTTCTCCACCCTTGTCAACATTTGACAAGTACATAAGAACAGTAGCCACCCTGTGACCACCTAGTTTTTGATTGGCCTTGTCGTGAAAATAATCAAAATGTGGCTCATATTTCTGCCCATTTTCATAATGCAATATTTGCATTGCCTCCCCATTTTCTTGATTTGAAAAATATCATTTTAAATAATAAGAAAATATTTCATATAAAAAATTATATTCGATGCAATAAATTAAAGAAGCTGTATTATTTGTTTTAAGTTATAAGGTAAATTACAACCACCCCAATGTATGGTCAAATTACAAAAACACCCCTCATGTTTGGATAATTACAACCACCCCCTCAACTATAAATATTCTTACACGTCCATCCTTATGGTGTTAAATTCAACATAATTTTCTAAATTCCGCGAAATGTTCTCTAGTTTGTACTCATTTTGTGTAAAACTGCAATTTCTGATGCATCCCAATCTGATATTTACAAGCCAAGAAACACATCTTATGGTAATCTTATTTCAAAATATGGAGCTCGAATGGAGTAAAACGGGTACAAACTGAAGAATATTCTACATAGTCTAGAAGATTCCACTAAATTTGATACCATAAAAGTAGACGTAAAAGAAGATTTATAGTTGAGGGAAATAGTTGTAATTACCCAAATATGACGAGTTCTTTCATAATTTTAACCTTTACCTCACGGGTTGGCAGTAATTTATCCTAAGTTAGAAATAATACCTATAGGAAGAAAAGTCCATGCAGCAATTCTTTCTTCAATGCCGGAAATTATCTCATCCTTAGACGAATAACCAAAAATAAATAAATCGTTATGTAATATTTGTGCATACTTTCCATTTAACTAAAATACCATATACTAAATCTAAATGTTATTTTCGGCTTAATTCCCCTTTACACTATTGAAATACAATATTTTAGCACTTTGCACTCTTAAAAAATATTAATAGCATTTTGTACCATCTAAGCACAATAGATCATTCACAACACAACGTAAAAATAACTGTATTATTGAAAGGATTGATGAATGTAAAAAGAAATTGATTGACCATCCCAAAAAATATCACATGAGTGCATTATGCATGGTTTATTATGTTTTGAGGGTGTAAAGTGCTATTAATTTGTTTTAAGGGTGCAAAGTGCCAAAAAACTATATTTCAAGGGCTCAAAGTGGGATTAAGCGTTATTTTTCTATTTCTCGTCTTTGGAAGTCAACTAAAGTGTAAAACGATACAAACTTTAATCAGCCAATCGAGTGTAGTGTAAGTCAAATGATAATTTTATTTTTGGACAATCAGAATCGTATTTTTGTAATTTAAAAAAGAAATTTAATTCTGAGCGGATGAGGCGATATTTAATATAAATCGGATTCAACTAATTTTTTGACATGTGACACTTTTAAGTCTAACTCTTAATAAATCACGCTATCATAATTAGGATTAGAGGGGATACGGTGGGGTTTTCTTTTTTTTCTTTTTTTTTTGTTTTTTTTTGCTCTGTTTTTTTTTTCAATTATTAGAATACTAATTATATTTTAATTGAAATTATTCACGTGTCAATCATCCTATGACATCCGATTTTCTTATTAAAACAGACCATCCGGTCTAAATTTGCACCCTTTAAGAAAATATATATTGATATTTTGTAATTTTTAAATCATGTTTTTATTATTAAGAAAATAATAAGTACTCAATGAAATCATATAAATGAAATTACTAATATATAATAATAATAATTCGGAGATTTGACTAACCTGCGCCTTCATAAGAAACATACCAGAACTGGTTCGAATATCACTCTCAACACTCTCGCCGGTATCAGAATCAGTCACCATAGATTTATGCAGCCTATTTTTAGCCTAAACACTCACAAAGTCAACCCTATCCCCATTAATTAATTAATTATTTATAAATATATCATACATACATTTAAAAAAAAAATCATAATTTAAACTCCAGTAATTGCTGAATAAAAAACTATATAGTGTAAAATGTTTAAGATCTTTCTAAGCTGTTAATATATATTTGGTAATTTTTTTCAAAAAACATTTAAAAAATAAGCTATTAGGGATAATGTTTAAAAAAAAAAAGTCATATCTAACCCACTTTTTTAATATAAAAATTTATTTGCTCCTTTACTATTTGCTAACACTTTAAAATACAAAATTATAATGAAATAATTTATATGCTCCATATTCAAACTCCTTAAAAATTAATCTTTAAAACAAGATCTAATAGTTTATCAACTGTTAAAACATTTCATAAGATGTAAAAGACTATCAAATATTTTAAATAAGCTTATCCAAACGGGTTGTTATACTGATAAAAAAAAATAACAGAACGACTTTATTAGTAATTTAAATTCAAAATAATACGAAAGTTTTTGAAATTAATTAATAATATTTGAAAAAAATATAGTTTTCACCTCTTAAGTTTTTCACATTTGGTCTTCCATGTTCACAAAAAACACATTTGGTCCTCATGTTTCAACAATTGAAAACTTTTGATTATTTTCGTCAATATACCGTTATCCCGTCAGTGAAGGCAGTGATGGGAAACCGCTTGATTCCGTTAGTATTAACGGAAATTTGATGGAAATGACTAAAAATGATGATTTTTTTTTTTTAAATATGAGGGACCAAATATGGAATTGGTGAGAAATTGAAGGACCAAACTGTATTTTTCCCAATAATATTTTATCACCACTAATGAAAATCAAATAATGAGGGCTAACCAGAGAAATGAGATGATTACACTCCTCATCAGTCAAAAATCCTGTGTATAAGAAAGCCCTGTAAAATCCATATCGCCATCATTCTATTATCATAACTAATTAATTAATTAATTTATCATAAAAAGTTAAATAATTAATTAAAATTAAATATTTGAAATTAGGAAAAAAAAAGGGGAAAATAAAAACCTGGGGCTCCATGAGAGTTGGGTGACATGGGTTGGATTAAGTGATGCTGAAGGGGTACCAGTTGTCAATTTTGGCACCAATTCTTTTTTGCTTCTGAAATTTCGACAGAATAAAAAATAATTAATTAAATAAATAAATAAAAATAACAGAAGAAAAATTAAATAAATTAATAAAAATAGCACCCAAAAGTGTGTGTAAAAGGAGAGACTGACTAGACAGTAGACATACCCATGAGATGATTGAACAAGAAAACACACAATTAAAAACAAATTAAAAAATCTTGGGGCCATCAAATTGAAAAAATTATTTGTATTTAAAATAAAAATAGTGGGTGGGTTTCTTTTTTATAGTGTTAGAACTCAATGAAATGGACTTGTTTGTATTCAAAAAATAATTGTAGTGGGGTTGTCACAATTTAAATTTAGATTTATTGTAATTAGATTTGTATATATATATATATTTTTTTAAAATAGGCATAAATAACGGTTTCTTGACTTTTGTTTTTACATTTAATGTAAGGATGTGTGTGCATTAATACATTTCTACTAATATTGAAATGAGATAATTTGATTTGATTCTATAATTATCGAAATTCGAAAGGGCTAATTTCATTTTACCCCCTACACAACTTTGGTGTTACTTCACCCCCGTTGAACATCCAATTGTATCACTTTACCCTCATTTACTTGCTTAATTGCGTCAATAGTGAGATTCAGTTAATTTTTTAGCAGTCAAACTTAACATCCTTAACTTTTAAGAGTGCAATGACTTAAATGCCCATGATATATTCTACACCACACAATATCCATTCATAAATACATATTTTTCATTCTCTCGCTTACGAAAACTCTAGTTCCGCCTCTCTTTATTATTTCCCCTCAAATCGAGCTAGCTGGGAACAAATAGGTACACATTTATGAAGAAGATGGATTGGAATTTAGGGCATCTATATAATTAGGGGATGGATAAGGGCTTTTATGTCTATTCGATTTTGGATGGCATTGCTGATAAATTGACGAAAATACACTATTAAAGCAACTGAGTGAGTAAAAGGGTGTAAAATAATACTATTGTGAGTACAAGAGGGTAAAGTAAATCCGAGATTGAGTAGAGGGGTTAAAACGAAATTAACCATTATCAAAATACCAAAAGAACCGAAAGTTCGAATGGTACAACTATAATGTAATTTTTACCTCATGTTTTATTAGTCAAACACTAATTTATACAATTATAAAACCTGCATATAGCATAGAATAGTAGAAAGTATAGAAACATATTCGTTACATTTTAATTTTTTGGATATTTTTTTTTGAAATAAAATATTCACTAGTTTCTAAATACATTGTACAAATCATAGTAGTTGATATCGCGATATATATCACGATACGGTTTATTTTGAAAATACATATATTGTACTACAAATTACATTTATCAACTAAATACAATTTATTTTGGAAATTAATTTTTGTAAAAGTTTTAGGATAAACTACAACCACCTCCTAAAGTAAGGTCTATTCAAGAAAAAAACCCCTTCATTTTCCATAATTACATCCTTCACAGTAATTTATAAATTTCTTACAATAACACCCTTTTGTAGGGATGAGTGTAACAAATTTACAAACTTCAAGGGTCTGAATGTAATTTCCAAAAAGAAGGAGTTTGTTCGCCGTAAAATGGGCCCAATTATCCTCAGCCCGAAAGAATTAGGGTTTCTGAGTTACATTTTCGTATATAAATACATACAGAAGACGACCCCATTAATCCAACAATTATAGCTGCACTTGTTTCTTCTTCATTCACCCGGTAAAGTTTTCCGATTTCAATTTTATTTATTGTTAATTGAAAATTGAAATCAGGTGATGAAAGAAATACTGCAACAATATGATTGGAAATTAGTTTTCCATGATTAATAGTATTTAAGTCTCTGATGATTTCTCATTTTTTTTATATTATTTTTTGAATATTTGGAGATATGATGAATAATATAATTGGTCCGTGTTTCTGAATAATATTTGATTGATAAACCTTACCAACCTCTGATCTCCTCTTGTTTTTCTGAATTTTTTTACTTAATTTGTTACAGCATTTAATAATTATTTTATCTATTTACTTTGATTTTCGATTATTTTTATTTTTATTTATCTATATATATTTGAATTTCTGCTATGATGATTTATTGAAATGAATTCACATGTCAGACTTCAGAGATTTTTTCATAAAATCCATGAGAATAAAATTTCATGATTTCTGAGCAGGGATGCTTTTTTGCAGTAAATTTCCTTTTGTGCATTGTTGAATTTAGAGAAAATTTCTATTAGATAGTAGTTATGGTACTGTGTGTTAATTTGATGAGCTGACTGCGGTGGCGGCGCAGCGGTATCGCCGTGGCTACGGTGGCGGTAATGGCGATCGTCTTATAATAAAAAAAAAACTGGAGATTTATTGGAGAAATAAAGTCTGATGATGAATTGTAAGATAAGAGAAAAGCAAAAGTGAATGCAAATGTGAATAATTGGATTTTTAATTTCGTTATTTGTTAATTAAAACTTTTAATTTGTGAAAACTTGTAATTAACTACAGTTATGTGGTAAAATTTTAAACCATAAACAATAATTTATAACTCTTATATATGTTACACATGAATTACCTTAGACGTTTGTTACTAAAAAGTAAAATCTATGCTATGAATGTAGTCTTAAAAAGAATTTGACTGTTTTTTGAAATTGTATTTGTAATGGAAAATTGAATTAACTTACATTGTTCAATTTTGATCTATAAAAATAAAATACAATAGAAAAGGAATTCAATTGTTGGAATTCTAATAGAAATATATTATTGCAAAATTAGAATTTGTTTAACACTACTGGATATATTAATAATTGATAAATTAATAACCTTGTTTAAATAATAAGTTTTCTCTTTCCCCATTCGAAGGCAAACTATATTTGGATAAATTAATAATCAATAAATTAATAACATCGTTTAAATAATATATTTTCTCTGTTCCCATTCGAAGGCAAACTATATTTATATAGGTTTAATTGTATTAGTCTGAAATCCAATTTTCTATGTCCTAATTAAATACAAGGGGGTTGGTTATGTGTTTATATTTAAATACAAGGGGGGTATGCGCTATAATGAAAGTATAGAGGGGTTATTTGCACAAAGTTCAAACTACAGGGGCATAAGTGCTATTTACCCTAATGATAACAGCACACAAAAATGGAACACAATTTCTAATTTAACCCTTCTACGCAAAAGAAAAAGAGTGCTGATGAATGATTACAGGCAGTAACAACAAAATCCCATCACCATTCTCATATAATTCACCTCATCATTAATTACTCTATTACCAAAACCTTATAATTACACAAACAAAAATAATTAAAAAAAAAATTAGTTACAAAGCTTAACCAAAAGAGACATCAATTCGCCCCAAAGAACGACCGAGCTTCCGCTATTTGCACTGCCGCGACTCAAAACTACCCTCCGACAAAAGAGACACCACAAGACTCTCGACCCTCTTCGCGCCTACGGTGGGCCTGAGCACCGCAGTATCATTCCCCACAACAAGGCAAGGATCGGTCCCATTCTCACCGCCACCTAAGCACCAGCCACCTGGCACAAGCATACCCTTACCCCGAAACAGAAGCTCCTCATCGATCTTATCAAGCACGGGGTCGTCACGGTGAAACTTTCGAGCGAAAGGGGCATTACTGTCGATCATTCTTTGCATGTCTTTTAGGGTAAGATAGTGAGGGTGTTGCTTCGGAGGGTTGTCCCACGATATGAAGTGTAGGTCGCTATTCACGGTCGTGTTTCGGAATTCTTTAGCGTTGCATATTACGGTGTGGAAATAGCCTTCGGGGGAAGATATGAAGTTTGAATAGTACATGAGGGCGGTTCTCGGTAAATTGTCCCACCCCCATATGCAGTAGTCTACGAATGGTCGAGAAAGTACCATCCATGCCGACCCTGTACGGAAATATGGCTTGTGAACAAATTGCAAAAATAAAAATAAAAATTAACAACAAAATGAATATATGCATGTTTTGGGATAAACGAGAATAATTTTGATTGAACTATTTTCTACCTACTTCGAAGATAAGTATATCTTATAGGTACCCTCTCTGTTTGATGCTCTTACTTCCATAATGTGCAGTAACTTCGGACGATCTCTGAAATTTATTTCGGAGGATAATCGAGATTCGTATTTGCTGCATCGACTAATTATATTTGTCTAAACTCTAAAAGATCGACTCAAATTTGCTAATGCATCACAAAAACTATCATCCAATCAATCCATTGGAATAAAATAGTTGATTCGGTAATTTCGAACAATTGGATGAAACTTCGTTTTAGAAAAAAGTATTACGAACTATAGCAACTGGATTACTATAACATATGCATCTGACGAAATTCATATTAGATAATATGAGATTCGGCTTATGATAAACGGAGTCGTATTACACCTTAAACCTTACAGAAGACCGATAATATCGAAAATATGACATTCACAGTACTCATTCAAACCGCAAATCAGTAGAAACATAATAAGAGAAGCAAGATTTAGAAAATGCAAAACAAAATTTACCCGTGAAGAGTTTAAACGCAGTTGGCACACTTCTTCGCTGCGTAATCCAAAATACATCGGTTTTTTTCGTCATATACAACCCCGGATCGATAATTACTGGCTTCGCTCTCTGAAACCTAAGCCCAGAACAATGCATCATCATTTCATAAGTTCTTCTAATTTCCTAAAATTCCAATCGGAAAATATTTCGAATGTGTTGAACATAAAAGACAACTTACTCTTTCCAGCCAATGTCACTAGTATGATCCATGAAATTAAGGTCCCGCGGCAAGTACGAAAAAGCGTGCAGCAAGTCTAATTAATTAATTAATTAATTAATCACAAATTAGTATAATGCAAATCAATTCGATAAAATCTCAATTATAAAAATTCAATCATTATAATTACCATCTTGAGTAACGAGTGGGTAATCAGATGCGCTGAGATTGATAAACCAATCCCAGTCACCACCTTCCTTCAGCAGAATAGCAGCCGCGTGCAGTGTATTCGCCACCATTGTCGGCCCGCGGTAAGTTACCAAATTAGCCCTAGAAATCATCCGTACATTCTCGAATCTCCGAAAAACCGAATGCGTATCGACGTAATTGTACAGATCGAGGCGCTCCTCGCCGGAGGACTCCGCATCGAGGTGCACGACGTACTGATTGTTCGGGTGGTATAGGGCTTCGAGCGTGCGGCGGAGCATTCCGCCGTCTCCGGCGGAGCCGGAGATTAGGTACGCCAATCGCGGCGGAGGTTGGAGGTCGGAGACCGGGAGGGGCTCGAGCTTCGACTCGACGAAGAAGGAGGCGGCGGCGGAGGACGGCGACGGGTAATTGAGGCGGAGGGGGAGGAGCGGCGAGCCGTCGGGGGAGGTTAGCGTTGTCAGGAAGAGGAGGAAGAGCGAGATTACGGAGCCGATTGCGAGCGGGAAGATCCATTTCTTCTCCATTGTGTGGCGGTGGCGATGCTTCAGATGTAAGTAGTAGTTCTTCAGCTTCTTCATCGCCACCCAAATTATTGACGAATTCTGCTCACGAACATCACTAATTTTGAACCGACGGCGGTGATGGAAATTTGAGGCGGTGGTTCTGCGGTGGGGTTACGGTGGTTGGCTGGTTGCGTTTTTTTCTGGTTTTGTTGGAAGATTACTCAAAAATTTCTCTGCTTCAGATTCTGAGATTCAATACCGTAGAAAATTAACTACTATTTTAAATCGATTGTATAAAATAATGTGTAAAACGACAAATGATTTAATGATTTAATTATATAATTTATGTGTGGGGCCCACGTGTAATGGATTTGGTGTGGTGATTCACATCATTAATTTCTCTAACTTATTTTTTTTTGTTTTAGATGGGTTGTTTGATGCACTTATTGCATGAGAAATGAGGTGAGGATTGATGTCAATTATGGAAAAAAATAGTTAGTTTATTTATTCAACTTCTAAGTTCTAATAAATTTGATCACTCTATAAATAAATTTATGTATTGATTACTTTATCATTAATTTGCAAGTTTTTTTTAGAATCGAATTAAATCAATTTTAGAATATTGAATTTTAGTGTTATTTTGAACTAGTAACCGAACCCGTGCGTTGCACGGGGTTATATATTTCAAAGAAATGACACAACAACAACAAATGTGTTTATTAAATCGGAGCAATAAACCACAAATTGTCACAAATATAATATACATTTGCTGCTTTACACTTCAAAATATTCATATAAAAAAACCATTTAAAAATCGCACTTTAACCGCTCAGAAGACGCGTGCACTTCACCGGTACCCAAGGCATTACTGCAGATTATCAATTCCCAATAGCATCATATATGAGTTTAAATAACACAAAAAAATTATTGAAAGAAAAAATGTGAAACAAATATATGGAAAACAATAACCTTTGATGTTGTGAGACAGTTCATTCTTTGTGGCAATGCATTCATTTTAATGATATTGCAACTTCACACTCTGCGAATTAATAAGAACACATTATGCACAGTAGAATGTAAGGCTTACATAAGAACTAATGTGAAAAACTGTAAATAAAAAATAACTTAAATTTTGAAATACTTGTTTATAAACAACGTTTGTTGTATTTTTTGAAGTATTTCCTTGTTTGTCAACTATAAGTATCTTCAAACATTTTCGACTAGTAACCCTCGAAATAGCTACAAATAGTTGCCAGTGAGAGAAAACAGCTTTCCAAGATATAGACCAACATTTTGGAATTGACCTTGGCTTTTATTTATTGTCATAGCGAAGGAAATAACAATGGGAAATTGTCTCCTCTCAAAGTGAAACGGAATCCTACTGTCTGACGGTGTTAACGACAATCTTGGAATGAAGACCTTTTGTCCGACATTAGAGCCTGATATTATTTTTGCTTCCAAAACGCGATTTCCCAACCGAGTATGGTCAATCTTGTACCATTACACAACCCATTGGACTGGTCTATATTCCTCAATAACATAACATGAACACCTCTTTTCAGCTTTAATTCATGGTTTGGCAGACCTGAAGATGTAGTAGGATTCAAAAACTCTGGAGTATGAATGTCATGATGTGAGTCGACACTCTCATTCGCCGTACATAGACTATCGAAACTAAGATAAACTTTTTCCTCTTCCGGAACCAAAGACAGCATGTAATCGTTTACCTTCTCAACAATTTCATTAGTATGTGCCAATATTGCTCGTTGTTGTAAGTATTCAGAATCCATGATATTAGCGAGCAAATTTGGGTAAGTTTCTTCAGCAATAGACGTTAAATGGTTACATGATGATTGTATGACTCATCAGGTATCTCAATGTCCATAACTCCATCATTGTCATCACCATTAGTACCATCGCCTATACTTTAACACCCAATCTGAGAAGTTCTTCAGTTCCTCGCAATTAGAACTTTTTGAAGAAAGCCTCATATTTTTTGTTAAGGGTAAATTACAAACACCCCCCTGAGGTATGGTCAAATTACAAAAACACCCCTCTTGTTTGGATAATTACAACCACCCCCTCAACTCCTCAAATTTAGTGAAATCTTCGAGATTATATGGAATATTATCACTTTTGTACCCGTTTTATCCAATTCAAACTCTACATTATGAAACAATATGATCATAATATGTGATTTTTAGCTTGTATATATCATTTTGTGATGCATCATAAACTGTATTTTTACACAAAACGAGTACAAACTAGAGCAAATTTCACGAAATCTAGATGATTATGTTGAAGTTGGCACCATAAGGGTGGAGGTGTAAGAAAAAATCATAGTTGAGGGGGGTAGATGTAATTATCCAAACAAGAGGGGTGTTTTTGTAATTTAACCATACCTCAGGGGGGTGTTTGTAATTTACCCTTTTTGTTAATGTTAAAACTTCACAATGCTGCCACAAATGTGAGGAATTTATGCTCGCCGACACAACTTTTTGTCTTGTTCCCTTTGGCACGACATACAATATTTATCTAAAATTACCTAAAAAAACAACTGTTTTGCCACCAAATGGTTTGTTCTCATAATTATATTGAGTAAGATTCTCAAATAATATAATTCACCACTTCCGGGGGCTACGTAATGAATTCTTCCAACAGAGAATCCTTTCTTTCTGGGAGTCCATGCACGTAAAGGCTGTTTCCAGACGAATTTCGCGGGAAATTCTGTATAGGTAAGACCTTTTGCCTTGGTATATGTAGAATTTGCGTCCATCCATGCTAAAAATTTTGATTGGAATACATGTGGCCTCTCAATAACCGATTCAAGAGACTCATCACCATAAAAAAATACAACTTGTTTATTGGGCAGGTGAATAGGCAAATGCTCGACTGCCGGTTCTCTAAAATGAACATCGAATGCAAATATTCGCCACATTGCTTCACATTGTGATAAGTATCTACAATCAACGTACATCTTGATCTCAACGTAATTTTCTGATTGTGAGTCATCAGCTCCTGTTCTATAAAAAGTTGCAGTAACACGATCATGACCTTTGTTGATGTACTTGAAATGATACTTAATTGATCTTGATTGGTTGCACCACTCAACATTTATATGCGCCTTGTACCTTATCTTCAGATATGGATTATAGGGCACCACAAATCTATTATCAACATCATTTTTTCCTTTTTTGACTACCCTACCATTATCCCTTCTCTTGTATAGTGGGTGTTAAGTGTATATTTTTACACTTAATTGTACCTTTTAATTGGAGCTTTTGGTGTGTTTTAATGATAATTGGTGCTTAAAATGGTTGTTATTTGTATTTTTGCACCCTATTTAAAGGCCAAAAGCACACAATTAGAGAGACCTTTGATCTTTTATCTTTAGTTTTTATCTTTGATCTCTCTACACGCAATCAAGGAGCACAAGAACGAAGACGAAGACTTGACGACTCTTCATCATAGTTCTCCTCTTTTATTAGCTTTTATGATTTTTCGTATTTTTATTATGCTTTTCGTAGAGAACATGAGTAGCTAAGTTTTTATTCTAGGATTTTATTGGAACCCTATGTGGTAATTCGAACCTATTTTTCTACTTTTATGCAAGTTTAATTCTTCGATTATTTCTTCTATCTTGATCTTATTTAGCGCATGAACGTAGCTAATTTATGTTGCTATTTGTTATTGTTAGAATTGATTGACAGATCGTTTTAATAATTTGAACAGGGATAGAAGAGCCTTCGAGTAGTTCTCACCAGATGAGTGCGTTAATTGCATGTATTATCGTAGACATACAGATAATACCCTAGGTAGCCGTTTACGAGACTTGTTATTTAATGCTTTATTTATACTAGGTTTGCATAGACACATAGTGAATCTTTTATGAATAATAGGCTTATAACGCAGCGACAGCTGGTTATGAGTAATTTCGTGTCTAATAGGCTTATAACGCAGCGACAGCTGGTTATGAGTAATTTCGTGTCTTGGGTTAATAATCGGGAATCGTAACTTGCATGATAGGAGATTAATTGGGTGAAGAATTATTGCATAGGGGGAAGATAAAATCCTAGATCCGTTTTATATTGATATTTTGTCGTATTTAATTGCTTTCTTAATTAGTTTAATTTATTTAGTTAATTAAATTGACAACCTTGCGTAGGCTGGATAAAAATCGTAATTGTTAAAATTTGGTACTTAGGATTAAATAATTTGCGTATTCACTGTGGGATCGACATCCGACTCTCACGAGTCTACTTTACTACTTGTTTGCGATACGTACACTTGCGTGTTGGTATTTAGCACCCAACAAGTTTTTGGCGCCGTTGTCGGGGAATACGGCTAAATTATTTATTTATCCTAATATTAAATTTGAGCAATTTTTCTTACTTCAGCCGTTTTTATTTTATTTTATTTTATTTAATTATTTAATTATTTTATTTTTAGGTACTTTTTATGCGAAGAGGACACGACACGAACTTGCTACCTCTCGATCCTGAAATTGAGCGAACGTTTCGGCAAGCCAGGAGAAATCAACGGTTAGCTCAAAACGCTCCCGCAACAATGGAAGAAGAGAATAATCGTGAGGGAGGTGACCAAGGGCGCCTACCGAATGCGGCAGGGGAAATCGTTATCGAGCAAGAGCAACGCCAGCTAATCAATCCACCGCCTCGTCAACGAGCACTGCATGAGTACACCGTCCCGACACTCAATGGGTTCCAATCAAGCATCCAGCAGCCCCCCATTGAAGCCAACAATTTCGAGATCCGAGCGGGACTCCTCACGATGCTCCAAAACAATGGGTTATTCAGCGGATTGGCTCATGAAGACCCACATCTCCACTTGGCCAATTTCCTCGAAACGTGTGACTCGCACAAGATGAACGGAGTAGCACCCGAAGCACTGCAACTCCGCCTGTTCAAGCACTCCTTACAAGGAGCAGCCCGAGAATGGTTACAAACTCGCGCACCGCACTCCATCTCGTCTTGGGCCGAGCTAGCACAACTTTTCATGAACACATACAACTCCCCAACAAAAACTGAGAGAATCCGGCGAGAAATTCAAAACTTCATACAAGAAGCCGGTGAAGCATTATTCGAGACGTGGGAGCGGTTCAAACAGTTAGTAAGGAGGTGCCCGAATCACGGACTACAAGAGTGGCGCTAACTGCAAATATTTTACGATGGATTACAAGACAACTCGAGAACCGTGCTCGACTCTGCAGCTGGAGGTATGTTCATGAGTTTGACCTATGACGAAGCATACGAACTCTTGGAGCGAATTGCTAGAAATAAATACATGCGGGCATCGGACCGGTCAAATAGCGGAGCAGTCAAGACGGGAGGAATTTTGGAGTTAGACGGGGTCACTGCGATCACGGCCCAGTTAGAGAAACTATCGAAGCAAGTAGCGGCTTTGTAAACTCAACAAGTCCATGTAGTCCAAGTTCCCGACCAGCGCGTAGAAGAAACGGAGTCTCTGAATTATGTGCATGACACCAACCGACAACAGATGAACCCGTACTCCAACACATATAATCCGGGATGGAAGGATCACCCTAACTTTGGGTGGGGAGGAAATCAGCAAGGACAAATGCAAGCACCACCTCAAGGTCAACCGCCTAATTATTCACGACCAGCTCCAGGATTCCAAAATCTGCCTCAAGCTCAACCTCAAGGTGGAGATCTCGCAAATATCTTGGCGCAATTTATGACAACCACTCAAGCCTCCATCAGAAATTTGGAAACGCAAATGGGTCAACTTGCAACCCAGCTAACCGCGAGACCATCGGGAGCACTGCCGTCAAATACAGAAGATCCTCGGAAGAACAACGTCGAGCAGTGCAACGCCGTGAGTTTAAGGAACGTGAGACAATTGGAGGAGGCCCCACGAAAGGAGAAGCAAAACACGGTAATCGAGGAGCTGAATGTAATTTGGGAAAAAGAAGCAACTCACAAAGAACCACCATCACCCACAGTGAACTCGCGAGTCCCTCAAGTCCCATATCCTCAAAAGCTTAAAAAGAAGAAGCTCGATGCCGAGCACCAAGGATTCTTGGACAAGCTGAAGGAAATCCACATCAACATTCCGTTTATCGAAGCCATTCAAAAGATGCCAAAGTGGGTGAAATTCCTCAAGGAGCTCGTGACAAAGAGGAATAAATTGCAAGGGAACGAAATCATCCAACTCATGGAGCAATGCAGTGAAATTCTTGTACGGCCCCTTCCACAAAAACTCGGCGATCCAGGTAAGTTCACTATCCCTTGCACTATTGGAGGTAAAAATTTTAGGTCACTCATTGATTTAGGTGCTAACATTAATCTTATGCCTTACTCCACTTACAAAAATCTTGGGTTATGTGAGATCGAACCAACGGCTATAACTCTTCAATTAGCCGATAGGTCTTTAGTTTACCCAAAAGGTATTTTAGAGAATGTGCTAGTAAAAGTGAACAAATTTATCTTCCCTGTTGATTTCGTTATACTTGATATAGATGAAGATAGGGAGATACCTCTTATTTTAGGGAGACCGTTTTTAGCCAAGTCAAAAACTCTAATTGATTGTGCTAGTGGTGATCTTTCAATGACGGTGCATGATCAAACGGTCAAATTTAACGTTTTTAGCGCTAATAAAAATCCATGTGATGATAATGATTGTTATGCTATTGATCTTGTGGATTTTACAAATCATGAAGATTTTGACGTTTTGATCTTAGACCATGGGAAAGGATCTTTGAGTGCAGGAGATGGTGGCGGAAAAGATAGTCGGACGGAGCAAGTTTATTGTGCGAGCTCAATTTCAACTCCGCCGAGAGACAGTCAAAATAGTTGGGGTGATAACAATGATGAACGTGCGAGGTGGATGTGGCCACCTAAAAAACCAAACCAGCATTATTGGGGAGAGGAATTCAATCGCCAAGTGACTTCGGTCACGTTAGCTTGAACAAAGAAGCAGACAAAGTCCGGCTGAAGACTGTAAACTTAGCGCTTCTCGGGAGGCAAACCGAGCTTTCGTTTTTCTTATTTTATGTTATTTTAAATTTTTAGTTTTGCTTTTATTTTATTTTATTTTTTTGAAAAAAAAAAGTTTCAGGGGCACTAATAAGAAGTTTTTATTTTTCAGGGACCTAATTGCAATTATTCACACGGCCGTGCAAGAAAGAGGCAGGAATCTCACACGGCCATGTGAGATTTCGGGGAAGCTACTGCCCAAATTCATCAAATGGCGCGGCCGTGCGGATTTTAGGCCAAAATCTCGCACGGCCGTCCGAAATTATGAGGAGCTACTGTTCAAATTGGCAAATTGGCGCGGCCGTGCGGATTTTAGGCCAAAATCTCGCACGGCCGTCCGAAAGTGAAAAAACGGGCAGTTTAAGTAGAATTCTCCACACACCAATTTTCACAATTTCAAATCCCCCTCACCCCTTCTTCGAACCCTTGTCTTCTTCTTTCGAATTTTTTTCCTTTTCTTTGCCAAATTTCACCAAAAATTCACCACTTATACACATATATTACTTAATCAAGGTGGGTTGTTGTTGATTTGTGCAGGGAGGATTCAAGAAAGGTACAAATTTCTCCAAAAATCCATTCCACCAAGAACGCCCACAAGGTGTTCGACGAATTGCCCAAGTCAAGTTTGGGGGAAATTTTGCACACCAATTCATTCCAAATCTCCTCCACAAGCATTCTCAAAGTATGGGGAAACGAGGACGTGACGGGGAGGGCACTTCACAAGGCGAAGGCACTTCTAAAGGCAAGGGGAAGGGCAAGAAAACCGACCAAATTCCGACCCCCGACGACGACGCTTTTTGTGTCGAAGGCGCCAATGCTCGTTTTGAAAAGCAAAAGGTGAAGAAACTAGTGACGGGGCGTGCATATGAGATCACCCTTCCACAATTTGCCCCGTTACATCAAGAATTCATACAAAGAGGGTGGCAAGCACTATTGGAACCGGAGGGGTCGATCAACTTATCATTAGTCCGCGAGTTCTACGCCAACACTCGTATCCTCCTAACAACGGATCGGAAGTCGAGCACGGTTCGCGGAAAGCGGGTCAATTGGTGTGCCCAAGCAATCAACGCCTTTTATCACCTCCGACATGCACCATTCAATTGGGAGCAAATGAAACTCGCGGTCACAAGAGATCAACTAGCCGAGGTGTTGTGCGATGGACCCCCAATTTGGTCCGAACTATCAACCGAGGAGTCGTACGAGTTAGAGTGGAAATGCATCAACCAAGTAGGCAAGGCGTGCCTTACGTTCATATGTGCCAACCTCATTCCCACCCGCTCGTGGACTCGCGTGGACCCCGAACGGTGCGCTCTTGCATACTACATCCTCAAGGGCACACCGATCAACATAGGCGAAATTATAACCGAACGTTTTTGGATCTCCATGGTCAACAATGCCAAAGGGTTTTATTTCCCTTGCCTCGTTACCGGCTTATGCAAGAAGGCGAAGGTCCCAACCAAAACGACGGATATTCTCACCTCGATTCAGAAGCCGATGAGTAACCTTGCGGCCCGACAATACAAGGCACCCATCCAAGATGGCGAGCAACCCGTCGATAACCAACCAATAGCTCCACCCGAAGGTCCAAGTACAAGTTCGGACCGGCGATTTCAAAGAAGAATGGAGCGAGAGTTGGTGATCACGAGAAATCGGCTTGCCACGGTGGAACACAAGGTGAGCACGATTGAATCCCTCCAACGGTGGTCGGGGAAGATTCTCCAAGCCATTGTGCGCCATTTGGCATGCGGCAATCCCGAGTGCGCCGAACCGGCTCCGTTGCCCGCACCGATTCTTGAGCCGGTACCCGAGCTTTCGGATGATAAAGATGATGGTGATGCTCATGCGCAAGGTGGAGTTGGTGAGCAACCCGACGATGGTCCCGACGCTTAAACAAGTGTTTTCTATCCTTAAACTCCGGGCGAATCACATTGAGGGCAATGTGAATTTTAAGTTTGGGGGTGGTTAACTACTTGTTTTATTTTATGTGCGCTTTATTTGTGTTTTAATTTTTTTTATTTTGCATGCTTTAGTTTTTGTTCTCATTGCCGTTTTATTATTTCTATTTTTATTAATTGCTTTAAAAAAAAAAATTTGGTTCGATGCATCGATGAATTATGATGATGGGAGATGGTCAATGTTTGATGATGAGATTACTTGTTTTATGCTTTTAAGGAGTAGATATTTGTTTAGCTTTTGATTCAACGGAACGTAGAAGTGAATTATTGCTAGGAATCACACCTTGTGCATTGCTTTGGTTGAATGTTTTGCATTTTAAATTTGGAATTTATTTGTGCTAAATCATGCTTTGTTCGGTTTTAAATCTCACCTTAGGACATTTATGATACGAAGTATTGGGTAGTAAGTGATTTGGGATATGATTTGGGCCTTCTTTGAACCGTTTGAGCTTTTCAAGCCTACCCTTTTTGTCAAATTATCCTTAGAACCTTGATTTGAGCCTCGGAGAAAAGGTGTTCTTTCTTTTAGCCAATATGTAGAAGGTAGAAAAGTGGAGATTTTTGAATAATTATCCCTTGGAGGTCGGTCGAAAAATTCTTATAAGATCTTTCTTCTTCTTCGATAAAAAAAAAATAGATATATATGTGCATCTTCATATATATATATATATATATATATATATATCTAAATTCTTCGATTCGAAAAAAAAAGGAAGAGAAAAAGAAGAAGAAGAAGAATAGATTAGAAGGGAGAAATAGGGACCAGTTGTGAATTGGGTTGAAAACTCGATCCATTGCCTAAAAGGCAAAAGCGTTGACGTGTGAATTTTGGAGAATCGAGTTTATTTAAGTCCGTAGAGGTGAATTCATTGTTTCAAACGCCTATCTTTCAAATTTTGGCGTAATCACCTCAATTCAAGAAAATTAGCCACACATACCCATATTACCTACCTCGGACCAAATAGCCTAACAATTGAAAGCCACAAAGTCCCAATGATCCCAATAGCTTATTGTTCAATATTAGTTGAGTAAAATAATTTGGTGAGTATTTGGAGTCAAATATATGCATGTAAGTATAAATTCTCTCTATTTTTTTAACTTGCAAATATTGGATACTTGAAGCAATTGTATGATTTGTGGTTTTTGGTAATAGTGAGTGACTAAGTGCCGTTGAATGTTAAGCTTGCAAATACCTAGGATTATCATCATAATTGCAAGTTTTGAAAACGCGAAGTTGACCAATCGATCTATGTAATGAGATGTATAGTCGTTTTTTGTGCTCATTAATTGATTTTACTTGAGGACAAGCAAAAGTTCAAGTTTGGGGGTGTGTTAAGTGTATATTTTTACACTTAATTGTACCTTTTAATTGGAGCTTTTGGTGTGTTTTAATGATAATTGGTGCTTAAAATGGTTGTTATTTGTATTTTTGCACCCTATTTAAAGGCCAAAAGCACACAATTAGAGAGACCTTTGATCTTTTATCTTTAGTTTTTATCTTTGATCTTTCTACACACAATCAAGGAGCACAAGAACGAAGACGAAGACTTGACGACTCTTCATCATAGTTCTCCTCTTTTATTAGCTTTTATGATTTTTCGTATTTTTATTATGCTTTTCGTAGAGAACATGCGTAGCTAAGTTTTTATTCTAGGATTTTATTGGAACCCTATGTGGTAATTCGAACCTATTTTTCTACTTTTATGCAAGTTTAATTCTTCGATTATTTCTTCTATCTTGATCTTATTTAGCGCATGAACGTAGCTAATTTATGTTGCTATTTGTTATTGTTAGTTTTGATTGACAGATCGTTTTAATAATTAGAACAGGGATAGAAGAGCCTTCGAGTAGTTCTCACCGGATGAGTGTGTTAATTGCATGTATTATCGTAGACATACTGATAATACCTTAGGTAGCCGTTTACGAGACTTGTTATTTAATGCTTTATTTATACTAGGTTTGCATAGACATATAGTGAATCTTTTATGAATAATAGGCTTATAACGCAGCGACAACTGGTTATGAGTAATTTCGTGTCTTGGGTTAATAATCGGGAATCGTAACTTACATGATAGGAGATTAATTGGGTGAAGAATTATCGCATAGGGGGAAGATAAAATCCTAGATCCGTTTTATATTGATATTTTCTCGTATTTAATTGCTTTCTTAATTAGTTTAATTTATTTAGTTAATTAAATTGACAACCTTGCGTAGGCTGGATAAAAATCGTAATTGTTAAAATTTGGTACTTAGGATTAAATAATTTGCGTATTCCCCGTGGGATCGACATCCGACTCTCACGAGTCTACTTTACTACTTGTTTGCGATACGTACACTTGCGTGTTGGTATTTAGCACCCAATAGTGGGTAACCATCTTTATCATTAGATGTTCGATCATTGAATTTTTTGGGAAAGTGCCTTGTACACTTCCCATCCTCCATGCATGAAGCGGTTGGATTAAATACACCACATGGACCATGGATCATAAGAGAAGTAACAGAACTATGAAGCACAGGATCTTCATTTTCATCAGGGATTTCAGCAGATATTATCTTGTCGATATCTTCTGGACTTGGGTACTTGGAGTTACGATGTAAGAAGATAAGTATATGAGCATGTGGTAGTCATCGCTTCTGAAATTCTATTGTGTACATCACTGCATACAAAATAGAAACTCATATAATAATTAAGTAAATGCAGGAGATCTTGCTCATGTAATATCAATACAATAAAATAGTCATAATGTACCGACAAATTAGAAATGCTGAGATATAATAATTCTTTGTAAAATGATCATAATTAGAAAACATGTGAAAAATCCACGATGAGGTTTTTGTATATTATAAGTGTATGTAATAATAATACTATATTAATATGTTTTTCTACAAAAAATATTATAGTAATATTATTTAACTTATTAAGTACATCAATTCAAATAAATTTTATAATTAACATAAGTTATTACTAATTTTATAATAATTAAAATAAGTCATTGTAAAAAAAAATTGAAGATTAAAATAATATTTGACAATATCATATAAATGTTATCATAAGTTTCAAAAAGCTTTTACGTAGTACCTGATTTCACTTTTCCGAATACTTTTCCCCGTTTTATCTCCTTGATGAACTGATCGAGTTTTATTTTAAAAATTCGACAAACAATATCCGGTCTATCTTCACCTTTCAAACCTTTATCCTTGAGAAGTCTTGTATCTCGATCCAATTCTGATTGTCTGTGATCCAATTCTGATTGCATGTGAAAGTAACAAATAAATCAGGATATCCAACCCATCGACATATAGCCATAGCATCTTGGTAAATTTGTATCATATACCGAGCTCCATTGATAAATGTTGCTGGTAATATGACAAGTTTCCCGTTTTTTGATGAATTATTTTCTCCTCTCAAATATGCTTCTAAAAGACCCTTGTACATGTCAGCCCTTAACTCCTTCTGATGCATCCGAAGATATGCTAAACGGGATGATTCAATCGTGCTAAAAAAACCGATCGCAAGTTGTTGGAATAGACGTTTGGAACCTAAAATTGTTCCGCTCTCAATGGTTTGCATTTGAATTCGAAATGCGATGAATTCTCTCATTGACATTTTTCGTCTTTTATTAGTCACCAAATTGCTCCTATCATTTAGTGCAATGTCATCTCTGTAACCATCTTCACCACGTGGAAACAATAATGGATACTGAAGTGGAAGATAAGCTGGAGATACTATATAAACACGACGCAGTAACCCAAATTGTGTCTCGACAATAATGTTTCGCTCAGCGTCGGCAGAATCAAAATCACCAACTATAAGTGCTGCTACTTCAGATGCAGAAGGAAGATTGTATCTTCTAGCATCATGAATTCTCTTTCCTAAAAGCCGTAAGTTGACTTCACGGAATGCTGGACTTTCAATTTTATCTCTTAACATTCTGTAAGACTGCGCGTACGGATTGTACTGATCGAGCATATCCTTTATATCTGTAACAATAGAATTTGATAGTTCATTCGAACTTGATTCCATCCTATAACAAATACAACATATTATTTTGTTTGTTAAAATCTCATATAATAGATAAGTGTATAAATTAAACTAATATTTGTAAATCAGATAGATAAAATTAGTAGTATACCTTACGACATTCATTATGTTTGATACTTCATTTTCCGTGTCATAAATATACAATTGTGCAAATTTCGGTGTTGATCCTTTAGATGGAATTAAGCTTCCGATGCGGTGGTAGTTGTCCCCGCACATGATAAATGTGGGTGGTGCAGTTCCTTTATTTATTGTTGTATCGATTCTTCCTCCCAAAGACGTGAAGGAGAACATCATATTGAAGGATCGAATGTTTTCCCAAAAAAAATTGCTTCTTGCATCACGCTTGAAACAAAGATTTTGTAGAGTTTGTGGGCAATCTGTAAGAAATGGGAGTTGAACTTTTCCTTGACTACAACATAGATAAAATTTTGGTTGTGTAGTATTCATCACATGCTTCTCTAATCGCTCATCATACCACATCATTGCCCCACAATAACTGCATTCATAAATTGGATCACCAATGTCCCAATATTCCGTACCTTGGAAGACATGGTTTATATTTATTAATATATTTACATTTACGGTAATAAGGAATTAAAACAAACAATTCAAAAAATAAAAATCATAATTAAGTAGGGTACAATACTTATAAACATATACCTGAATTTGAAAGAGTTGTATTTTCATTTATTCCATGGCCAGATATGTCTTGTGCAAGTTCCCCGCTAATATCTGATTAAAATATTGTTAAAATAAAATACAGAATTGTGTGCACATACATAAAGGTGAAAAAAAATGTATGCAATATAACTAAAATTAAATACCTAGACGAATATTTTGAACGCTTGCGTTGTTTGCAAATGATTGCGAATGTGCAACCAATTCTAAATCTTTAATTAAAGAAGTGGTTGATTAATATATACGACAAATGGAAAATGAATCAAAGAGAAAAAAAATAAAAAAATAAACTTTTTAAAGTTTTTAAAAATAAATTTAAATTTAAAAAATGATAAAATTTATCTTCCAATCGAGAGGATGAATTACCGAAAATATCACATTGTTGATTAAGTGCGCATTCACCCAATGTATTAACTTCAATCGTGGATGTTGTATATGTATTGTACGATGATGAATAGTTTTCATCTCTTGTTGGAAGAGTTGTTAACATAGATGATGAGGTTGTGCTAGAGTCACAATTTTCTTTATTGCACTCTGAATAACGTCTCTTTTTTCCACGGCTTTCTTTCGGAGGTAGAAAGATCCATTAGCTATAAAAAATATGTCATCAAAACAAACGGAAATACAATTAGTTATGTTAACTCACAGTTAGATTTACACAATATTTAAAGTTTAATGCATAGTAACCATTGAAAAGGCATTTACAGGAGAAATGCATAGAAAAAATAAATGGACGAGTGAGACGTTCGCAGTTGACCTTCAATTAAATCCGACGGAATCTCAATCGAACAACAGATTGGGGAAACCTTGTTTTCAGTCACCAAGTGCAAAAGATTGTATAGTAAATTACTTATACTGCAACAGACAAATGGTTGTAACTGTTGAGATGAGCATAAAAACTTATTGTCATGAAAGTTTCGAACAATATAAATGTCTTGACAGGAAAGAAGTTTGAGAATGGCATGATAATAGAGGAAACCCCTTATATGTCTCAGTGGAGGAGTTTGAAAAGAATGTTGGAAGTTATATATATTATGGGTGTTTACTTCCATCCACAAAATCCACATTTACGTAAGATGTTTAATATCCATTATAAAAAAAACTTAATCAAAACCTATAAATTAAAGGGGAAAAAGAAATTGTTAACAAAACTTAGAAATTAAAGCAATAAATTGATTTTTAAATACTATTATCTATATATATTCCATGAGTCAAAGACGTACAAATTAAATTGGAAATTAATTTATTTTGGTTGTTTTGGTTTTAATTTGTTAATTATTTATTAAATTGTATGTAAAATAATAATATTTTGGTTGATTTTAATTAAATAGTATTTAGTTTTAATTTGTTATTTTTTTTATTTTTATGTTAATTTATTTGTTATTTAGATAATATTTAATTCTAATTTATTTATTTCTTTACTTACCCTCTTCTTTTGACAAATTAAATTGATTTATTTATTTTAGTTATTTAAAGTTAATAGTATTTAGTTGGACATTGGTTCGGTTTCTTCATTCAGAATAATTCATAAAAATTGATTCATGAAAATACTATATTTAATTTTTAATAAGTTGAATTTTACATATAAATTATACAACCTTCTATCCGAAGAGATAGCAGCCGATCAGTTGTCATTAAGAACTATCAAACATAGTCGTAGTAGTAGGAAGGAACAAACTAATACAACTCCAGTAATACATCGTATTACTAAACAAACAATGTAATGTATAATTAGAAACTAAATTCCACAAATAGATCAAAAGAGAAAGAAAAATAAAATAAAAAGTAAATTGGCATAAAAATGTATTAGATATACAAACATAATTAATAGTTTGAACATTGTAAAAATAAAAGAAATTAAAAGAGCAAAAAGCAGGAAGAAAAAACCCCAAAATATAAATATCTCTTCGTTCAAATTAATCCGATTTACTACCATTGGAATCTTTGAGACCGCTGGAAGAGTATGACATATATGAATTAGTCGAGCAATCCTCGTCACTGCCATCATAACATCTGTCATCATTGTCAAAGTCTGACATATCCTTATCATTTGAACAATCGCCATCCTCGTCGCGCTGATCGTATACGAACTTGATTCTTTCTGGTGGTTTGATTACTCTACAACGTGGCGTCATACGAAATTTCAACAATGTTTTGCTGGTCTTTTCCGTTTCATCATTTTGTTTTTCATTGTATATGGATTCAAATCCCCTGTACATTATTTGTAGGCAACGATTCTCAGGGTGGAATTTTTCCTCATCTTCATCTGATGAGATTTCTATAATATTTGGTGCGGTATTACAATTGCAAAAGCAACAGAATTTTTCCTCATCTCCATCTGATGAGATTTCTATAATATTTGGTGCGGTATTACAATTGCAAAAGCAACACAATTGTTTAACACATACAAATAGTGAAACGACGATTGAAATTAATACAAATATGCCAATTTTAGCACAAAAATCTCTAACTAATGAAAGTGACATACTTGAATAAGTGCAATATAGTGCAGATTCAAATTCCTGCAAAAAAAGAACATGTACATATATTAAATATTCTTACATCTAACATTACACCGTCCACCAGTACACAACAACTTTAGCATATAACATATATTAGAAACGAACATATGCAATGCAGGTGAATTGTTGGTAAAATTAAAGAAAAATAAATAAATTTACGTACGCTGGAGGATATGTTTATGTCACGAAATAAAAATAAAAGAGGGAAGAAGATAATTTATGTAGGAGGAATAGCGCCCTAGATGACGTTTATATAGGACACTAGGAGTTAAGATTGGCATGTTGAATTCTTGAAGAACGTGGGAAAAAATGAGTTACATAATGGAGTTGTCGTGTGGAGTTTGTGAATATGTGATTAGTGGGTAACAAAAAAGTAGAAAAAATAAATAACGTGAGTAAGTGGGTGTATTAGGGTTTCAGAGATATGATAAGTGGTCGTATTAAGGTTTCAAAGATATGATATGTTTATTCAAATGCCGGACTGATATGTGAATATTTAAATTAAATATTAGCTAATAATCTTGATGGGATCCATTTCAAAATTGAAACTTGGTGGATAAAAAAGGCGAATTAGCAGCAAACTCCTTTTATTTATCTTTGTATGTTTTCTGTTTGTTTATGCCTTTATTTTATTTCTTTTAAATAAAAGGTTTAATTTCTTTATTTTATTTCCTTGTAAGAAAGGTGATCAGTTATAATATTTTTTACGGTTTTTAATAGAGACGAATCATTTATAAGTTTTTGTAAACCAGTTGAATATATTTTTCAGTCTTTTAATATAATGCAAATATTAGCATATAAAAGAATAATGAATTAGCTAACATTTGTATTTCGATGAATTCTCATTTAACTAAAACAAATCTAATGTATATTGCAACGCAAATTAGGCTGTGTTTGTTTAGTGCATAATGAGCGCTGAATGAGCATAATGACTTATTCGGTCAGCAAAATACTATTTAGTGTGTTTGATTAATATATCTGAATCGCACCATTTTATTCTGATCGATTAAGTGTAGAATATCACACTTAATTAACCAGAGATAGCTCTGAATGGGTTTTGGACAATTTTATCCAATTAAAGTTTTTGATAACTCCAACATCATTTGTCTCTTACTTCTCTTATTAAAAATTGAATCTAGAAAACATTAAATTCTTTTATTACTATCAAATTTATCTCTATTAAACAATATTAATCAAAATAGAGAAAAATGTGATAAAAGCTTAAACAATTGTGAGAAAAAAATATATAAAACCTAAACAATTATGAACAAGATATAAACTATATATAATTGTGTGACTCATTTCCTTTCGTTCTTTCGCACAGTGGTATATACACAAATTCACATAGTGATAGTGAAGAATGATATATCATATAAGAGATCAATATATTACAAGAGCAGCTTATATTTTTTAACTTAAAAAAATTGATTCTACTTGAATTATTTTATATTGAAGAATATATATGTATCCCATATTATTGTATCTACTATTGGTCCTCGTTCTATTAAAAAAAATAGATAGTACTAATAATATATCTATATAATAGATTTGTCTACGGGGATAAAATTGGAAAATTACACCATTCAGATATTAAAGATGTTCAATTATCAAATAAACTTATTTGTTCAGCATTCAACATTCATATATTGTTCTTAACTGTTCAGATGTGTATTCAGCATTCAACATTCAGTGTTTAATTCTATCAAACATAGCCTTAGTTGAGACAAATATGTGCTTAGATTGTTTGTAATTATTGGCCCTAGTAATATGGAGAAATGGTTAGATTGTTTCATGTTATGTGTCTAAACTTATTGTATTTAGTACCTTTATAAAAGTTGTAACTGCGCTTTTCCCCGTGTGAAATACTTATTTAAAAAGAAACCTATAAAAAAATGTGAAAGCCATTTACATCCATAAAAACAATATCATGTCCCAACGCGCGTCAACTGAGTTTATTTTTCATTTTTTTTGAGGATTTCACTAATGAATAACAAAAATACATTCTTACAATAAACACAAACTCAATTGGGTTTAATGAAGAATAATTTAACTTGTTAGTATGAAATTGTAATTTATAAAGTTCTTTAAGAAACTTAAAATACGATTAAATTGCACTTCATATTAAATAATATGAATTTATAGGATCATATTTACTTTATAAAGTTCTTTAACAAATTTAAATTTTACAACCATAATCTCAAACACAACTCCAATACAAAATAAATATATATATATATATATATATATATATATATATATATATATATATATATATATATATATATATATATATAACTTATATATAAAATATATAAAATCTGGGCCTGATCTGAATTTATATTACGGAAAGTAATAACAAAATAAGTATTACTAATGGATTTGCAACAAAACCAATAATAGCGACATGAAATAACATGAAAAAGCAAAGAACTGTGATATAGCAACCACCTACCAAAATAACTAACAAAAACGAAGAGGAAAACAAAACTAACTACGTACGAAAGTTTCAAATTTTAAAGCAAAAAACAGGAGTTTAAAAAACACATCATAATACATAATGAAATTGAAGTGGCTGCACCAATAAAACAATAAAACCATAAAACCATTACTTTGAATCCTTCTCTTGTTTAGTTCTTGTTGGCACGAGATTTCTGTTTGTGAAGATTGAAGAAATCCGCCATACGTGGAAATTAAAGATTGGCAAAGATTTGTTTTCCATGTTTATTTTGGAATTAATTAGAGTTCTATTTTTGTAATATTGTTATTAGGACTTAGATTTATTTCCATGTATTGTATTCTAGTTAGGTATCTTTTGTATTTATCTAGAATAGAAGTAGATTTCAACTAGGATTCTATTACCTAGTTAATCGATTTCTTAGGGCTCAAGTTAGGTTTAGGGTGGTGGATTTCGTGCCTATATAAGGCCCTCAACCTCATATGAGTCCGATGGAGCTTTACAAAGAAAAATCCCAGCATAAAGGCTTTGAAGGGTGCAGCCCGTGCTGCAGCCCTGTCTGCACGACAGGTGTGGCAACAGAACAGGTTTCTTCTACCAGGCCATAAAGAAGATCGGCGTTTCGGGAGAAGTGCTTAAAAGATCTCGGGAGAGGTCGATCCGCCGTTTGAAGGGAGTTCAACATTGGAGGAAGTCCAAGAGTGCGGATGGAGGAATTGCTTTGATTATCAACAAGTTCGAGTCGTGTGCAAGAACGGCGTATCACATAAAGAGGGAGTCTTTAGTGTTTTATTAAGTCCTATTAATGTACACATAAATCTGAACTAGTTTTGCAAGTCCTCGTGGATGTAGGGTACATTTGTATCCGAACCACATTAAATTGTTGTGTTCTTTATTCTGCTTTTCGTAGATTTATTACTGTGACAACACGACAATTCTGTTACCACACCTAATGTCGTAACACGTAGTCTGTCTCAACAGATGAGTGGACTTTGATAGGCATTCAAAATTCAACAATTGGCATCAGAGCGGGTCACTAGATATACTTAGTGTCCGATTTTGGGTTTTGATTTGTTTGCTTTGCTTATTGGATGACGTGTGTTCACAAGGAAGGTTGAGACGGAAGTCTGTCACGGCATTCACCCAATTCCGCTGCGTTGTAACGTGCCCCGTGATGGGACACTCTGATAGAAGACCAAGACGGGTGAAGAAAAGTGACATCTTTGTTGCAGGGGGAGTTCTTGTTAAATCTCATCTGCAGGGGGAGTTCTTGTTAAACATGGATTCTAACCAATCAATGCCAAAGGGGGAGATTGTTGGCACGAGATTTCTGTTTGTGAAGATTGAAGAAATCCGCCATACGTGGAAATTAAAGATTGGCAAAGATTTGTTTTCCATGTTTATTTTGGAATTAATTAGAGTCCTATTTTTGTAATATTGTTATTAGGACTTAGATTTATTTCCATGTATTGTATTCTAGTTAGGTATCTTTTGTATTTATCTAGAATAGAAGTAGATTTCAACTAGGATTCTATTACCTAGTTAATCGATTTCTTAGGGCTCAAGTTAGGTTTAGGGTGGTGGATTTCGTGCCTATATAAGGCCCTCAACCTCATATGAGTCCGATGGAGCTTTACAAAGAAAAATCCCAGCATAAAGGCTTTGAAGGGTGCAGCCCGTGCTGCAGCCCTGTCTGCACGACAGGTGTGGCAACAGAACAGGTTTCTTCTACCAGGCCATAAAGAAGATCGGCGTTTCGGGAGAAGTGCTTAAAAGATCTCGGGAGAGGTCGATCCGCCGTTTGAAGGGAGTTCAACATTGGAGGAAGTCCAAGAGTGCGGATGGAGGAATTGCTTTGATTATCAACAAGTTCGAGTCGTGTGCAAGAACGGCGTATCACATAAAGAGGGAGTCTTTAGTGTTTTATTAAGTCCTATTAATGTACACATAAATCTGAACTAGTTTTGCAAGTCCTCGTGGATGTAGGGTACATTTGTATCCGAACCACATTAAATTGTTGTGTTCTTTATTCTGCTTTTCGTAGATTTATTACTGTGACAACACGACAATTCTGTTACCACACCTAATGTCGTAACACGTAGTCTGTCTCAACAGATGAGTGGACTTTCATAGGCATTCAAAATTCAACAGTTCTCTTGCAATACACATCAGTAGTTGACGATTAGGTATTTGTATCAGCATCACCTGAAGAGCTAGAAGTAGTAAGTTCATCGACAAATCTTTTATCACATGACTTGCTAACTGGAACTGCATCATCGTCAATTGGGTGGAAATCCTACAACGGAAAACATGACTTATAATATATATCACAAAGGGAAAAAAATAAACAAAAGGTTATGCGTATATTTATATAACAAAATTTTAGATAGAGTAATACCCTTGAATTTTCATATTCCTGCTGAATAAAATTTCCAATAACTTGATCATCTTCTTCGTCGAGTGCCTGCAACAAAAATAAATTAACCATATAATTGTAGATTGTAAAAAAAAATGGGATGTATATTTTTTCTTATCCACCTTCATTCCACTCTTAATTTTTTGTATCTTTTCTTCATCGTTTGTCATCGTCTTAACTGTGTAAAGCGACCAATTCTTCTTGACATTCATTTCACTGATTTGTATTTTAAATAAAAATTCTTTATTAACCAACATCTGAAACTCAGACCAATTCTTCTTGACATTCATTTCACTGATTTGTATTTTAAATAAAAATTCTTTATTAACCAACATCTGAAACTCAACGGGAAGTGTGGAGAGTACTTAATAAGGCTATGCTTGAAAAATATATAATTAATGCAACATTGAAATTATAAAGCTACTGATAATATGGAACATAGGGGTATCTTTCGTAACTAATGAAAGATACTTCGATTCAAATTGCTCTTTGGTATGATCATGGTTCGTCGACTTCATCACTGATTTCGTCGTCTTCGTCACTGATTTTGTCGAAATCTTGATCTTGACGCGGGAATTGTTGGATACCAAACGATGCCCCATTGGTACGACCATGATCAATCTGCGACAGTTTCTCTTCCATCGACCTCATCACCGATTCGTGGTAATCTTGATCTTGACGCGGGAATTGTTGGATACCGAACGACCCCATTTGTCCTTGAATCGCTTGGATTGCCGACAAATCGCTATCGGAATAGAACCCACCGCTATTTTCATTCATCAAATAGTCGTTATTATAATTAGCCGGCATAGTCGTCGTCGTCGGCTGCGGCGGCGGCGCATTGCTCGAGCTCGCCCCGGGATCAAATCGGGTCGACCCGGGAAGCCAAGAAGGGTGACTATCCGAGACACGAGGATCAACCCATCCCAATTCAAAATTGGTCGGCGGCCCCCCGGCCGGGACCCAAGTTGAAGAAGGATCGGCGGCGGCAGGAGGCGGCATATTATTCATGAAGGGGTGGCGGTGGTTCCTACACGCGGCGAGCTGCGCGTGCACGCGGTTGAGTTCTTGGAGGGCGTAGTGATGCTGGAGATGGAGGTCTTGGATAACTCTGGTGCACCCTTCCACAGGGAATCGCTCCCTCATCTTGGACTCGAAAATGATGGATTTCATGGCGTCGTCTCTTTCGATATCGGTTTTTAGGCTTTGTAGGATTTTGGTCACGTTCGAAACGCCGAACAAACGGTGCACGCATTGGAATGTCTTCGGCTGGTTGGCCGGAAAATACGGAGCCAGCGGGCACTTAGGGCTGCATTTTCTTCTTTGGTATTTGCATGCTGCGCAAGCTGGAGTTGTGCCTCCTGTCATATATGCTTTTATTTTTTTTTGCAGAAAAATAAAAAGAAGAGAATCTCCAAATGGGGGGTGGGGTGGGGTGGGGTGGGGTGGGGTGTATTTATAATATATGTGTGTGAAGAAAGAAAGAGACGTAGAAAGGCTGGTAATTGTGTTTTTTGAAAAACCGCACGTGCGGTTTGTTGTGATTTGTTTGAGATTAGGGAGGATTCTTGATTTGATTAGTTGTGATACAAAATGATTATAAGATGTGTTTGGATTGTACTTATCAGATTGTGTTGCATAAGAAATTATATTTTTACAAAATGAGTATAAAATTAGAAAATGTTCCACGGAATCTAAAAATGTGTAAGAAGATTTATAGTTGAAGTCTTGAAGAGGGTGGTTGTAATTACCGAAATATGAAGGGTTTTTTTGTAATTTAACTTTACCTCACGGGATGACAGTAATTTACCCATTAATAATTCGCTAAATTTATAAGATAATGTATATTTGAATATTCTAATAGGGCACAACTAATATATAAACTAATAGTACTACATATAAATTACTCTTCAAATAATGCATAGTATATATATTACGTTTACAATAAATATCGAAATGAAATAACATAATATGTTTGCGTTTTCTTTTCTTCCGTGTTGAAGTTGACACGATTTCAATCTCATCCCTCACTTTTGATAACGTGGCAAGAATTTTCGATGTAGTTTTGTTGTAAGTGAAAAAAAATAAAAATCAGTACGATTGTTGTTTTAAGTATTTCATTTTCCGAAAAAACATGCTATCTAATAAAACTATCATCTTTATGAGTTCCATTGAATTTAAAGAAAAAAACCAAATAAAATAATAAATAAATTTAATAACTTCATAAAGTACTAATAAGTTATTAATAAATTTATAAATTATAAACAAATGAGGGGTTCAAAACAACAACCGAAATAAATAAATAAATGAAATTAAACATAATAATAGGGTAAATTACAATCATCTCCCTAAGGTAAAGTGTAGTTACAAAAACCTCCCTTATATTTGAGAAATTACATTCACCCCTGCGGTTTGTAATATTCTTTAATTCATCCACTCCTTACAGAAGGGTGTTAATGTAAGAACTTTACAAATTGCAAGTGGTGAATGTAATTTTATAAAAATGAGGGGGTTTTCGTAATCAGGTAAAATGTAGCTAAGAAACTAGATTACTAATCATTAAATTATATCAACTTCTATTCTAAGTACCAATTTTATACTTCGAAACACTAACTTATATAAAGGGAATCAAATGCAAAATACTTATATAAATATACAAAGATCTCAACATATATATAACATGTTTTCACCCTAAAGTTCAAATAATTGAAATAAATAAATAAAATTGAACGTAAAAAAAGTCGAATTGTCGAAAGATCTAAGCCGTTCTAATTGACGGTAGCTTTCATTAGCTCTCTCCGGGCCCGGCATGTCGTCTCAACTGTTGTATCTGAGCCATCGATGAAAATTATCGCGTCGAATCAGTTATTTATATGCAATATTTGATCCATTTACCATTAATACAAACGAATTTAAAAGCTAGGTTTTATTGTATATATTTATTCTAATTGTTGATTGTTTCTAATTTTTTTTTTTTGTTTTATAAACATTAGAAAAAACAAAATTTTTATTGGCACCACCACTAACCATTTAGGGTTGCATGGTAATATTTATAACATTGAGTATTTTTGGTAATTCAATATCCACCAGAATACCAAATGTAATAAACTCATAACTATATTTAAATGTAATTTAAATACTCTCTTTGTTCTTAAATAGGTGTGTCCGTGTGTGTTGTTTTTCACAGTGCCATCACAAATTTTAGGAATCCCGCCAAATATGTCTTGTTTCTAGGAAAGTAAATACGATAGACGAAAATACCGTTAATTGTTTACTAATGAATACTGAAATAATCGATGAATACTGAAATAGTGTTCGACAGTCAATAAAGGTATAATCGAAAAATATGTAAGTAATGCAACATTGAAATTGTAAAGCTACGGATAATATGGATCAAAAAATTTACGGAACAGAGGGGTATATTTCGTAATTAATGAAAGAATATAACTCGAGTCAAAAGGCTCGTTGGTATGATCACGATCAATCTGCGGCAGTTTCTTGTTTGTCGACTTCATTACCGGTTTCGTCGGAATCTTGATCGTTAGGGAGGAATTGTTGGATATCGAACGACGATGATGGCTCTTCGGTACGATCACCACGATCAATCTGCAGCGATAGTGTCTCGTACTTCGAATTCGTAAACCATTCTTGGAAATCTTGATCGACTTGACGTACTAATTGTTGGATATCGAACGACGACGATGCCTCTTCGGTACGATCACCACCATCAATCTGCAGCGATAGTGTCTCGTCCGTTGACTTCATAAACCATTCTTGGAAATGTTGACCGACTTGACGTAGTAATTGTCGGATATCGAACGATGACGATGCCTCTTCGGTACGATCACCACGATCAATCTGCAGCGACCGTGTCTCGTCCGTCGACTTCATAACCGATTCTTGGAAATCTTGATCTCGACGACGCGGGATACCGAACGACGACCCCATTTGTTGTTGAATTGCCGAATTCAAATAATTAGCCTGCGGCGGCGGCGGCGGGGGCGGCATACTGCTAGAGCCCGAGCCCGACCCGGATTCAAAATGGGTCGACCCGGGAAGCCAATTAGTAGAAGGTGGATGCTCCGAGGAGAGATATTGAGGGTCAACCCTGAATTCAAAATAGGTGGGCCCCACGTCGGAAGGCGGCGGCATACTGCTAGAGCCCGAGCCCGACCCGGGTTCAAATTGGGTCGACCCGGGAAGACAATTAGTAGACGGTGGATACTCCGAGGAGAGATATTGGCGGGAAGAAGCTGGCTGCGCATTATTATTATCCACGAAGAGGTGGCGGTTGTTCCGACACGCGGCGAGCTGCGCTTTCACGCGCTGCCATTCTTGGAGGGCGTCTTGGATCTGGAGTTGGAGCTGCCTGATAACTCCGGTGCACCCCTCCGCAGGGAATTGCTCCCACGCATTGGACTCGTCGATGATGGATTGCATGCATATGTCTCTCTCGGCATCGGATTTTAGGTCTTTTAGCATTTCGGTGATTTTCTTAACGGTGAACAAACGGTGGACGCTGTGGAATATGTTGAGGGGCTGGTTGGCCGGAAAATAGCGCCGGAGAGGGCAGTCGTCCGGGCACTTTCTTCTTCGGTAATAGCATGCTGCGCATCTTGTTTGGATTCTTGTCATTGCCAATTAATTACTCGGTTTTTTTTTTCAGAAAAATAAAAATAAAAGAATCTCCAAATGTGTGGGTGGGTGGGGGGCGGGGGTATTTATATAATTTATAATATATGTGTGTGAAGAAAGGGAAAGACGTAGAAATGTTGGTAATTACTAATTAGTCTGTTTTCTTAAAACCGCACGTGCGGTTTGTTTGTTGTGATTCTTGCACGTGAAACAAGATTGATTGTAACTTTAACTATTTGACACCGTAAGAGTGGACGTGTAAGAATATTCGTAGTTAAATAGAGTTGTTGTAATATCGGCTTTTGAGATCCTACACCGGGTAGATTTTAACCATTCATATACATATAAAAACACACACACACATCTACATTGGTATGTGTAGATCAACAGTAAAAAATCACCCAATGTAACCTTTACCGAACGTAGGATAGATAAAACCGTAATTATTCAAACATGAAGGGGCTTTTTGTAATTTAATTTTATCTCATGGGATGGCAGTAATTTACCCATTAATGATTCGCGAAGTATATAAGATAATGCATATTTGAATATTCTAATAGGGCCATCTAGTATGTAAACTGATAATGCATGTAAATTACTCTTCAAATAATACATAGTATACGTACTACTTTTACAATAAATATCTAAAAGACAATAAAATATGTTTTAATTTTTTTTTCTTTCGTGTTGAAGTTGACATCACTTCAATCCTATGTAGTACGGACCCGGCGAAAAAATATTAAATTATTTTCATGCACCTCGATTCAATCGACTCATCTCTCCTCGGTTAAATTCGTCACCGATTCTTCGAAATCTTGATTACGGTGAGGGAGTGGTTGGATAGGAAATGTCTCCATTTGTTCTTCATGAATTGCCATCAAATTGCTATCCAAACCAAAACTATTAATATCACTACAAAAAAATGATTATTATTAGCTCACATAAGCATGTCGTCACTACTCGAGCTCGATCCATATTGTAACTGGGCCGGCCCACCAGAAATCCAAGAAGAGTCATCAATTTGGTTCTGGTTGGCCGAACCAGGCCCAAATTCTAAATGGGTCGGCCCAAAAAGGCTCAAGTGGGCCCTACACTGATCGAGCTTCATGTTCAGGTGTTGCACCTCTTCTAATGCGTATTCGAGTTTGAGGCGATATAGCTTCTCTACATAGCGGCACCCAAGCACGGGGAACATCGCCCTTGCATTAGCCTCGTATATGATCGATATCATGGCACGATTTCTTTCGAAATCACACACGTGTGATTTGTTGGGATTTTTGTTAATCTTTATTTATTTATTTTATTATTAATATTTTTTTATAAATAGTAATTTGTGTTTGTTGGGATGGTTAGATAACTTGGTAAATGAATTTGAAAAATGATAGCCGTTAATGATGCATATGTCATCATAGTATAGAGTCCTAGGTTGATTAGTACTCTATTATGACTTGGTTTGATTTATTCAGTCAATATTAATTAGGGGCTAGTTTTTTGTTTTTTGTTTTTTTTTTCTTTTTTTTTTTTTGTGTGTGTAATGGTGTATGTATATGGTTGTCCCCTTCCTATTTTTTTCTTACACAATTGGGAAATTATATTGGTTGTTGGTTAAGGGTATAATAAATACGGGTTTTGGCGTGCTCGTGCAATTTTTTTTCAAACGGGCATAAGTAATAAAGTGCTATTTATGATCAATTTTATCAAGTTATATTTATACCCCAAATGTGTATACATTAATACATATTTTACATATATTCATAAGTATAAATCAGTTGTGCAAATGTACGACCTATTTCAATAGATGTAGCGTAAACAAGACTTTATATATAGATGTACTGAGTGAACATCTTATCGTGTATATAGGTGCATGAAGAAAATCTATATTCTCGCGTAATATATAGTTTATACAATAAATGTAAACCACACTGCACATGTATTAGCCTTGCGTGTGACAAAATTCGACATAGAAACAATTCAAACTCGAGTGATTTCATGCCACGGTATCGTGCTCGCTAATTAAATAATAAATGAATGGGGATTGATGTCAATTAGGTAAAATGTAGCTAAGAAAATAGATTAATTACTAATAATTAAAGTAAATTAACTACTATTCTAAATACCAATTTTATACTTCGAAACAGCAACTTATATAAAGGGAATCAAATGCAAAATACTTATATAAATATACAAAGATTCTCAACATATACAAAAATGTTCGTTCCTAAATAGGTTGTATCATCTTGGCACGAGTCGTAATAATTCCATTAAATATGTTTTGAATTTAGGAAAATAAACACTAGACCATAAATTTAAATATTGATAAACCAAAATACCGTTGTTTACTGATTAATACTAAAATAGTGTTGTAGAATTAATAAAAATACAATAGAAAAAATATGCAAAGTAACTGTTGTTTACTGATTAATACTAAAATAGTGTTGTAGAATTAATAAAAATACAATAGAAAAAATATGCAAAGTAACGCAACATTGGAATTTTAAAGCTACGGAATAATATGGAACAGAGAGTCAAATTCTCTTTAGTATGATCTAGTATGTATGATCATACTCAATCTGCGATAGTTTCTCGTCCATCGACTTCATCAACAATTCGTCGGAATCTTCTAGACGCGGGAATTGTTGGATACCGAACGACTCCATTTGTTCTTGAATTTCTTTGATTCCCGACAAATCGCTATCGGAATAGAACCCACCGCTATTTTCATTCATCAAATAGTGGTAATTATTAGCCGGCATAGTCGGCGGCGGTGGGGGCGCATTGCTCGAGCTTGCCCCGGTATCAAATCGGGTCGACCCGGGAAGCCAAGAAGGGTGACTATCCGAGACACGAGGATCAACCGATCCGAATTCAAAATAGGTCGGCGGCCCCCCGGCCGGGACACAAGTTGAAGAATAATCATCGGCGGCGGGGGCGGAAGGCTGCGCATTCATGAAGAGGTGGCGGTGGTTCCTAGACGCGGCGAGCTGCGCGTGCACGCGGTTGAGTTCTTGGAGGGCGTAGTGAATCTGGAGTCGGAGGTCTTGGATAACTCTGGTGCACCCTTCCACAGGGAATTGCTCCCTCATCTTGGACTCGAAGATGATGGATTTCATGGCGTCGTCTTTTTCGATATCGGTTTTTAGGCTTTGTAGGATTTTGGTCACGTTCGAAACCCCGAACAAACGGTGCACGCATTGGAATGTTTTCGGCTGGTTGGCCGGAAAATACGGAGCCAGCGGGCAGTTAGGTCTGCATTTTCTTCTTTGGTATTTGCATGCTGCGCAAGCTGGGGTTGTTGATCCTTTCACCATCATTTCATATACTGTTTTTTTTTTTTTCTTTTTTTTTTTTGTTTTTTTTTTTTGCACAAAAGTAATGAAAGAATCTCCAAATGGGGGTGGGGTATTTATAACATGTGTGTGAAGAAAGGGAGAGACGTAGAAATGTTGGTAATTAGTGTGTTTTGTGAAAACCGCACGTGCGGTTTGTTGTGATTAGTTTTTGAGGTTAGGGAGGATTCTTGATTTGATAGAGTTTGTAAAATGTAAAAAAAATATTTAGGATAAATTGCTGCCACACCCCTGAGGTAATGTCAAATTACGAAAAAATCTCTTATGTTTGGGTAATTATGAATCTTCTTACAAATTCATTATTAGGGTGTCTAATTCAGCAGAATCTTCTAGGTTCCGTGAAATGTTCTTTAGTTTGTACTCGTTTTATGAAAAAATACAGTTTCTTATACACAACAGTCTGATGTGTACAAGTCAAGAGACACATCTTATAATCATCTTGTTTCAAAATATCGAGCTCGAATGAGTGAAATGGGTACAAATTGGAGAATATTCCATATAATCTAGAAAATTCCACTAAATTTGACGCCGCAAGGATGGACGTATAAAAAAAATTCATAGTTGAGAGGTGGTTGTAATAACTCATACATGAGGGGTTTTTTCTTCATAATTTGACATTACTTCAGGGGGTTGGCTGCAATTTACCATTTTTATTTATCAAAAAAGAGAAAAAAAAAAAAAAAAGGGTGACACACGTTGCATAGATAGGACTTGGTAAAAGAATTTAAAAAATGATACTCCTATTAATGCGGATACATTGTTGAGAAGAGTCATAAATTAATTAGTCTTACCCCAAGACTTGGATTAGTCAGTCAAATTTAGTTTTAGGCTGTTAAGAAATAATATAATAATGTTTTTTAGTGTGTAGTAATGAATAATGTCTTCTATGTTAATGGTTCTATAATTCAGCAACTTCTTGAAAAATTGTACTTTTAGCTTTTAGCTTAGAATTTATTTATTCAAGAAAAGAAAAAACACAATTAATTAGAATATTATACTTTGTTGTCCAATTTTTATTATTATTATTAAATAAATTATTCATTGATAATAATTATTTGATGTTGAAACTTAAGGTTTTTTCTGATATATATTTAATATTAAATAATATATGTAAGTATTTTTTATATAATATTTAATCTTTAAATAAAATAAAATAAACGATGCGGCAACCCTAATAGTATCGTTTTAATATATATTTTTTCTCTTGTTTTATCTACTAAATTTTTAATTATAAAAAATTACGAAATGCGAACGAAATCGTATAGAATCCTTTCAAGATTAATCTCATATTTTTCAATCGTACATCTCTAATTAAATTTACACACTTTTTTTTTTCGTTACAAAGATTATACAACTATATTTTATTATCGTATATCAAGATAATTATTTTTTTAACTTTTGAAATGCTATCCCGTGTATCGCGGAAGATATAATGGTTGAAAAGAAAATGTATAAAAAAGAAAACGAGGTTCACTTGTGTAAGAGTCTAAATTGGAACCAAATATTTAAATTCCGTCCATTTAATTAAAAAGAAGTTCTCGGCCTAAAACTAAAATGTAACTAGGGCTGAGATTTGGTTGGGTCGATCAATTACCAATATAACTACCGACTCATCCAACAAACCTTCGTGGGTCGATTGATGGTTGGCAACCGAATATTTTGTTACGAAATGGGTCGATTGATGGGTTATACCGCAACCTAATTCACTTAAAAGAAAATCAAATTTTGAAGTAAATAGCATTATACCACTGCACGATCATTATTTATCAGTTAAAAAGATTAACAATTTGATAAAAAAAATATAATTAAGAAATTCATAGTAATTAAGAAAACACACCCTTTATTTTATAATAAAAAATATATAATTAAGAAATTCATAGTAATTAAGAAAACACACCCTTTATTTTATAATTGTTAATAAAATTTTAATAATATAGTTGGTTGACCGATAACCGATAATTATTGGTCAACCAACTTTTGATAATATTAGAAACCAGCAACTGACTAATTATAGATGAGTCGGTTGAAATTTTCGATCCAATCTAATGGGTCGGTTAAAAAAAATATTATCCGCTTAAAAATATAGTCAGTAATGAATTGGTCGATAACCAACCTAGTCCCAACCATAATTGTAACTTTAATTTTATTATGTTTATATTAAAGGTGATTTATAAATAAAATTAAATTCGGCCTATTCAAATTCGTATATTCCAATTAATCGAACATTTTTTTTTCGTATTTCCGAAATTGCTTTTTTTTTCCAATTTATTGGAATATAATTGAAATTACCTTTACACTTTGGAAAAATATAAACATTTTTGAAAAATGCTAATTACGATTTGAAGAGAGAGAAAATATACGATTTGAAGAGAGAGAAAGTAAATGAAGAACACCGCATAGGGTTAGCAGAGAGCGATAAACTCCTGTAAACAGGCGCCGATCAAGCACCGCCGATACACACTGATCGGTTTCAGAAACAACGTGGCTGGTGCGCTGCCTTTCCTGCTGTAATAGAGGATCTGCAGAGAAAGGAAAACCGGACTGATGCCGGAGTTAGCACTCCGACGATCAAGTCAGTACCACGATGCTTTGTATGATATATTATGTATGGATATGTATATTTTTCGTTAGAACTTAGGATACCCAGAAAAAACCGCCTTTTTCTGCTTGGATTCCTGGGGCTTTTATAATGTTTGGCGGGAAGGCTCTCCGCCCCCTCGGGCTCTGGTGCAAAGGCCTACTTTGGTGGGATATTCACCTTTCGGCCAGTCGGCCCGGACCATGATGACATCCTATTTTCTAGGGGTTATGATACTCGCAGGCCTGTCTCATGTACTCCCCGGCCGCACATAGTCATTCGCTCATTAAATGCTCTGACAAGAGCATTTAATGGGCGCCTGGCCAAGCTTGTCAGGGCAATTAATTCCTCTTTTTCCCGACCTCCCTCTCCATGGTCGGGAACTATGGATAACTCTTACCCGGCGAGTCCTCGTGCTGGCCCAATCTCTCCCTCTTTCTTGGGCTCTACGTTCCTCCTTGGGCCTCTCCTTTCTATATGGGCCGGCTAGGCGATTCCTGGACCATTTTAGTGGGCTGGCAACTAGTCCCCCACTTCGAGTCCTATATCTCCGCCCGAGCCTATATTTTTAGGGCTCGGAGTTCTTCGCCTCCTCGCGCCCGCCGCACGTCCTTTCATCTGCCCCATCTGGTCGTTTCGTTTTCCTGTCTGGCGCGCTTCCCTATGCAGCCGTCAATTCCTGCGGGGGCTCTTCGTTTCTTGTGCCCCTTAATGACGGGTGTCTTTTCGATTGTCGTTGGGCCCGCATTCTAGATTTAAAGCCCCCCTTTCCTGCTATTTCTCTCATTCCTCATACCTTCTTTATTTTCCTAACATTCCCTTATTGCTAGTGTGCCCTCTATTCCCCAGGTACTTTCTGTTTTCCCTTTATTCTCTGTTATTTGTTTTCCCGCTTTCTTCGCCTTCGCCAATCGTTTCCCAAGGCACTTCTACTTCTTCTTCGGGAAGGACTGACCCCGTCCCTGCTCCCGTGTGGTCTACTCGCCGGGGCGGACGGCGTCCGAGCCTGAAGAAAAAGGCAGCTCCTTCCTCTTCTTCTCCTCAATAATTTACAAATATTGGATGCTTGAAGCAATTGCATGATTTGTGGTTTTTGGCTATGATAAGTGACTAAGTGCTTTTGAATTTTGAGCTTGCGAATGCCTAAGAATTTTCATTATAATTACAAGTTCTGAAAACGTGAAGTTGGTCATTAATCTATGTGATAAGATGCGGTAGTTGAGTTATTTGCTTACGATTAGATTTTGCTTGAGGACAAGCAAAAGTTCAAGTTTGGGGGTGTGTTGAGTGTAAATTTTACGCTCAATACGTTTACTTTACGTGGATCTTTTGTTTAGATTTAATTATATTTGTGCTTTTAATTGATTGATTTTGTGTTTTATAGGTGAAAAAGAGAATTAGGTGTCCATGAAGGAAAAAAGATCAAAAAGAAAGGAAAAAGTTGCAAATAAGGAAATAAATCGAATTGGAAGAAGGAATCCCGCCACAGCTTTGGCAGTGTCCATCATTTCGAGCATATCTCTCTCATACAAACTCCAAATCAGCTGATTTTGGCGGTATTGGAAAGCTAATTTCAAGGGCTACAACTCTTATTTACGCAACATTCCGAAATTCGGACTCCAACATGGCGAAAATCGAAGAACAAATCCTGGTGGAGGAAAGTGGCGGAAATAGATTCCTATTAGGTTTCTACTACTTCCTTATCAAGAAAAGCCTATAAAAGCAACAAGTCCCTACACCATAAGCACGAAATTTGACACCACAAAACGCGAGGAACGAAGATCAACGAAGACTCAAGCATAGTTTTTCTTATTTAATTTATTTATTTTATTTTCTTTATCATAAGAATCACGAGTAGCTAAGTCTTTATTTCTAGGATTTTATTTGGAACCCTATGTGGGATTTATGAACCCAATTCTATGATTTTATGCAAGTTTTAATTCCGGATTATTTCTTCTACTTGTTTTATTAAGTTCATGAAACTGGCCACTTTATGTGCTTTTATGTTATTGTTAATCGCATGAATCGGAAGATCAGGTTAATAATTAGAACTGTGGTAGAAGAGCCTTTGTGGTATTAACATAGGAATATAGTTAATCTCTTAGGTAGCCATTATTGAGATTTGTGCTTAATGCTGTGTTCTAGAATTAATTGCATAGGAATATAGTAATTGAATCTAGAGTATTAGAATCGTAATACACGCGGAAGCGGGTTATGATTATTTTAGCATCTCAGGTTAATAATCCGGGTTAATTGCTTGCATAATTGAAGGAATTGGGGGAGTAATAATCACATAGGGGGGAGAATAAAATCCTAGGCTCGCTTATCTTGATTAAATCTTCGTTTTATTTGCTTTCTTGTTTCTACTTGCTTTTTAATTTAGTTGAATTTAGTTAATTCTCTCCAAAGTCGACTGTGTAGGGTGGGCTTGATAATAATTGGTAGAATTTAGCGTCTAGGATTAGATAATTAAATATTCCCTGTGGGTTCGATATCCGGACTTAATTGTCCACTATATTACTTGTACGATACATGCACTTGCGTGTAGGTTTTCGACCAACAAGTTTTTGAGCTTGGCCTTTTGACTCCTCTCCCCCTCCTAAATCTCCCAAGCGCACTACCCTCAGCATGAACGTCGAGGATGAGATCACTGGCCTATTGGCTCGCGTTCGCCCCCGCGCTTGGAACGTTGAGAAAATTATTAGCAGTCTTCCCCTCTTTTCCCGTGCCGGCTTGTGGCAGATCCCTTCATTTGATCGTCGCCCTTGGGGTATACCTACTCTTTTCTTTTTTCCCGTCCGGGCTTCAGATGTCGCTCGGCGGTTGTGTGTGTGTTTGTTTTTGTTTTTTTTTTTTTTTTTTTGTTGGTGTGCTTTTTCAGCTGAGATGATGATCGATATGCTTTTGGAGCTGGCCGAGGCAGAGAAGAAAGATGCAGGGGCTTCGAGCCCGACGGCTGCAGCTGAGGTCGCACCCGAGGTTTCCTCCCGTGGGCCCGAGCTCCCTTCACATAGCTCAAATTCTCCCTTGCACCCTCTGTCTCCCTCTTCTGGCCTACCTCTTCTCGGTCCTGAGGCTATCATCGAGCTTCTAGATAGCGAGACCGAGGTCCGGGACCTAGCTATACTTCCGAGTGGAGATCCCGGACTTGAGGAGGCTCAAGGAGAGTCCGCCGAGACAAGCTCCAAGCGTCTCGCTCTGAGTGGTTCTACTCCCCCCCCGAAAAGGGCTCGCCTAGAGTTGCCCAGCTTATTCACCTCCTCGGACCTCGAGTGTTCGGCAGACCTCGTGCTCCACCAACTGTCCAAGGCTCAGGCCCCTGGGGACGCAGCTTTCCTTCAGTCCCTTCCCCATTCCTCTCAGCGAGCTAAGTTGGCTCTGTGTTTGGCGCAGGTATGCGACTCTTCGGTCATTCGTCAATTTGTCCAATTGACGTGGGTTTACACTAACACCCATTCTTTCTTTGCAGGCGAGTTCCATTCTAGCCATGGGCTTTGGCAAGGAAGATCCCTCCGCTCGGGACCTTGCTCTCCAGGAGCTGAATGAGCAGGCCGCCAATGCTCGTACGGCCCTCGAACGGGCTACTTCGCGTATCTACACCCTTACCTACCGCTGAAGGTTTGACCATTCTTGACCGGTACCGGGTCAAGTTATTCGAGCGGTACCCCCATACTAAGCTGTTTCTGAAGGATGCTTGCAGGCGAGTCCATTCTAGCCATGGGCTTTGGCAAGGAAGATCCCTCCGCTCGGGACCTTGCTCTCCAGGAGCTGAATGAGCAGGCCGCCAATGCTCGTACGGCCCTCGAACGGGCTACTTCGCGTATCTACACCCTTACCTACCGCTGAAGGTTTGACCATTCTTGACCGGTACCGGGTCAAGTTATTCGAGCGGTACCCCCATACTAAGCTGTTTCTGAAGGATGCTTGCCCGATCGGTATGTACTATGTTAAGCAGACCATAGGTGCCTGCGAGGCCATACCCGATGAGGCGAACACTCCTATTCGTTATGAGCCCACCGCCGTTCTGGGTAAGATAAACCGGACGCTGCCTCTTTGGAAGGGAGACCCTCGCGAGCCCATCAACCATCCTTGGTGGCAGCCTATTACTGAGGACTTGATTTCCTCTTTAGGAAGTGGTGATCCGGGTCCTTCTGCAGCAGTCAGTCATTCCTCAGCTCCAGCCTATTACTAAGGACTTTTTCTTTTTCTCTTTTTTTTTTTTTTTTTTGTAAGGACGTGTTCCTTCTTTGTTTTTGTTTTTGTAAAATCCCTGGAATTTTAACTATCTTTTTGATATGTCTTACGGTTGCTTTTGTCGCTTTGTTTTTATTTATTGATCTACCTCTCTATGTCTCATGATAAGCCTAAGTTCTAACAGAGATGCTCGTTTTTATTTATCCTCTTTTGCAAGTTTTATTCCTGCATTCTACCCCACTCGGCTGGTGAGCTCGTCGGGTATTTTAGGGGCCTTTGGTTACGGTTCTGACGGAACTTGAGCTCGTCAGGGTCGTAAACACTTAATTTGTATTCTTTCATTTGATTCTACTCGGAGCTCGAGCTCTTCGAGTGTTTTTCAAAGGTCCTCGGTTACGATTTTGGCGGAACTTAAGTTCGCTAAAATCGTAAGTACTTGTGTTTACAAGTTTTATTTCTTCGTTTCATTCTACTCGGAGCTCGAGCTCGTCGAGTGTTTTCAAAGGTCCTCGATTACGATTTTGGCGGAACTTAAGTTCGCTAAAATCGTAAGTACTTGTGTTTACAAGTTTTATTTCTTCGTTTCATCCTACTCGGAGCTCGAGCTCGGCGAGTGTTTTCAAAGGTCCTCGGTTACGATTTTGGCAGAACTTAAGTTCGCTAAAATCGTAAGTACTCGGGCTCCCACCCTGGTGGGGAGAGCTTGATGAACACCTTTTCTAAGAGACAAAAACAGACAGGGGTTTTTCTTATACCCGTGGTTTACAAAAGCCTAGGCTACCGATGTCTTCGCATCTTAGCACATTTTTCAAAAACAGAAGTAAGTCGGTACTTCACGTGAAGTATTTTTTAAGATGTCCTATATTCCATGGTCGTGGAAGCTTCATTTCTTCTTCGTTTGCCAACTCGTATGCCCCCCCTTTCAGCACCTTTTTTATTATGTATGGCCCTTCCCAGTTGGGTTCCATCTTCCCTACGGCTTTCAAGGCATCTGCTTGTTTAAGCACCAGATCTCCTACTTGGAATAGTCTTTTCCTTACTTTTTTGTCGTACGCATTCTTGATTCTTTCCTTGTTAGCTTCCATCCGGACCACGGCTTGTTCCCTTCTTTCCATGATCAAATCCAACTCCATTCTCAACCCCTCGTCATTTCTGGTGTCGCTGTGCTCCCGCATTCGACTGGACGGGATGCCGATCTCAAGTGGTATCACCGCCTCTGAGCCATGAACTAGAGCGAACGGGGTTTCTCCTGTTGCTTCTTTGGGCGACGTTCGGTGTGCCCATATGACAGAGTGCAGCTCCTCTACCCAATTGCCTTTCGACTTCTCTAATCGCTTTTTGATGCCTTCCATCAGAATCCTGTTTATTACCTCCACTTGCCCATTCGCTTGCGGATGGGCCACTGCTGCGAATCTTTGACCTATCCCCAGGCCGCTGCACCATCTTGTTATCCTTGCTGAATTGAATTGGGTGCCGTTATCCGAGACGAGGTCCATCGGTATTCCATACCGACAACATATATTTTGCCAGATAAATCTCATGATTTCTGTGTCCGTGATTCTTGCCACGGCCTCCGCTTCAACCCACTTGGAGAAGTAGTCAATGGTGACTACCAAAAACTTCATTTGCCCGGTTGCTATTGGCAATGGCCCGACGATGTCTATCCCCCATCGCAGGAAGGGGCGAGGGGCGTCCATTATAGTCATCTCTTCTCCCGGCATGTGTATCCGAGGTCCATACCTCTGACATTTATCACAGGCTTTAACAAACTGAATCGAATCCTTCCGCATGGTGGGCCAGAAATACCCCGCCCTCAACAGCCGCATGGCTAGCATTCTTCCCCCTGCATGGTCTCCGCAGCAGCCTTCGTGCACCTCTCTGATCGCGCGTACTCCCTCTGCTCTGCTTAGACATTTTAAGTGGGGTCTTGTGAATCCCCTCTTGTATAATAAACCCCGATCTAAACAAAAACCTCTACTTCTTGCCACCAACTTGTTCTGCTCGCGTCGGCAAGGCAGCTCGTACCCTCCGAGACATCGGATAATATCGGTGCGCCGATCATCTGCCGCGCTCGCGACGGCCACCTCCTCGCATTTCTGGGGATGACCCTGGAGGATAGTTATTTTCCTGCTCTCGCATTCGGTAGATAAGCTTCCGACCCTAGCCAAGAAGTCGGCCCTCTCATTCTCGCTTCTCGGGATTTGTTCGAGGGTTATCCTACGAAAACCAGCGGACAGTTTCCTCACTTTGTCGCAATAGTCTCCCATCCTTTCGTCTTTCGTCTCGAATATCCCTTTCATCTGCTGGACCACCAGCTGGGAGTCTGAATATACCTCTAGGCAGTTCGCCCCTGCTTCCGCGGCTAGCTGGAGGGCATATATCAGGGCTTCATACTCCGCCTCGTTATTTGAGGCCCGAAAGGTCAACCTGACTGCGTACTCATATTCTTCACCCGTGGGGCTTACCAGCATGATCCGCGCTCTACTTCCGGCCTGGTTCGATGACCCATCTATAAAGGCCTTCCACTCGGCTTCCTGCTCTCTTTGTATTGTTTCTTGCAAGAACTCGGCTAGGGCCTGCCCCTTAATGGCCGTGCGGGGCTCGTACTCAATATCAAACTGGCCTAACTCCACCGCCCATTTAACCATCCGGCCTGACACATCCATCCGGCCCAACGTTTTCTTTAAAGGGAAATTGGTTCTTACTACTATCGAATGTGACAGGAAGTACGGTCTTAACTTCCGAGCGGTAAGAACAAGGGCCAGCCCCATCTTCTCAATCTCTGCGTACCTTCTTTGGGCACCCTTGAGCATTCGGCTCACGTAATAGATAGGACGCTGTACTCCCTCGCGTTCGCTTAAGAGTACCTCGCTTACAGCTTGCTCCCCGGCGGCTAAGTACACATAAAGTTTCTCCCCTACTTTTGGTTTCGCGAGTAGGGGAAAACGGGCCAGCGTCTCCTTTAGCTGTTCGAAAGCGCGATCGGCCTCGGGGCCCCATTCAAATAGGTGTCATTTCCGCAAGATCTTGAAAAACGGGTAGCTCGTGTCGGCAGCCCGAGATATAAAACGACTTAGCGCAGTGATTCTTCCTGCTAGCATCTGTACCTCATTTATGCTCCGGGGCAGACGCATATCCATCACCGCGTGTCTTTTCTCCGGGTTCGCCTCGACTCCCTTCTTAGTTACCATATAGCCTAAGAACTTTCCTGCCTCTACCCTGAAGGCGCATTTGAGTGGGTTAAGCTTCATGCCGTACCTTCGGAGTGTGCTGAATGTTTCTCTCAGATCTTTGATATGATTCCCGGCCTCTTCACTCTTGACTAGCATGTCATCCACATACACCTCCATGTTCCGTCCTAACTGTCCGCGGAACATTCTATCCACTAGCCTCTGATAAGTTTCTCCGGCATTCTTGAGGCCAAACGGCATCACGACATAACAATATGTTCATGTGGATGTAACAAAACTTATATTCGGCTGGTCTCCCTCATTCAGTCATATCTGGTGGTAGCCCTGCGAGGCATCCATCATACTCAACATTGTGCATCCCGCCGTGGAATCTACCAATTGGTCAATCCGCGGGAGCGGGTAATGATCCTTGGGGCAAGCCTGGTTTAGACCCCTGAAATCTATGCACATTCTCCATTTTCCTTCCGTTTTTTTGACAAGCACCGCGTTGGACAGCCAAGTCGGGAACTTTATTTCTCTGATATGCCCGGCCTCTAGCAGCTTCCGTACTTCCTCCTCGATGATTTTATCTTTTTCTGGCCCGAAATGCCTTCTCTTCTGCTTGACCGGGCTTGCTCCCGGCCTCAGGTTCAGTTCATGGACCACCACCGCGGGGTCGATTCCCCTCAGGTCCTTAGGGGACCATGCGAATACGTCCTGATTGTTGCGTAAAAAGGTTGTTAATTCCTCCCTCATTTCCTCGTTCAACGTGGTTCCTATCCTGGTAGTCCGGGTGGGGTCATTCACGTCTAGCTGAATCACTTTTAGTTCCTCCATTGGTTGGACATGGCCTTCTCCTTTTCTTCCGGGTCTAGCCGGGGCCTTTTTTCCTCCGTTCTCCCGATGTTATCGCTCCCCGGTCTCGGGTTCCTTTTATCCTAGCCCACAGGGTTAATGCGCCGTTGCCCTCTGAGGGCCTGGTTGTAGCATGTCCTGGACGTCTCCTGGTCTCCACGAACCTCCCCAACTCGATCAAGGACTGGGAACTTCATCTTCATATGGAATGTGGACACGACGGCCTCAAATGCATTCATCGAGGGCCGTCCCATTATCATGTTGTAGGTGGACGGGGCGTCGATAATTAGAAATCTTACCGCTCATGTTGCCTTTAAGGGATCGGTTCCTAGCGATACCGGCAGGGTTACCTCGCCCATCGGCTGCACCACCTCCCCGGCAAATCCTATAAGGGTCGTATCCACTCTCCTTACCTCGAAGTTCAGCCGCATTTGCATAAAGCATTCGTAATATAATATATCAGCTGAACTACCCGTGTCGACCAGTATCCTTGTCACGTCGTAGTTTGCTACCATGGCCGTGATTACTAGGGCATCATTATGCGGCTGTTGTATCCCTGTCTCATCTTCCACCCCAAAGGTGATAGGCGGGGCAACGGATACCCTGTACATCATCGCGAGCTCTCCTCTTAACTCCTGTAGTTCTCGCAGGTGGGCCCTGCGGGACCTATTGGAATCCCCCCCACCCCCCTTCCCCCCCCCCCCGCGGGGCCCCCAAAGATGGTGTGAATGTAATTGTTTGGAGGCTGAAGATCAGCGTCTTTTCCCTGCCTGTTGGGAGCTTGTGCACCGCCGTTTCCCCCTTTCCGCGGGTACTTGGCAGTGGCTCCCGGACTGCTCTCGACGAACTCCGAAAGATTCTTTATCCTGATGAGCCTTTCGATTTCATCCCTCAAATGTTGATATCGTCGGTGGAGTGCCCATGCTCATTGTGGAAACGGCAATAAGGTCCGGCACTGGCAGGCTTTTTTGGTACTTCCGAATAGGTGCGCGGCCACTTCAGTTTTGGATGATTTACGATGGCCGTCAGGATCTCCGAGGGGGCGGTACTCAAGGGTGCATATTTTTCGAATCGGGGTCCCGTTCGTCGCTCTGTGCCCAATTCTCTGCGAGGGAAGGGCTCTTGCTTCTTTATTTCCACTCGATTCTTATCCCTGCGTTTGTCATTCGTCGGGGCTGGCTCCGAGGTCCGGCTCCGGCGGGCCTCCTCTGCGTTGATATACTTTTCGGCTCTCTGGAGCAAGTCATTGAAAGAGGCCGGTGCCTTCTTGGAAAGGGAGTCGAAGAACTCTCCCATTTGTAGACCCTGGGCTAGCGCGTTGATGAGCACCTCTTCACTAGTGACAGGCACTTCAAGGGTGGCTGCATTAAATCTTTGCACGTAGTTTCTCAACGGCTCGCCCTCCCTTTGCCGTACCGCGAACAGGGTGAGCGTGCTCCTTTTCTGCTTCTTGGAGCTCGCGAAGTGGTTTAAGAACAACTCACTAAACTGGGTAAAGCCGTCGACTGAGCATCGGGGTAACTGGCTGAACCATCTTTGCGCGGGACCTGCTAGGGTAGTTGCGAAGACCCTGCACTTCACCCCGTCCGTTAGTCTGTGAAGAGAAGCGGACGTGACAAATCGAGACACGTGCTCCCAGGGGTCGGTGGCCCCGGTATATTCATATGTGACGGGTCGATAGGTGGCTGGCAATTCCCCGTGCTGCAGCCTTGCCGTGAAGGGGGTGCCCACCATTCCTTCACTTTCAGTTGACGGCAGCATTAGGAGCTCGTCGTCTATCGTCGACATCCCGGGTTGCGACTCTGACTTCCGTTTTTCCATGATGCCTCCCCCTCCGCCCTCGGGGGGTTTACCCTGGGCTGCGGCCGAGATCAACGCCTGGAGGTGCTCCACTGTGAGGGTTATAGTGGTACTTGCTTTCTCCAATGTAGAACTGGCGACGCCCGGGGTGGGCTCCTCCGGCAGCCCGCCCGGTGTGGTTTCCTGATTGTTCGTGAGGTCTGGGGGGGGAGTTACCTCCCCCTCCAGTAAGCTGGATAAGTTACGAGCTACCTCCGGTGTCGACGTCATGAAAGGAGTTGGTATAACAGTTGAGCGTGCTTTTTGTCACGAGTTTCCCACAGATGGCGCCAATTGATCGGTTCCAGAAACAACGTGGCTGGTGCGCTGCCTTTCCTGCTGTAATAGAGGATCTGCAGAGAAAGGAAAACCGGACTGATGCCGGAGTTAGCACTCCGACGATCAAGTCAGTACCACGATGCTTTGTATGATATATTATGTATGGATATGTATATTTTTCTTTAGAACTTAGGATACCCAGAAAAAACCGCCTTTTCTGCTTGGATTCCTGGGGCTTTTATAATGTTTGGCGGGAAGGCTCTCCGCCCCCTCGGGCTCTGGTGCAAAGGTGTAACACCCCTCAATTTTTATTATGTGCTATAATAATAGTTTATACATGTATATTATTGAAGTTTATTCATTAATGATGGTAATATAGTAATATAGTGAAATTATATGGTTTAGATGTTATTGTTAAAAATAGTTGGGAAAAAAAAGAGTAAATAAAGTAATTTAAAGGGGCTGATATGGTATTATGATAGTTAGGGCAGATAATAAGAGTAAACTGCAAAAACTACCCATGTGTTATCTCGAAATAGCAAAAACCCCCCTGTGATAAATAAACTAGCAAAAACCCCCCTGTGAAATTTAGTCAAAGGCCGAATCCCCCCTAGCTGATTTTTTAGACTTGAAATGACAAAATTGACCCTCAAAATGTATTTATATATATACATATTATATGTATATTTATTCTTTTTAATTTATTTGTTTAGAAATTAAAAAAAATAGTAAACAACTAAATTGATTATTTTTTAAATAAAATAATTAAAATATTTATAAAATATAAGAATTTATTAATTGCAAGACTCCAGGGGTATTTGTGTCTTTTTATATCAAGTCAACCCTCAAATAGTTCCATAGGGGGGTTTTTGCTATTTAAATAATTTCACAGGGGGGGTTTTTGCTAGTTTATTTATCACAGGGGGGTTTTTGCTATTTTGGGATTACACAGGGGTAGTTTTTGCAGTTTACTCCAGATAATAATTCCATATATTAGAAACTTGAGAAGTAAGAATCTGACGTGTTGTAATTATCGGATAATTATGAGGTTAATTAGAATTTTAGGGAAGAGACACGTAGAGAAGTGTTGAGTCGTCTTCTTTCTTCATCTTCATCCGATCATCAATCTTCTTTAAAAAAAACCCTTCTGCGTATAAATTCCACACCATCTTCCACTTAATCTCAGTAAGAAAAACCTCCCCATAATCCCAAGAAATATCTTCTATCACAAACCATAGAGAGAAGTCAAGAAAAAAAACGAGGCAGCCAGGGTTTAATCGACGGAGACAAAGATGGTGACTTGACGATCTTTCCAGCGGAGTTTTGGCGAGCGGGGTATAGGGCTCGAAAGCCCTCTGTATAAGCTTCGTTTTGGTGGAAGTTTCCGGCTTGTTTCTCCGGTGGTGATAATTGTGATCCGACGGCGAAGTTCAGCTGATCCTAAAACCTTTCGGATTTAATTAGAGGTATTTAGAATTGAAATTTCGGATTTATTTCTTGACCAAAATTGTAGAATAGGTTGAATATTGTTCGAATGATTGATTTTCCCCAATTTTTAGAATCCTTTTTGGAACTGATTTGATTTTTAATTATACAGTCGCTTCAAAAAGGAGTTTCGAAAATATAACTTTAGTTGTTACTCTGATTTTCGGAACACAATTTGGGAGCTTTGGAATTCGAATTTTAAAATCATTTCTTCTGAAACATCATAGATTTTCTGGAGTCTCGTTCAATATGATTGAGTTCTATAGGTTTTTTTGGACGGAGGAATATGGGCATTGAAGCTGTCAATTCTGGCAGCTCGTATAATTATTCTTTTCGGGCTGTTTTCTGTATATTCGAGCCATAATTTGAGTTCTATGTCTTCTGTTCATTTGTAGATGAAGTTGTTACGTTCGATTTGATATATGATTTGTTACATTTGGATAACATTTCGAATTATTACGAGTTTTCAAAAATACTGCCAGAAAAAGGATTTTGGTAAATGCCGGCAGTTTTTATTAACCTTTTCGGGGGCTGTTTCAACTATGTTATGCTCATAATTTGAAAATGGTTTCTTCATTAAACTCTTAGATATTGTTCTTGGTTTTAATTTGGTATATCATTTGTTCTGTTTCGAGATATGTATAGCATGTTATTAATTTTCAAATAAGTTGTACCAGAAATGAATTTTCAATGTTCGACAGTTCTGTTATAGGCTGGTTTTTGGAAAGTCTGCTATTTTTGGTTCAGAATCAGAGGTCGAAGTCTTCTGTGAACTCGTAGTATTATTTATTAGCTTTCATTTGGTATATCATGTGAGCAATTTGGATAAACGTGGAATTTGTTACGAATTTTTGAATAAACTGTGGCAGCACATACGTTTTATTATTATGTTAAGAAAGTCGTCATATATGAACAAATTTTATTGGTCTTCGTCCTGGTAACATAAACGTGATGGTTATGTGGTAAGTATAGATGTTAGTTACGGGGTTAGATTAATTTAGAATTGGTAAGTAAATTATTCGGCCTTAAGAACATATAAAGCTAGGAAACGTAGTGTATATTATTTCATTTTAATAAATAATTTGGTGTCTTATAGTTTAAATATTGCTTAGGTTTTGAGATCGAGGAACCGTGATCGACGAGTACTCTTGATTGGACCAAGGTGAGGGTTCTCTTGCTTGACCTCTTCTGGGAATATGATAAACTCGGGTAATTGTATCGCTCTCGAGTACTTGAATTTTGCTCCCTTTCATTGAATTGATCTACTCGTTGTCATTTGATTATCGTTATTTGAAATTGATTGGATGATGTTGAGCTTGAGATTATTTGAGAAATGCTATCGTATCGAGTGTTTAACTCTTTGATTTCCATTTCCTTCGAATAGTACTTATTGAGTGATCGGTATGAAATTCTTTGAAGCCGATCGTTTCCTTCAAGTTTTATTCAATTATCTAAACTTCATATCTTGAAACATCGAGCCCTCTTTGAAGCCTTTCACTTGATCCCATTTCTTCGAATTTCTATTATCCTTGAAATCCTAATATATATAATCAAATAATATGGTCTTCTTATATGATCGATAAAGTCCTTTTGGGACGCCTCAAGGACAATGGATATTGATGGGCCCGGGGCTGTTTGGAGGTGACCGTTGGGCGGTATCGGGCCGACGGTGGGTAGTCTCTCCAACAGTACCCACATAGTTTAGACCCGTACACAACTGGAGGTTAGTTGGGTTTCGGGCTAAACCGGCATGCGCCCGGGCATGCCACATTGCATTACAGGGTCATTCCCTGCTCGGTGAATAAGGTAGCAAACGGCTACGGGAGTCACAAGGTAGGTGTATTCTTATCTCTATTGATCGGAAAATCGATTGATCATTCTTACTATTATTCTTGAATTTCCAATCGAAATATAACCGTTAAATGCTTCTATTTCCGATATCACCTAATGGTTCGATCATTGAACTTTCTCTCAGATCATGTCGTCACTCGTTATTCTTATATTTCACCTCACTAAGTCTTCTATGACTTATCCCTCTACTTTATTCTGTCAGAGGATTTCCCGTCCGAGTAGTTCCCTTGTTTATATTTGTAAAATAGTGGTTCGATTAAGTTAAGAATAATCGCTGTCTTGTATTATAAATATCAGCTTGTATTATAAATATCAGCGTTTGAACTTATTTATGTTAATAGTATTGTAATCTCATAAGCTAGAAGCTGCTGTTGTAAATGTCCGGAACCTTTGTACTTTACCTTGCTAGAAGTAAAGTTGTTGATAAATAAATCGTACGTATTTTTGTGAACTATAGTTTGATTAGTATTATTCAAGAAAAAAAAATAGACCACGTAAATTCATAGAGTAATTTGACAAACGCTTCATAAAAGGCGGGCGTCACAAAAGGCCTACTTTGGCGGGATATTCACCTTTCGGCCAGTCGGCCCGGACCATCATGACATCCTATTTTCTAGGGGTTATGATACTCGCAGGCCTGTCTCATGTACTCCCCAGCCGCACATAGTCATTCGCTCATTAAATGCTCTGACAAGAGCATTTAATGGGCGCCTGGCCAAGCTTGTCAGGGCATTTAATTCCTCTTTTTCCCGACCTCCCTCTCCATGGTCGGGAACTATGGATAACTCTTACCCGGCGAGTCCTCGTGCTGGCCCAATCTCTCCCTCTTTCTTGGGCTCTACATTCTTCCTTGGGCCTCTCCTTTCTATATGGGCCAGCTAGGCGATTCCTGGACCATTTTAGTGGGCTGGCGTACTTGGGCTTTGCAATTCTGGCCCCGATCCGTATCAACTAGTCCCCCACTCCGAGTCCTATATCTCCGCGCGAGCCTATATTTTTAGGGCTCGGAGTTCTTCGCCTCCTCGCGCCCGCCGCACGTCCTTTCATCTGCCCCATCTGGTCGTTTCGTTTTCCTGTCTGGCGCGCTTCCCTATGCAGCCGTCAATTCCTGCGGGGGCTCTTCGTTTCTTGTGCCCCTTAATGACGGGTGTCTTTTCGATTGTCGTTGGGCCCGCATTCTAGATTTAAAGCCCCCCTTTCCTGCTATTTCTCTCCTTCCTCATACCTTCTTTATTTTCCTAACATTCCCTTATTGCTAGTGTGCCCTCTATTCCCCAGGTACTTTCTGTTTTCCCTTTCTTCTCTGTTATTTGTTTTCCCGCTTTCTTCGCCTTCGCCAATGGTTTCCCAAGGCACTTCTACTTCTTCTTCGGGAAGGACTGACCCCGTCCCTGCTCCCGTGCGGTCTACTCGCCGGGGCGGACGGCGTACGAGCCTGAAGAAGGAGGCAGTTCCTTCCTCTTCTTCTCCTCAACCTAGCAAAAAGAAATCCATAGAGAAACCCACCCACTCTCTGGTGGACAAATTTGACATCGAAGCCCTCTACGCCACCCAGGGCGTGGATGCTTCCTTCCACCTTTTGGTCCCCTCACGTTCCCAATCTCCTTCTAGTCCCCCTCCGGGCTACCTCACCTGGTACCTGGATCAATTCAAAGCCGGCCTTACCCTTCCTCTGCACCCTTTTTTCGTTGATGTAGGCAGCCTATATAAGATTCCCCTCCAACTTTTCCACCCTAATGCCATAAAATTCATGTCGTGTTTCTACATAGTCTGCGTCAGTACCGGCGTAGACCCCCGGCCAAAATTATTTTTCACTATCTTTACCCACAACCGGTCCTCCTCCGGCTATTATCATTTGTCCTCGCGAATAGGTCGTCTTTTTGCCGGGCTGGTTACGAAGATTGATTCCTGGCAACACCGATTTTTATTCGTTCGCCCGCCCTCAGCTTGGCCTTTTGACTTCTCTCCCCCTCCTAAATCTCCCAAGCGCGCTACCCTCAGCATGAACTTCGAGGATGAGATCGCTGGCCTACTGGCTCGCGTTCGCCCCCGCGCTTGGAACGTTGAGAAAATTATTAGCAGTCTTCCCCTCTTTTCCCGTGCCGGCTTGTGGCAGATCCCTTCCTTTGATCGTCGCCCTTGGGGTATACCTACTCTTTTCTTTTTTCCCGTCCGGGGTCAGATGCCGCTCGGCGGTTGTGTGTTTTTTTTTGTTTTTTTGTTGGTGTGCTTTTTCAGCTGAGATGATGATCGATATGCTTTTGGAGCTGGCCGAGGCAGAGAAGAAAGATGCAGGGGCTTCGAGCCCGACGGCTGCAGCTGAGGTCGCACCCGAGGTTTCCTCCCGTGGGCCCGAGCTCCCTTCACATAGCTCCAATTCTCCCTTGCACCCTCTGTCTCCCTCTTCTGGCCTACCTCTTCTCGGTCTTGAGGCTATCATAGAGCTTCTAGATAGCGAGACCGAGGTCCGGGACCTAGCTATACTTCCGAGTGGAGATCCCGGACTTGAGGAGGCTCAAGGAGAGTCCGCCGAGACAAGCTCCAAGCGTCTCGCTCTGAGTGGTTCTACTCCCCCCCCGAAAAGGGCTCGCCTAGAGTTGCCCAGCTTATTCACCTCCTCGGACCTCGAGGGTTTGGCAGACCTCGTGCTCCACCAACTGTCCAAGGCTCAGGCCCCTTGGGACGCAGCTTTCCTTCAGTCCCTTCCCCATTCCTCTCAGCGAGCTAAGTTGGCTCTGTGTTTGGCGCAGGTATGCGACTCTTCGGTCATTCGTCAATTTGTCCAATTGACGTGGGTTTACACTAACACCCATTCTTTCTTTGCAGGCGAGTTCCATTCTAGCCATGGGCTTTGGCAAGGAAGATCCCTCCGCTCGAGACCTTGCTCTCCAGGAGCTGAATGAGCAGGCCGCCAATGCTCGTACGGCCCTCGAACGGGCTACTTCGCGTATCTACACCCTTATGACCGAGAACGGTACTTTGCTCCGTCAGTGTGAGGTTGCCGAGGAGAAGCTCGAGGACATGCAGTCCAAACTGTGCGAGACTCGTAGCGTTTTGGAGGGTCGAGCCGTGCGGGCAGAGGAAGAACTAGCCCCCACCATGCAGCGTATGGAATCCCGGGAGCGGAGATTCAGAACGAGCTGGATTGTCGTCTGGCCTCCGAGCGGACGAAGAAGTTGGGGGAGCTCCTTGCTACCGCTGAAGGTTTGACCATTCTTGACCGGTACCGGGTCAAGTTATTCGAGCGGTACCCCCATACTAAGCTGTTTCTGAAGGATGCTTGCCCGATCGGTATGTACTATGTTAAGCAGACCATAGGTGCCTGCGAGGCCATAGCCGAGGAGGCGAACACTCCTATTCGCTATGAGCCCACCGCCGTTCTGGGTAAGATAAACAGGACGCTGCCTCTTTGGAAGGGAGACCCTCGCGAGCCCATCAACCATCCTTGGTGGCAGCCTATTACTGAGGACTTGATTTCCTCTTTAGGAAGTGGTGATCCGGGTCCTTCTGCAGCAGTCACTCTAAAGCTACGGATAATATGGAACAAAAAATTTACGGAACAGAGGGGTATATTTCGTAATTAATGAAAGAATATAACTCGAGTCAAAAGGCTCGTTGGTATGATGACGATCAATCTGTTTGTCGACTTCATTACCGGTTTCGTCGGAATCTTGATCGTTAGGGAGGAATTGTTGGATATCGCACGTGCGGTTTGTTTGTTGTGATTCTTGATTTCATTAGTTGTGAAACAAGATTGATTGTAAGATCAAATTGTGATGCATTAAGAAACAAGATTGATAGTAAGTATTTGACACCATAAGAGTGGACGTGTAAGAATATTCGTAGATAAAAGGAGTTGTTGTAATTATCCAAACATGAAGAGATTTTTCGTAATTTAATTTTACCTTATGGGATGACCGTAATTTATCCATCAATGATTCGCGAAGTTCGTAAGATAATGCGTATTTGAATATTTGCATAAGATCAAACTGTATTTTCTCGTAAAACGAGTACAAACTAGAAAACGTTTCATGGAATTTAGAAGAGTATGTTGTATTTGACGCCATAAGGGTGGAAGTGTAAATAGATTCATAGTTAAAGAGAGTGGTTGTAATTAATTACCTAATCATGGTTTTTTCGTAATTTAACTTTCTCATGGGATGACTGTAATTTACCCATTAATAATTTGCTAAGTTTATAAAATAATGCATATTTGAATATTCTAATAGGACCCATATAATATATAAATTAATAATGCATATAAATTACTCTTCTAGTATAGTACTTTTACAATAAATATCTAAAAGACAGTAAAATATGTTTATAATTTTCTTTTCTTTCGTGTTGAAGTTGACATGACTTCAATATTTCTATGTAGCACGGACACGAGAAAACATAGAAACGGACACATGGAAACTCCATTTTTCATAAATATATAGATTATAAACAAATGAGGGGGTCAAAACAACACCATAAATAAATAAATAAATGAAATTGAACATAATAATAGGGTAAATTACAATTACCTCCCTAAGGTAAAATGTAATTACGAAAACCTCCATTATTTTTGAGAAATTACATTCAGTCCTTGCAGTTTCCCTACAGAAGGGTGTTAATGTAAGAACTTTTCAAATTGCTAGAGGTGGATGTAATTTCATCAAAATGAGGGGAGTTTTCGTAAATAGACCTTATCTAAGTGAGGTGCATTGCCTAGGAAAGGTCTAAGCCATTCTAATTGACACTAGTGATCCTGAAACCTCCGGCAACATTTTGTAGCTCTCTCCGGCAGGTGTATTGTGTCCGAGCTGTCAGGCAAACAAAAAATATTAAATTATTTTCATGCATTTTTTTTTTAATTTATAAAATTTAAATATTGAAATTGGTATTCTTACACGAGGGGAATCAATCAAATAATTAAGACGCACCCCGATTGAATCGACACTTCTTTATTTTCAAAACGCGATCGTCTCTCCTCCGTTACATTCTTCAAAATCTTGATTACGGTTAAAGAATTGTTGGTACCAAATGTCTCCATTTGTTCTTGAATTGTCGTCAGTACTGCTCAATCTCGATCCGTATTCGAACTGGGCAGCCCACCAGAAATCCAAGAAGACTCATCAATTTGGTTCTTATTGGAAAAATTAATATTAAATGATACATTTCACTAAAAACTTAAGCTTTTGGTTGAGATGGTCATTCAATATGGTATCAGAGCCAGACCAAATGAAAGGTCCTGAGTTCGAATTCCACAGCCACCCATTTAAAAAATATTTTCAAGTGTAAGGCTTCAAATGTAATTCGTCTGCACTTGAGGGGGCGTATTGGAAATATTAATATTAAATGATACATTTCACTAAAAGCTTAAGTTTTTGGTTGAGATGGTCATTCAACAGTTCTGGTAGACCGAACCCGACGCAAATTCTAAATGGGTCGGGCCGGTAAGGGTCAAGTGGGCCCTACACTGATCGATCTTCATGTTCATGTGTCACAGCTCTTCTAATGCGCATTCGAGTGTTCGAAGCGGTATAGCTTCTCTACATAGCGGCACCCGAGCACGGGGAACATTGCCCTTCATACATTAGACGAAATCATTTACATTACATTTTCTCTCAATATTTTTGTAATTTTTTTTTTCCAAAATTCTCGAAAAATTTGTAAATGATCTTGTTAATTTTGATCTTCTTACATACTAGTATTATTTTATGTGTGCATTCCCCTAAACTTTTAGTCTAACAATTTATTAGGTGTTATTTATATTTCTATTATACTCAATTTCGAACACTTTTGGTTAAATTTCTGGATTCGCCACTGACTACATTAATATATATTTTACATATATTCGTAAGTATATGTGTGTGACTTTGTATGAATCGGTACATTGTGCAAATTTACGACCTATTTCAATGGATGTAGCATAAACAAGACCCTATATATAGATGTGCTGAGTGAACATCCTATCGTCTATATAGGTGCATTGAAAAAATCTATCTTCTCGTACAATATATAGCTTATACAATAGATGTAAACAAAACTCTACATAAACCTTGTGTCACAAAATTCGACATAGAAAATATTGGCAAACAATTCAAAATCGAGCGATTTCATGCCACGGTATCATGCTGTTAAGTGTATATTTTTACACTTTATCGTATCTTTTTATTTTAGCTTTTGGTGTGATTTAACGATAATTGATGCTTAAAAAGTTGATTTATTGTATTTTAGGTACAAATTAAAGAATTGGAAAAGTTTGGGGTCAAAACTGTAATTTTGGAGAAAATATGCGCCAAAAGTGAAATAATCAAAAATCTGAAGAAAGTAGCACGGGACGGCCGTCCCAGATTTACACCTAAAAATGGGACGGCCGCGCCAATTGCAGATTTTGGACAGAAGGTTTCGGCGATTCTCGCGCGGCCGTGTGAGAATTGAACTGATTTTCGTGCGGCCGCACCAACACACGTTGGGGACAATTTTGGACTTTTAGTCACACAAGGAAACCTAAAATCATCTACCAAGTTAGGACATCTATTTAAGCCCAAATCAATTCTTGCATAGGGGAAGATAAAATCCTAGGTCCGTTTTTATTGATATTTTCTCGTGTTTAATTGCTTTCATAATTAGTTTAATTAATTAGTTGATTAAATTTGACAACTTTGCGTAGGCTGGATAAAAATCATAATTGTTAGAATTTGGTACTTAGGATTAGATAATTTGAGTATTCCCTGTGGAATCGACATCCGACTCTCACGAGTCCACTTTTACTACTTGTTTGCGATACGTGCACTTGCGTGTTAGGTATTTAGCCTCAACACATGCACTCTAATTAAATGATAAATGAACAAGGATTGATGTCAATTAGGTAAAATGTAGCTAAGAAAATAGATTACTAATCATTAAATTAAATCAACTTCTATTCGATCAATACCGATTTTATACTTAGAAACACTAACTTATATAAAGGGAATCAAATGCAAAATACTTCTATAAATATACAAAGAACTCAACATATACAAAATGTTTTCACTCTAAAGTTCAAATAATTGAAATAAATAAATAAATAAAATTGGGCGTAAAGAAAGGCGAATTGTTGAAAATTATCGCGTCAAATCAGTTATTTATATGCAATATTTGATCCATTTTTCATTACAAACGAATTTAAAAGCTAGGTTTTATTGTATATTGATTTTTTTATTTTTTTTTTGCATTATGAACATTAGAAAAAACAATATTTTTATTGGCACCACTAACCATTTAGGGTTGCATGGTAATAATTATAACATTGAGTTTTTTGGTAATTCAATATCCACCAGAATACAAATGTAAATAAACTCATAATTATATTTAAATATAATTTAAACACTCTCTTTGCGTTCTTAAATAGGTGGTGTGTTTCACATTGGCACCACAAATTTAAAAAATCCGGTTAAATATGTATTGTTTTTAGGAAAATAAATACGATAGACCAAAATACCGTTGTTTACTAACTAATAATGAAATAGTGTTCGACAGTCAATAAATGTATAATTGAAAAATATGTAAGTAAGAATGCAACATTGAAATTGTAAAGCTACGGATAATATGGAACAAAAATTTACGGAACATAGGGGTATATTTCGTAATTAATGAAAGTCAAACGTCGACTATCAATCTGCGACAGTTTCTTGTTCGTCGGCTTCATCACCGGTTTCGTCGGAATCTTGATCGTGACGCGGGAATTGTTGGATACCGAACGACGACGATGCCTCTTCGATACGATCACAACCAATCTGCAGCGATAGTGTCTCGTCCAACGTCGACTTCATAACCGATTCTTGGAAATCTTGATCTCGACGACGCGGGATACCGAACGACGACCCCATTTGTTGTTGAATTGCCGAATTCGAATAATTAGCCTGCGGCGGCGGCGGCGGGGGCGGGGGCGGCATACTGCTAGAGCCCGAGCCCGACCCGGGTTCAAAATGGGTCGACCCGGGAAGCCAATTAGTAGACGGTGGATGCTCCGAGGAGAGATATTGAGGGTCAACCCTGGATTCAAAATAGGTGGGCCCCACGTCGGCGGCGGCGGCGGCGGAAGGCGGCTGCGCATTATTATTCATGAAGAGGTGGCCGCGGAGGTTCCTACACGCGGCGAGCTGCGCGTGCACGCGGTTGAGTTCTTGGAGGGCGTAGTGAAGCTGGAGTTGGAGGTCTCGGATAACTCTGGTGCACCCTTCCACAGGGAATTGCTCCCTCATCTTGGACTCGAAGATGATGGACTGCATGGCGTCGTCTCTCTCGACTTCGGTTTGTAGGCTTTGTAGGATTTTGGTCACGTTCGAAACGCCGAACAAACGGTGCACGCATTGGAATATGCTGGGGGGCTGGTTGGCCGGAAAATAGCGCCGGAGTGCGCAGCCGGGGGTGCACTTTCTTTTTTGGTGCTTGCATGCACCGCAAGCTCCGTCTTCTTTCATCGTCACTGCTAATTAATCCTTCTTTTTTTTTTTTTAATAAGAAAAAATAAAAATAAAAGAATCACCAAATGGGGAGGGGGGGTGTATTTATAATTTATAATATATATATGTGTGCAGAAAGGGAGAGACGTAGAAATGTTGGTTATTAGTTTGTTTTCTGAAAACCGCACGTGCGGTTTTTTTGTTGTGATTCTTGATTTCATTAGTTGTGAAACAAGATTGATTGTAACTTAACTATTTGACACCGGCCGTAAGAGTGGACGTGTAACTTAAGTATTAGACGCTGAAGGTTACACTGGGTGAAATCAACAGTAAAAAATCACCCGGTGTAACTTCAGCGGATGTAGGATAGATAAAACCGTAATTATCCACACATGAAGGGGCCTTTTGTAATTTAATTTTACCTCATGGGATGACCGTAATTTACCCATTAATAATTCGCGAAGTATATAAGATAATGCATATTTGAATATTCTAATAGGGCACATCTAATATGTAAACTGATAATGCATGTAAATTACTCTTCAAAATTTCAAATAATACATAGTATACTAGTCTTTACAATAAATATCTAAAAGACAATAAAATATGTTTTAATTTTCTTTTCTTTCGTGTTGAAGTTGACATGACTTCAATCCTATGTAGTACGGACACGGCGAAATAGGAAAACAAAAAATATTAAATTATTTTCATGCATATTTTTGTAATTTGTAAAATTTAAATATTGAAATTGCTATTGTTACACAAGGGGAATCAATCAATCAAATTAAAACGCACCTCGATTCAATTGACTCATCTCTCCTCGGTTAATTTCGTCACCGATTCTTCGAAATCTTGATTACGGTGAGGGAATTGTTGGATACGAAATGTCTCCATTTGTTCTTCATGAATTGCCGTCAAATTGCTATCCAAACCAAAATTATATTAATATCACTACAAAAAAATGATTATTATTAGCTAACATAGGCACGTCGTCACTGCTCGAGCTCGATCCATATTCTAACTGGGCCGGCCCACCAGAAATCAAAGAAGAGTCATCAATTTGGTTCTGGTGGGCCGAACCAGGCCCAAATTCTAAATGGGTCGGCCCAAAAAGGCTCAAGTGGGCCCTACACTGATCGAGCTTCCTGTTCGGGTGTCGCAGCTCTTCTAATGCGTATTCGAGTTCAAGGCAGTATAGCTTCTCTACATAGTGGCATCCGAGCACGGGGAACATCGCCCTTGTATTAGCCTCGTATATGATCGATGTCATGGCACGATCTCTTTCGAAATCGCACACGTGTGATTTGTTGGGATTTTTTTTAATCTTTATTTATTTATTTATTATTAATGTTTTTTTATACAATAGTAATTTGTGTTTGTTGGGATGGTTAGATGACTTGGTAAAAGAATTTGAAAAATGATAGCCGTTAATGATGCAGATGTCATCATGGTATAGAGTACTAGGTTCATTAGTACTCTATTATGACTTGGTTTGATTAGTCAGTCAAAGGCAGTTTAAGCAGATTAATTAGGGGCTAGTTTTTTATTTAGTTTTTTTTTGTGTGTGTGTGTGTAACGGTGTATGTATATGGTTGTCCCCTTCCTATTTTTTGGTTACACAATTGGGAAATTCTATTGGTTAAGGGCATAATAAATACGGGTTTTGGCGTGCTCGTGCAATTTTTTTCTAAGGTGGTTGAGGGGAAAACGGGCATAAGTAATAAAGTGCTATTTATAATCAATTTTATCGAGTTATATTTATACCGCAAATGTGTATACATTAATACATATTTTACATATATTCATAAGTATAAATCATATTTTACATATATTCATAAGTATAAATCAGTTGTGCAAATTTACGACCTATTTCAATAGATGTAGCGTAAACAAGACTCTATATATAGATGTACTGAGTGAATATCCTATCGTGTATATAGGTGCATAAAGAAAATCTATATTCTCGCGTAATACATAGCTTATACAATAAATGTAAACCACACTGCACATTAGCCTTGTGTGACAAAATTCGACATAGAAACAATTCAAACTCGAGCGATTTCATGGCACGGTATCGTGCTCGCTAATTAAATGATAAATGAAGGAGGATTGATGTCAATTAGGTAAAATGTAGCTAAGAAAATAGATTAATTACTAATGATTAAATTAAATTAACTACTATTCTATATACCAATTTTATACATCGAAACAGCAACTTATATAAGGGTGCATTTGGATGGAGGGATTTGGGGGAGGGATTTGAAATCCACAATAACAAATCCCTCGGACTTGTTTGGATTGAGGGATTTGGAGATGGATTTCAAATCCCCACCCCTCCTTTTTAGTTGATTTTGGAGCAATAGTGATGGATTTCAAATGACTCCAAAATTGGAGTCATTTCAAATCCATTCCCCAAATCAAATCCCTCCCCAAATCCCTCAATCCAAATGGAACCTAAAGGGAAATCAAATGCAAAATACTTATATAAATATACAAAGATTCTCAACATATACAAAAATGTTCGTTCCTAAATAGGTTGTATCATCTTGGCACGAGTTGTAATAATTCCATTAAATATGTTTTGAATTTAGGAAAATAAACACTAGACCATAAATTTAAATATTGATAAACCAAAATACCTTTGTTTACTGATTAATACTAAAATAGTGTTGTAGAATTAATAAAAATACAATAGAAAAAATATGCAAGTAATGCAACATTGGAATTGTAAAGCTACGGAATAATATGGAATTGTAAAGCTACGGAATAATATGGAACAGAGAGTCAAATTCTCTTTAGTATGATCTAGTATGTATGATCACGATCAATCTGCGATAGTTTCTCCTCCATCGACTTCATCACCAATTCGTCGGAATCTTGATCTAGACGCGGGAATTGTTGGATACCGAACGACTCCATTTGTTCTTGAATTTCTTTGATTCCCGACAAATCGCTATCGGAATAGAACCCACCGCTATTTTCATTCATCAAATAGTGGTAATTATTAGCCGGCATAGTCGTCGTCGGTGGGGGCGCATTGCTCGAGCTCGCCCCGGGATCAAATCGGGTCGACCCGGGAAGCCAAGAAGGGTGACTATCCGAGACACGAGGATCAACCCATCCGGATTCAAAATAGGTCGGCGGCCCCCCGGCCGGGACCCAAGTTGAAGAATAATCATCCTCGGCGGCGGCGGAAGGCTGCGCATTCATCCAGAGGTGGTGGTTCCTACACGCGGCGAGCTGCGCGTGCACGCGGTTGAGTTCTTGGAGGGCGTAGTGAATCTGGAGTCGGAGGTCTTGGATAACTCTGGTGCACCCTTCCACAGGGAATTGCTCCCTCATCTTGGACTCGAAGATGATGGATTTCATGGCGTCGTCTTTTTCGATATCGGTTTTTAGGCTTCTTAGGGTTTTGGTCACGTTCGAAACCCCGAACAAACGGTGCACGCATTGGAATGTTTTCGGCTGGTTGGCCGGAAAATACGGAGCCAGCGGGCACTTAGGGCTGCATTTTCTTCTTTGGTATTTGCAAGCTGCGCAAGCTGGGGTTGTTGATCCTTTCACCATCATTTCATATACTGTTTTTTTTCTTTTTCTTTTTTTTTTTTTTTTTTTTTTTTGTTTTTTTTTTTTGCACAAAAGTAATGAAAGAATCTCCAAATGGGGGTGGGGTATTTATAACATGTGTGTGAAGAAAGGGCGAGACGTAGAAATGTTGGTAATTAGTGTGTTTTGTGAAAACCGCACGTGCGGTTTGTTGTGATTAGTTTTTGAGATTAGGGAGGATTCTTGATTTGATAGGGTTTGTAAAATGTAAAATTTTTATTTAGGATAAATTACTGCCACACCCTGAGGTAATGTCAAATTACGAAAAAATCTCTTATGTTTGGGTAATTACAACTACCCCTCTGGATTGTGAATCTTCTTACAAATCCATCCTTATGGTGTCAAATTCAGCAGAATCCTCTAGGTTCCGTGAAATTTTCTCTAGTTTGTACTCGTTTTATGAAAAAATACAGTTTCTTATACACAACAGTCTGATGTGTACAAGTCAAGAGATACATCTTATAATCATCTTGTTTCAAAATGTCGAGCTCGAATGCGTGAAATGGGTACAAATTGGAAAATATTCCACATAATCTAGAAAATTCCACTAAATTTGACGACACAATGGTAGACGTATAAGAAAATTCATAGTTGAGAGATGGGTATAATTACCCATACATGAGGGATTTTTTCTTCGTAATTTGACATTACTTCAGGGGGCTGGCTGCAATTTACCATTTTTATTTATCAAAAAGAGGGAAAAAGAAAAAGAAAAAAAAAAGAAAAAAAGGGTGACACACGTGTGATTGCATAGATATATAGGACTTGGTAAAAGAATTTAAAAAATGGTACTCCTGTTAATGCGGATATATTGTTGAGAGGAGTCATAGATTAATTAGTCTTACCCTAAGACTTGGATTAGTTAGTCAAATTTAGTTTTAGGCTTTTAAGAAATAATATAATAATGTTTTTAGTGTGTAGTAATGAATATTGACGTTGGTGCCCGTTTCCTATGTTGGTTCTATAATTCAGAACTTCTTGAAAAATTGTACTTTTAGGCTTTTATCTTAGAATTTATTTATTCAAGAAAAGAAAAAACACAATTAATTAGAATATTATACTTTGTTGTCCAATTTTTATTATTATTATTATTAAATAAATTATTCATTGATAATAATTATTTGACGTTGAAACTTAAGGTTTTTTCTGATATATATTTAATATTAAATAATATATGTAAGTATTTTTATATAATATTTAATCTTTAAATAAAATAAAATAAACGATGTGGCAACCCTAATAGTATCTTTGTAATTATATATTTTTTCTCTTTTTCTATCTACTAGGTTTTAATAATAAGAAGTACGAAATTCAAACGAAATCGTGTAGAATCCTTTCAAGATTAATCTCATATTTTTCAATCGTACATCTCTAATTAAATTTACACGTTTTTTTTTTCGTTACAAAGATTATACAACTATATTTTATTATTGTATATCAAGATAAATATTTTTTTAACTTTTTGAAATACTATCACGTGTATCGCGGAAGATATATTGGTTGAATTAATTAGACAAATAAATAAATTCGTAGAGTTGGGTTTACTTGAAATAATTTTATATAGAGTAAATGGGTTGAGTTTAGAATGTTGGACCAACAATAAAGTCATTCCAATTCTTTTGGGCCTTGATAGAAAAATAATGGTTGAAAAGAAAATGTATAAAAAAGAAAACGAGGCTCACTTGTGTAAGAGTCTAAATTGGAACCAAATATTTAAATTTCGTAGATTTAATTAAAAAGAAGTTCTTAGCCTAAAATGTAACTAGGGCTGAAATTTGGTTGGGTCGATCAATTACCAGCCTAAAAACTGACTCATCTGACAAATTAATTTTGGTGAAATTTGAGAATTGTTGCCGGCCCAACCTTCATGGGTCGATTGATGGTTGGCAACCGAATATTTTATTCCGAAATGAGTCGGTTGATGGGTTATACCGCAACCTAATTCACCTATAAAAAAAATCAAAATTTAGAGTAAATATGTATATTATGCCACTGCATGATCATCATTTATCAGTTAAAGAAAATAACAATTTGATAAAAAAAAATATAATTAAGAAATTCACAGTAATTAAGAAAATACACCATTTATTTTATAATTGTTAATAAAATATTAATAATATAGTTGGAATTATCGGTCAATCAACTTTTGATAATCATAGAAACCACCAACCGACCCATTATAGATGATGGGTTGGTTGAAATTTTCGAATCTAATGGATTGGTTAAAAAATTATTATCTGTCTAAAAATGTGGTCAGTAATAAATTAGTGGATAACCAACGTAGTCCCAACCCTAATTTTAACATTAATTTTATCATGTCTATATATTAAAGGTGATTTATAAATAAAATTAAGTTCGGCCTATACAAATTCGTAAATTCCAATTAATCGAACAATTTTCTTTTCGTATTTCCGAATTAAATTGCACTTTTTTTTTGTTTCCAATTTATTGGAATATAATTGAAATTACCTTTACACTTTGGAAAAATATAAATATTTTTTTAAAATGCTAATTACGATTTGAAGAGAGAGAAAATATACGATTTGAAGAGAGAGAAAGTAAATGAAGAACAACACCACATAGGGTTAGCAGAGAGCGATAAACCCCTGTAAACAGGCGCCGATCAAGCACCGCCGATACACACTAATCTGGAAAAATGGCGACTGGTCTCTTAGCGAGAAGAGCACAATCCACGATCGGAGAAACTTCCGCCCTATTTAGAAGCTCATTCACCAGCTTCCTACGCAATCTCAGCACCGCCGCACCAATCAACAATTCCGCCGCCGATAGCGCCGCCGCGGACGGCGGCGAAGTTCAGAAGCCGAAGCGGAAGAAGAAGAAGAACCTGTTCGAGGTGGCTCAATTTTTGCCCAACTGGGGGATTGGATATCACATGGCGAAAACTCACTGGACCGGTGTCTCTTATGAGATAACTAAGATCAATCTCTACAAAGTAATTGCTTCTGTATTTTAAACCTGCACATTTTGCATCTTAGGGTTTGGATATTAGGGTTTTATTTTTTCATTTTTGGAATTGTAATTGTTAATTAGTAATTTGGCTTTAATTTTTTTTGTTTAATGCGGTTTTTGTAGGATGGGAGGCATGGGAAGGCTTGGGGCCTTGTTCATAAAGATGGTAATCCTTTTCCCTTCGTGTGTGTGTGTGTGTGTGTGTGTGTGTGTGTGTGAATTGGATTTTACTGTCATCACTGTGGTAGTAAAATGAAACTTGAAATTAATCGCTGTTTCGTTTGACACGGAAAGATGAAATGGGGATGTCGAAATTGAAGTTTTGATTCTGCGTATTTTTGTTTGTTTATTCACTTTGAGAAGAGTATACGGTATTAGCTGAAATCTGCAAAATTTGATTTGTTGGAGTTTATTTAAGTTGGAATTAATAGGTCTCGTAGAAGAATGATCGATAGGGTTTCGAAGAGGATAGCAAAACAGGGGAGGAAAAGTGTGTGACTAATGGATTTCCTCTCTCTCTTTCTCTCATCAAAACACAAGTTAATATTTATTTTTATCGTATTTTGATTCATTCATAAGGGGCGGAAATTCATAACATTGTGATAGTTATTACTTACGGTTAAACTTCTGTAAATTAATACAGTCGGGACTAGCAAAACTCTATTAATTTAGTGAAATATTAAATTATCGAACTAATAATTTAGTAGATTTTTACCGAGTCGGGACCGGAATAAATTATTATTTAAGCGAGGTTATTAATTTATCGAGGTTCTACTGTATAACTGTATACCGTTCGGTTTGTATTTCCCTCAAGATACAAACGAAAAGGTTATTCTTATTTTTTCTTTATTCGTTTCTATAACATTGCAAGTACTGATCCAACCTGAGTTTATGTACTGTAGATATTCTTGTTTTACTTAGTTTAGTGTTAGCCATATAAGTAAACATTTTTTTCAAGATGTTAGTGACGAGATCGAAGAACTTGTGTGTGACAGCTTGTGCTGTGAAAAGTAATTAACATGTGATATTTATTGGACGAGTGTTGCTTAGGAATTTGCTTCCATTGATCTTCTTTTTCTCTTACAAATGCCATTTTACAGTAGAGTTTGTATTTATGTTTTCTAGACTAATCAGCATCCTTAATTTGTGCAAAAAATATTTTTTGGCCATGAGGGAATGTTTTCGGTATAAATGAATACATGCGTTAATAATCTACGATGATTAGGATAGGTTTCCTTTGATAACTGTGTTGAGCCATTATATTTCATAATTTCGATGTTTGAGGTGAAGTTGTGAGGAATAATTTTAATAAAGTGAAAAATAGATTGTATCGTTGAAGAACTAAAACGGAGTCGATAAAACTGGCTAGAGAAACCCTCTAAACTAGTGAAATGATATTTATATCCTTTGAAGCACTAAAATAAAGTCGATAACTCTTGAAAATCATATTATGCTTGATGTTCATGGTTATGGATGGTCCCATTTTCCTTTAGCAAGATCAGGGGAAATAGGTAGTAGCTTAATTTGATTGCTCTATTGAACAATGTGAAAAATCTTCGAATTTTTTTAGCCGTATTTCTATGTCACGTAACCCGCTAGTTAGTAGTAATTTGAGAGTCGGATAATATTTTCATTGACGAGTTATTTGTTTTCTAGTGAGTATGCGTAGCATGAAACATTTAGAAGAGACCTTGTCTTCGATTATTGCTTATTTTCAATTCAATTAATAATTGACCAGTGACCACACATGACAGCTAGAATAAATAGAGTTAGAAACAGCTGGAATGAAGAGATATTTAATCCGAATAAACATTCTCAAAACTAATAAAATTTTCTTGTACATAGGTGAATAATCTTAATTAAACGCAAAAAAAGATTTATTTATATTTTATATGGAATAAACGCTGATGTAATCGAGCTATTTGCAGGTGCTGTAGCTGCAGATGCACCGAAGAAAATAAGCGGGGTCCACAAGCGTTGCTGGAAATACATTCCCAACACGAAAAAAACAGAAGCAAATGCATCTAAGCAAGAATTGCAAACTGCGTGAGCCTTTTTTTACTTAATTTATTCGGGAGGGACGAGTAAAATTGCAAATATTTTATGGGATATATTATTGAGATGCAATATTAGTGTGTTGTAAGAGAATAGATTGTTTTTTTTTACCATGCAAAAATTTTCAGATCCCAATTCTGAATCTGGTCCACTGGTTTTTGATGGTTTGATCCTTAATAATAAGACATCAATATTTTGTTTTTTTACGCCGTTGTATGTCGGCACATAAATCTTTTTCTTTTATGGTCAAATTTTTATTGTATTTCGTTTCGTGTAGAAATGCCAAAAGACTTCATTTTTGTTATTAGTAGTTGACTTCAATAATGTAGGTCTTTCTAGGAATAAGGAAATATCACTCCGTACGTTGTGTTTTGCAGAAGCTTTTTTTTTTTTGAGAAAGTGTTTTGCAGAAGCTACGCCCGGTTAAATATACACCAGGTGATTCTTCATCGTTGATCTACACATAATAACACACACGTGTATGCGTGTTTAATGGGGTATGTTGTACGGTTTCTTGTTTGAAATACCTACGTTGATTAGGTCTCCCTTACATCAATCGATTTTTTCGCAGTTACATCGCTTGTTCTATTGATAGTTGAAAGAGAAGCGTTGATTTAGCAACCGCGCCGTGTTACAAGAACATTCAAACTACTACCCGTAAATTGAAACTCCCTTCACATAAATTGCTTTGAAAATTCTAAAACAATTTCAAGTTTTTCTATTTAATTATTAAATATACCTTTATTATGGTTTACTTTTTTTTATTTAAAACTCTATAATTTATTATATAAATGTCGAAAAAATGTTTATAATTTACAACGGATTTGTGCTTGACAAGCAATTTTAAACAAAGATTTAGACTAAATGATGTCATGACTTTTGGTTTGTTTGATGTAACATCTTCTCTCTCTATATAAGAAGGTTCTGGAAATTCAAACCAATTTATTTGCTTATTGCCTTTTATAAGACTATTTGTTTCAAATTAACTCACTTTCAAGATGTTTTCTATTTCATTGCGTATCACTTTAGTATTCCAAGGACATATTTATTATCGTTTTCTCCATTATGTCCTCATGCTCCTAATTAATAGAAAATAAAATTATCATATTATCATATTTAGTTTATTAAATGCATTTTCTCTAAAATTCATGCATGTTTACTGCTCCTCCGTTTCTTTATAATTGTCGTTTTTAGCTTGTGCACAAGGATTAAGGATCTCAATAAATGTTGCTTAATTTTAGAAAAATATATGTTCTTTATACTAAAATGCCCTTGTCAATAATTAATGTGAGAGAGTGTTGGAGATAGTTAATAAGGGTAAAATTGATAATTACACAATTAATGCAGTGTTGGAAATGTAAAGTGACAGGTAATATGGAACAAAAATAATTTAAAAAAAAGACAATTATTGTGGAACATAATGAGTAATTTTTTATAATATTTATGCTAAAATCTTAAACAAATGATAATACTAAAAATACGTGAAGTTAGATGTGACATCTAATTATTTACATCGGGTGTAATTTGTATCGTATATTTAATTAAACAACTCCCCACTAAACACACATATACATGAATAACTGTGATTATATTTAAATTTATTGTTCAAATTTACCAAATATAAATAATCACCTATAACTCATCTAATTTCCTAGGAGCAAATGTCAATAAAAAAAAATTTAAAATCAAACCTACAAATCAACTAAAATCTAGGGAAGCTAGATGATACATCTGGTTATTTACACCGGATGAATTTGAATCGTAAATTTAATTAAATAATTAGTCACGAAACACACTATACACATGTATATGTGTGATTATATGTAGATCTACGATTCCAATCAACTAAATGCACATAACAAGATGTAACAAAGACGAAATATCAATAAATTAAAAAAAAAAAAAAAAAAACAAACCTAGAAGTCAACCAATTTTAAACCCCCAAGAATCTTACCAACTCATCAAATAAAACTCAACCCTTTAGGGCATCTCCAATGGAGTAAGCAAACTCCATTTGGCTTCAAAATATAGAAATTGTGGAAGAAAATTCAACACCAATAAGAAATTTAGTGGGGCTCTAAATTTTTAGATTTTTGCATAATCTCCAAACTTGTTCCTAAATATAGGACTTCGTTTGGAGACTCATGTGTATTTCATTGGACATTGTTTAGGAACTCAAAATTATGGAGCCCTCCACTGTGAGATTTTATTTTTTAGAGACTCTAAGATTCCATCGGGTCTCTATACGGGTCTCCAAATTCAAATTTGGAGACCCGATTTGCTTACTCCATTGGAGATGCCCTTACATTAAGCACCCTTTTTTAAATCCATACATACAACTTCCAATAAACAAAAAACCAAAAAAAAACTTTTAATTCCCACAAATTAAAAACCAGATAGATAGATAAAAAACCATGGAGTTCTTCAACCAGGCGAAAACAGTAAGGCTGAAAGGCCACCTGGACAAGTACCTAATCGCCGACGACGACGAAACCACCGTCCGTCAAAGCCGGAGCGCCGCCTCATCCAGAAAGGCCCGATGGACGGTGGAGCTCGTCGCCGGAAACCCCCACGTCATCCGCCTCAAAAGCTGCCACGGCCGCTACCTAACCGCTTCCGACGAGTCCTACCTTCTCGGAATGACCGGAAAGAAGGTTCTCCAAACCATTCCGGATTCGATGAAAGATACCTCGATCGAGTGGGAGCCGATCAAGGAAGGGTACCAAGTGAAGCTACGCACGAGAGGGTGTAAGTTTCTCAGGGCTAACGGCGCCACGCCGCCGTGGAGGAACTCCGTCACCCACGATCTTCCTCACCGGACGGCGACGCAGGATTGGGTTATGTGGGATGTGGATGTGGTTGATATTTCTGTGCTGGATGATGAGTATTTGCCGCCCACCAGCAATGCTTCAAGTTTCTCTTCTTCGCAGTTTGAGGAGGATGTTTCGTCTCCGAATTCGCCGTTTTCCGGCGCGGCGGCGGAGAGGCTGCCGGAATCACCTGCCGCCGCCCGGAGACGGTGGACGTCTATTTTACCCGATCGGTCTTCTCACAGTAGCGGAAGACAGGTAATTTTCAGTTCAATTGCTGAGTCAACCCTACTTAATGGGTAAATTACGAAAATGCCCATGAATGTAGGCTAAATAACGAAAAGTACTCGTGCCTATCTTTAATAATCAAAATCCCCTGAAATTAACCGTTGATCGAGTTTCTTTAACAGAAAATGTGTACATACTATATTATACCTTCTGTTAAATATGTGAGAAATAAAAAAAATATCTGAAATTGTGTAAAGTCTATTTTCTGGAATAAAAAAAAAATTCTTGAAAATTTACACTGTAAATGGTTGGTGTAATATGAAGAAAAAAAAAAGATACGGAAACAAACCTAGAGGGATATTAAGAAATTACGAATAGGTAGGGTGTTTTTCGCTATTTAGTCTAAGTTTAGGGGGATTTTCGTAATTTATCCTTAATTAATTTATTTATTGATTTATTATTATATTATTATTATGCAGGAAGAAATTTCAAGCCCGAATTCGCCGTTTTCCAGCACGGCCGCGGCGTCCGTGAAGGAGGCGGAGAGGCTGCCAGAATCACCTGCTGCCGCCCGGAGACGGTGGCCGTCTATTTTACCCGATCGGTCTTCTCACAATAGCGCCAGACAGGTAGTTTTCAGTTCAATTGCTATGTCAACTCTACTTATTAATGTATTGTTATTATTAATTAATTAATGTTAGATTACAAAATACCCCTGAACTTATGCTAAATAATGTGTAATAATCAAAATTTTCTGCTGATTAACTGTTGATGGAGTATTTTTAATAGAAAATGTGTACAGTCTATTATTCATTTTGTTGAATATGTGAGAAATAAAAGAAGATATCTGAAATTTGTGTAAAGTCTATTCCTTGGAATAAAAAAAAATCGTGAAAAATCACACTGTAAAGGGTTGGTGTAATAGAAAAACAAATCTCGGGGTATTTTTGGTAATTACGAATAGGTGGAGGTGTTTTTTGTTATTCAGTCTAAGTTCAGGGGGTTTTTCGTAATTTATCATTAATTAAGTTTTTATTAATTTATTGTTATTATTACTATTATGCAGGAAGAAATTTCAAACCCGAAATCGCCGTTATCCGTCAAGTCTGGAAGCCCGAGGCTGGCGTTATCAGCTTCGGAGAAGCTGCCGGGATCACCTATCGCCGCCAAGAAACGGTGGCCGTCTATTTTATCCGATCGTTCTTCTCTCAATAGCGGAACACAGGTAATTTTCGGTTCAAGTCAACTCTAAATTTTTATTCATCAAAAAAAAAAAAAGAGTTAAATACAAAAACATCCATGTACTATGGACTTTGTATCATTTACCCCCATGTACTACACATAAATACAAAAAATCTCCTGTTATTATATTTTTTCCAAAATCTGACAAAAATACCCATGCTAAACCTATAAATATAAGGGTTTGTTTGGGGCATTTTCCACTATATCTTTTAACATTTTCGGTCAATTTTACTTGGGAAATTTTTATTTATTTTTTATTTTTTCCGTCAAAAAATTTAATTACTTAGGTTTTTTTTTTTTAATTTTCTGAATAAAAACCTTTTAGTTTTGTCATTTTGAATTTCTTCATTTTTTTCTTACATGTCTTCCGGTAGTTCAAATTCTCAACAATAATAGGATTGTAAAGATGTTTGTAATCTTAGGATGTTTGAACTACCAGAAGACATTTAAGAAAAAAAAATGAAGAAACTCAAAATGAAAAAAAATAAAAGGTTTTATTTAGAAAATAAAAAAAATGTAAGCAATTAGATGTCTTGGAGAAAAAAATATAAATACTAAAATTTTCAACGTAAAATTGACTGAAAATGGTAAAATATATAGTGGAAAATGGGTCAAACTAAATATATATATATATATATATATATATATATGCTTGAGTATGGGTATTTTCGTCATATTTTGAAAAAAGTGCAATGTGAGGGGGGGTTTTGTATTTATGTGTAGTACTGGGGTAAATGATACAAAGTCCATAGTACAGGGGTGTTTTTGTATTTAACCCAAAAAAAACTATATTTTATGAGGTTTTTGCAATTAACACCCTGTACTTATTGTAATTATTAAGAAATGCTCATTATTATTAGTATTAACAAAAACTTCAAAAAAAAAAAAAAAAAACTTCACTAATTATTTTTTCAGCAAATTAACAGCTAACTTTTTTTTTAATCATTTAAGAGTTGTTAAATTGCTCTTTTTTATAACTAATATTATAATTTATACATATGAGAAACTTTTTTGGCAATTAAATATAACACAAGCACTAATAAGTAATAAAGCAATAAACTCTTTTTTATTTATTTTAATTTTATTTTAATTATTATTTTAATTACAGGATGGGATGGAATTTTTCGAAAGAGCGAAAGCAGTACGGCTGCAAAGCCACCTGGGGAAGTACTTGGTGGCCGACGACGACGAGGAGACCGTCCGTCAGAGCCGTAACGGCGCGTCCAACAGGGCTCGTTGGTCGGTGGAGTTCGTGGACGGAAAACGTAACAGAATCCGTCTCAAGAGCTGCCACGGGCTGTACCTCACCGCCACCGACGAGGCTTTTCTCCTCGGCATGACTGGGAAGAAGGTCCTCCAGACCATGCCGGAGAGGAAGAATGACGTGGCGATCGAGTGGGAGCCGGTGAAGGAAGGTCTCAGCTTGAAGCTGATGACGTGTGCCGGCAAGTTCTTGAGAGGCAACGGCGGAGCGCCGCCGTGGAGGAACTCCGTTACCCACGACGTGCCGCACCGGACGGCGACCCAGCCCTGGGTACTGTGGAGTGTGGATGTTGTGGATATTTCGTTGTCGGATCCGGATCCGGATCCGAAATCGGATTCTTTTTCACCCCGGTCCAGCTTTTCTTCTGTCATGGATGACTATTCGGGTTCGCCGGATTCCGGGTCACCGGATACCGGGTCGCCCATGGCCATGGTCCAGTATTCAAACAGGTCCGGGAGTGTATCCATGAATCAGGTACACACTTTTTTTTCTCTCTTTTTTTTTTCTCCCCCTTACCTCATTTATGTAAAATAATATTAAAATTAGGGCAAATTACCGTCACCCATAACTTAAGTCAAATAATGGAAAAAAACTCTCTTGTTTGCGTAATTACAGTCACCCATCAACTACATATTACCTTACACATTCACCTTACATCGTTAAATTTACATAGAGGTGTTTATCCAGTTAGTTATAAACCGACCGAACCAAACTGAACGAAAATTCGGTACATGCCGATTATTGAACCAGTAATTCGGTTCGATATTTCCTATTTATATATATGAAATATTAATATTTAAACTACAAAATATTAAACAAAATTAAAAAAAAATTAATAAAATTTCGATAATTCGGTTATTTAACGAACTGTACGATAAAATGTATGAAAATTTGATGTACCGAATGAACATCTCTAAATTTACCAACCGGAAGAGTTTTTTTCGTAAGGCAATACTTAGTTGAAAGGGATGGTGTAATTATGCAAACAAAAGGGGTTTTTCGTAATTGAACGTTATATTAAAACTAAAATTTTTTAATGTTTTTATTTATTTTCTTGCTAATAATACCTGTCCACCTCTATTATGACTAAGTTTGTTCAAGGAATATGAATGACCAAATCAAAGTCAACATGCATCACGGGTCAATTTTATTTTGAATAAAGACAGATAAATAAAGTGGCCCACATTACCGATATTATATTTATTTTAAATAAAATATTATTTTTCATATTAAAATTCTATTCGTTATTTAATTGTTCAAAATTTATGATAGGCACGCCACTTTGTGGCATCAAATTAAATTAATTAAGAAGGCTCAGTCCCACCTATTTAAATATCCCCATGTTGCATCAAATGATCAAAATTTTACGCTAAATTATTTTTTATGAAACAACAAGCCACATATAATATTTATTTCTATGCTAAGTTCGTTGAACGTTACACCAAATAGATTTTTATTACAGTTGTTACACACACCTATATGAATATATGTGTATAAATAATAAAGATTTACCAATCAGCATCTCGTAAATTGAGTTCACATGTGCCTCGTGGACCTCGTAATAGGGAAGTGGGTCCCAAGTTATTATGCATATAAGCATAACTATTTTATTTTTGTAAAAAATAAAAGATTTTTTTCTATTGATATTATTAAACAATTATATTGAATCAAAAATTAATATTAGACATTCATCTAATCAAGTAATCAACCCTCCACCTTAGAATCTAAGATCATTTGATCCCCAAAAAAAAAAAAAACAATCTTCTAATCTTTCTCCAGGATCCCATTTCATATCCCAGCCAATCTTTAAATTTTCCCAATTTCTATTGCAAAATCATTCATAATAATGCAGGTACAAAATCAGATCCAAAACATGACATACTTTTGCAGCACGTATACATATATTTGATCGAATGACCGGAATTGATTGATATATAACAGGTTTCCGGGATGGAGTTCTTCAAAGACGCAAAAACCGTGAGGCTGAAAAGCCACCACGACAAATACCTAACGGCCGAGAGCGACGAAGAAACGGTCGTCCAAGACCGTTCCGGCTCGTCCACGTCAGCAAGGTGGAATGTGGAGTTCGTTGACGGGGTCGAAAACGTAATTCGCCTCAAAAGCCGTTACGGAAAATACCTCAAAGCCGCCGACGAGGAATTCCTCCTCGGCGTGACGGGGCGGAGGGTCGTCCAAGCCTTGCCTAGGAAATTGGACTCGTCGGTGGAGTGGGAGCCCGTCAGAGACGGCATGCAAGTCAAGCTCAAAAGTAGATACGGGAATTTTTTGCGCGCCAACGGAGGGTTGCCCCCTTGGAGAAACTCTATTACTCATGATATACCTCATAGGCACCGCGATTGGATTTTGTGGGAGGTTGATATTGTTGAGATTCGACCCGATTCGCCTCCGAAAGTTGTTCGATCGGATTCTTTGGAGAGTGATTTGAACTCTTCTTCTTTTCGTATTCCCTTTCCGAAACGTGGGGTTAGTTTTTTTTTTTTTTTTTTTTTCTTTCCCCCTTTGTTAGCAAATTCTTTTAGTGTTCAAATTTCGTCTGACTAATTCGATAGACATAGTCTAACTTCCATAAGTGCTTATGAGTTTATTGCATTGAGGTGGTGTTTGCAAACACTTTTCCAAAGTGATTTATGAGCTTTTTAATGTTTAAAAAAAAACTGATTTTGAACAAAAAAAAAGCTCATAATCACTTTGAAAAAACGTTTGCAAACACCACCTTAATATCTATGTGTTATATCGAATGGCTGAAGAAATCCTCGTGTTATGAATATTAGCATTAAAAACCCCCTTATAACGAATTTTTTTAGCGTGCGCCCCCCTATATCGGGAGTTTTATGGGGGCGTTTGCTAATAATAATTGAATTATAGGGGGGTTTTGCTAATAAAATAACATGAGAATTTTTTTTGACAATTAGAGAAAACACCGGGGTGCCGATATATGCAATAAACCGAAGTACTTATTATTATCTCTGTGGCGGAGGCTGACAATACTAAATTATTCAAAAGATAAAAATTCTCTATATAAAATAGTAGCTTCTTGAAAAATAATGGGGGTCATGGCCCCTCGCATGCTGTTTCCGCCATCGATTACTACTACGAACCACTTCCGTTTTCGTTGGTATCGATAATTCTTTAGATGGGATTTTTTTTTCGCCTACTCATACTTGTGCAAAAAGATATTTGATTATTAAGCTTATTATCGCTTAAAATAACTTTTAATCTTTGGCTTGTTCGAAACAATCAGTCTAGTGGTTCATTTGACGATTCAAATAAGAAATCGGAAGGGCGGCTAATATATTACTACGTGGCGAACGATGATGGGGAAATCAACGATGCAATCGAAGAGCCTTCGTTTCAGTTCAAAGGGCATGGATTGGAGGAGCTGACTCAAAAGTTGGAGGAAGAAACGGGGCTTGAAGATATCATTGTTTGCTCGAGAAACATCGTTAACGGGAAGCTTTATCCTCTTCGTTTGGCTCTACCTCCCAATAATGCCACTATGCATGTTGTCGTCGTTCCACCTACATCAAAAGGTTCGTTTACATAACATCTTTTTTTCTTTTTCTTTTTCCCTTCGTTTTTTGATAAATATCGTTTGATGGTGAATTAAACATTAATCTTTGTTTGTTTTCGACAGCGGCTAATGAATTCCTGCCTCCTTGAGGATTCTGCACTTGATTTTTTTTTATTCAATCATTTATTTATGTTATTATCCAAACAACAATAGCAAGGAGGTTGTTATTTATTTATTATTATTTTTAATTTTTTTTGTGTAAAGAAATTGTTATACAAGTGTAATTTTTTGGGTTTTTCGTAATTTTCTCTTTTTCTAATGAAAATAGGAAGGTTTGTTTTTTTGTTATTGTTAGTACAATGGGAAGTGAATTTGTTCATCTAAGGTTGTAAATGATTTTGTTAATTGTGTTCTATGTTGCAGAAGATGAGGGTGTATTTCTTTGTGAAAAGAATCATTTCAAGTGAGAAAGGTGATAAAAGGCTTGCATCAATTCATAGAAATTTTTTTATCAAACACCTATGAATTAGGCGTTTTAGTTACGCATAAGCATTGCACAACAACTATGTAGCACGAAAACTTCAACTTCTTACCGTTTTCGCGTTTCGAAAACGTTTCGTGTCGGAAACTCAAAGACACATACCGGACACCTTATGAGCCGTTTTGCAATTTCTAAAAATTTAAATTTTCAAATATTTTTGTTGTTTCCTAAATTATGTACATGATTTAATAATAAGTTCAAATTATAGTTGTTCGTAAAAAAAAACATTTTGGATATGTTTGAATAAAAAATAAAATACATAAAAAAGAATTTATATATAAATAAAAACTTATATATAAGTTATTGTGTCCCTATTTTTTGAACATGCCGTTCGCTGTATTGCCGTCCGTGCCGCATAGTTGCACATTAAACTCTTGTTGATTTTCTTTTTTGGTAATATACATATTATTTTCAGCAATATAAAATTTTCAAAATTAATCTGGAAATTCTAAATTTTTTGAATAAGATGAACTTCCTTTAACACCACCCCCTCACACCATTTTTATCACTATTCTTGCACTTCCCAGTTTTTTCAGCTAGAAACAATGAAAACATTCCCGCGTTTCATCCTCCAAACGGAATTCCTTTCAAAAATCTCAATTCCCTCCACAAATTACGCCTATTTTATTTCCTCAAACCACAAGCGAAGATATTGCGTTGCTGCACTCTCTGAATCTACCAAGGTGAACACCTTTTTCTTCTCGAATTAACTGATTCTGATTTTATATTTTGATTTTTTGTTGAATTCTGTGTGCAGTCAGCTGAAGAAACGCTGCTGGTGGTTGGCGGCGGAGCTGCCGGAATATACGGAGCGATTAGGGCTAAAACCATCGCGCCTCTTCTTAATGTTGTCGTCATTGAGAAAGCCAAGCCTCTATCCAAGGTTTGTAAATTTTTCTGCTATATGTATACTTATTTTTTTTAATTAATTAATTTATTATTATTATTGTGTTTTGCAGGTGAAGATTTCCGGTGGTGGTCGGTGTAATGTGACGAATGGCCATTGCAGTGATACTAAGGTATGGTTTTTTCGTAATTTTGGATTGTATGGATGTTATTTATTAATTTTGTTTTTAATAAAAAAATTATTGGTGTTCTAAATTTTTGTTCGTAGTTCTTTCTTCCTTTCGAAATCTCATGTCGAAAAAATTAGTAGCCTTGTAGATTCTCTTTTGCAATTAGTAGGCACTAGGCAGTAATGCCGTTAATCGAACGTGTTCGATGTTTCGTTTATTTTACCTTCGATTGGTTAAAATAAATTTCCGAATTTACGCGGAGCAAATTAATAGTCATTCTGCCAGTTCTGCTTAATAGTTGTTGGCTCTCGTTTAGGATTTTGGTGAATAATGCTTGAACATTTTTAAATTGTAATACTGACAGTTTGGGGTAGATTCTGGCAGGAAAATACCCGAGAGGTAATAAGGAATTACGAGGATCGTTTTTCAATACACACGGCCCTAATGATACCATGTCATGGTTTTCGGATCGTGGAGTCGAATTGAAGGTTAATCTCAATTTCTTTTTTTCAATTAAAACTAAATGTGTCTGTTCTTGAACCTATATGTTCGATAACAGTGTTTTCTAAGTTGAGTTTCACTTTGCTACTCAGACTGAAATTGATGGAAGAGTATTTCCGGTCAGCGACAGTTCATCTACTATTATAGATTGCCTTATCTCCGAAGCAAAGAATCGAGGGGGTCTGTATTATTACTCCTAATGCAGTCCATTTAGCATCTCTTTTATGTCATTTCAAAAAATTAGAACAAACTTTTTTTTTTTTTCAATAATTCTGATTGCTTGTTTCTATCAGTGGTATTGCAGACTGGGAAAACTGTTACAAGTGTGTCGACAACTAGTGGTGGCAAATTCTCCGTCAAAGTCGAAAAACGCACGATTGATTATGTCGAGCATATTGGAGCTAATTACTTAATAATTGCTAGTGGTAGTAGCGATCAGGTTATATATTTAGCTTTCACCTATTCTGAACATACTCTCGTGTTTTCTTGATTCCGTTCTGCCTTAACATGTATTCTTACTCTGCGACAGGGTTATAAACTTGCTACTCAACTCGGTCACTCGATTGTGAAACCCGTGCCCAGTTTGTTCACTTTCAAGATCGATGATTTTCAGTTAGTAGAATTGTCGGGGGTAAAAATTCTCGTGTCAATACTTTGTCTCTAATTAACTAAAAGATGGAAATCTTGAATGGATATTTCTTGTAATAACTTTTTATTATTATATGTCGCTACGTTTGTGCTTAGGTCACGTTTCCGAAGGTGAGAGCAAAATTGAAGTTAGAAACTGTACAGAAAAGCATACCTGAGCATACACAGGCAAGATATTTTTTATAGACAACTATTTAATTTAATTTAATTTAATTTGCATAAGAGGGTAATCTTGATTTTCGAATAAAAGATTGGGCCGATGTTGGTAACACACTGGGGATTTAGTGGGCCCGTTATTCTTCGATTGTCTGCTTGGGGAGCACGCGAGCTCTCAGATTCTGAGTACAAAGGTTGTAAAATTTAAAATGGCTTCGTGTTTCTTCCCCTTTTCCCAGTTTCAGTATCATTTAAATAACATTTAAATAATACTTGAAATGAATATCCAGGCTCGCTTATTGTGGATTTTGTTCCTGATGTTCATATAGAAGATGTGAAGTCGTTACTTACTCTACACAAGAACAAGTTTGCGGTAATTGTTCTGATGTAACGTCTTTTCACTTTTTCGTCTATATTTCGTTTTCTCAATTAGCTTCGTGCTTTATTAGCTGTGAAGTGTTATCCATTTGAAGGACGGTTAAAAGAAGAAATTTCGATCTTACTTAAATGACGAAGAAAGTCTAATTTCATGTATAAAATGATAAATAAATGAATGCCCCAAAAACGGAAATTTGCTGCATTATAGACAGTGACTTCTCGATGTGAGAATATAGTCCACTAGCTGTTGTGAGATTTTTCGTATCTAATATATATATATATATATATATTTTTTATCTCTCTTTGCCAATTGCAGAAGCAAAAAATAACCAATTCATTTCCGTCAGAATTCGGGATTGTGAAGAGATTCTGGAGATACATTTTAGAACATGAGGTCGGTGTTTTCTCAACCGAGACGTGATATTTGAATTCAATCAGTAATTTTATTTTGGTTTAATTTCTATATTTTTTTCTTGCACAGGATGCAGTTGAAGATCTTTTGTGGGCTTCCATATCCAACAATTTATTAATATCAATTGCTTCTCGTCTTAAAAATTGTTCCTTTCGCGTCAAAGGGAAGGTATAATCACGAGTACGTAATTGCCTTTTTATCATTAATTTTCCCGTTTTCTGTTTAATTGCACTAAACCTGCACTTGCATGTAAATTAAGAGCCAATTCAAGGACGAATTCGTCACTGCTGGAGGCGTTCCATTGTCCGAGGTGCTTTCTCTCTTTCTATGTGTGTCTTTGTGTGTGTGTGTGTGCGCGCGCGCGTGTTGCTTATACTTGGGCTCTTTGTAGATATCCCTGAATACCATGCAGAGCAGGATTCAACCAAGGCTATTTTTTGCTGGGGAGGTATTATTACTGCTTTAGATACTATTCCTTATTTGTATAGTTTTATTAGTGAATTATATAGGCCATAAAACTCACTAATAGCATAGGAAACAAAATGCAATAAAAAAATTTATTATAACTTTAAACGAGGAATGAAAATGCAATAAAAAAGTTAATTTTAATTTAAAAAGAAGGAATTAAAATGCAATAAAAAATTTAACTTTAACTTAAACATAATCAAAAAATAAATAAGGAAAATGAAATAAAATGCAATAAAAAAGTAAATTTTTAATTTAAAAATAGTCAAAAAATAAATAAGAAAAAAGAAAATAAAATGCAATAAGAAAAGGAATGAAAATGCAATAAAGAAGTTAATTTTAACTTACAAATAATCAAAAAATAAATAAGGAAAATGAAATAAAATGCAATAAAAAAGTCAATTTTAACTTAAAAATAATAAAAATATAAATAAGAAAAAAGAAAATAAAAATAAATAAGAAAAAAGAAAATAAAAATAAATAAGAAAAAAGAAAATAAAAATAAATAAGGGCCCAACCGGGTTCGAACCGGTGACCTCTTGATCTGCAGTCAAATGCTCTACCACTGAGCTATGGACCCTTTGTTGTCTTCTTTTGCCAATAAATTTATTATATATTAGAAAATGTTATAATGAAATGTAAGTGTAAATGCTATTATCAAGTTGTCAATCATGAGTTCACTTAGGACAGCTGATATTTGTTGTAGGTATTGAATGTCGATGGCATAACCGGAGGCTTCAATTTCCAGGTAATGGATCATATTTAAATTTTTGAAGTAATTCTTTCCTTTTATTATTTCGTCAATTGCATTTGATTTCATTTGGTCTAGAAACATACTTTGTTCAATTAATGTTACCAAAGCTTCTTAAATAAAATTCACTTAAGTAGCCTTATGCCAATGTTTAGAGAAATAAATTGCATGACCATATATGTAAAACTCGATGTGCATATATAGTTAAACCTCTGTAAATTAATACAGTAGGAACTAGTAAAATTATATTAATTTAGAGAAATATTAAATTATCGAACTAATAAATTTAGTAGGTTTACCGAACCGGACCAGAAAAAACTATTATTTAAGCGAAATTATTGATTTGTCGAAGTTCTACTGTAAATGGTTTAGAATTAACAAATTGATAATACAGGCTTATCTAAATTAAGCACTGTATTTTGCCTCTGGATAATCAAGTTATATAATTTATTTATTTGGTGATGTATTTTTCCATTCATTTATTAATAAAAATATTATTATTTATGGCAGAACGCTTGGTCAGGTGGATATATAGCTGGAACAACTATTGGCAACCTGGCAATAGCAGTTAATCTGAAGGAGGAAGCTGTGTGAGAAAGATGCTTGATCAAATCTCTGTTCTTTAATATCCATCAGGATCTAATAAGTTATTTTTTTATGATTATAGTTTTATAATTGAAATTATATTATGGAATAGATCTTTGTTGATTGACTTTGTTGTCACTAAAGTAGATCTAATTTTTATTTTATAAATGTACAATTATATTTTAAATAGTTGTTGACCAATGAAATTATGAAAGTGAGATCTCATAAGAAATATGATTTATTCTATGCTATAACCAGTCAACTTCATCCATTATATCGTATTATATAAATTACATAAGGCCTAGTTTGGGTGCCAATATTATATTAGTTGAGATAAAATTAAATAATCTAACGAGGACTTTGGAAGGTCCAATAATAAACATATTTAGAAGTTAGAAGGAAATATAAACTATGATAATATAATATTTGCGCGTCAATCCGATAAGTTATCGGGGATATCAAATTTATATACTATAAATATTTATGCGTTCGTGTAATTATGTAACAAATCAAAGCTATTTTTTTTTAATGAAGGAACCAACAACCAATTATATATGTGCTAAATCTACATTTTCGATTGATAACTTGCAAACCATACGGGAAACGTAAACTATATTAGACTAGCGATGTGTAACAAACTCCACCTACCAATTATTGACAAGGAGATTCCAATCTGAGTCGATTGACACAAACTCAATTGCTGCAACCATTAGACCATCTTTTACGGACAAAACTACCCTTTTCCCACACATGCAAAGTGGCAAACAAGACCCTAAAAATCTTTTTCTTGACAGGAATATCCTACCTCGTAGATACCTTGCAAAAATACCAAATCACGTATCACAAAAAGGCCATCTTCAATAAATTAAACTCCCCAAAAAAGGCTAAAAAGTGTTGGGGGATAGAATATGGAACCTCCATGAAATACCGATTCCATTTATTTGATTTCATCTACAAGACTTAAAGGTTCTTCTTTTGAACCTTTCATACTATAAAGACATGTTAGAGCATCTCCAATGGAGAGGGGGGATTTGCCCCTCCCCTCCCCCTCCCCTACCCCTCCCCTTCCCCCTCCCTCTACCTACGTCGTTTCCAACCGTTCGGTCTTTTATTACTTTTTTTCCAATTCTCACTCTCACTATAATAATAATATCAATCACAATAATAATAATAATAATAATAATAATAATAATAATAATAATAATAATAATAATAATAATAATAATAATAATAATAATAATAATAATAATAATAACAATAATAATAATATTTTTATTATTAATATTAGTATTAATAACTAATAATTATTATTACTAATAATAATTAATAATAAAAATAATGATAATAAATAATAATAATAATAATAATAATAATTTAATTATAATAATACAATTATGTTGTTATTTCAAATTTATAATAAAAAGCACAATAATCGTATTTGTTGTTTTTTCTAATTTTTACAATTATAAAAAAAATATATTAAAAATTAAATAAAATAAAACTAAATAAAGAAACAAAATAAAATAATAATAATAATAAAATTACGAGTAAAGATATAATTCAAAAGGAAATAATAAAATAAAAGAAAAATAAATGAAAACAAAAATATTAAAAGTCTTTATTTACAAATTAAGTGTTTGATTTATTGAAATTATGTGATATTAAATTATGTAACTAAATAATTGAAATAAAATAAAATAATGATATAATATAAAAAATAAATACAAAAGAAAAGGAAAATAAAAATATATAAAATTAACAAGTAAAAAAGAAAAAATAAAAAAGGAAAAGAAAAAAAAAATTTAACTTATATAACAAATAAAAAAGAAAAAAGCAAAGAAAAGAAAAAGAAAAAAAAAAAAAAGAGGCGTGTGTGATACACGCCCCCTTCCAGCACGTGAGTTGGAAGGGGGCAGCTCAAGGGTTTTCCCCCTCACCCCTCTCCCCACCCCTACCCACCCCAGACCCACACCCCCTTGACCCACCTCCATTGGAGGTGGTTTTACCACCCCACCCCTACCCATAGCCATCTCCATTGGAGATGGTATTAGGGGTCACTATCTAAATAAAATCAATTTACATATGCATTTATTTTTCAACTTTTGAGAATGCTACCAAAGCTTCAATTGTACAAGATATATTATTTACACTAATTGAGATTTGCGATATAAATTGAAGCCCACAATTAATTGTTACAGTTCAATAAAATCAGTGACTACTTTAGCCCATGCCATTAAAATTAAAATAATTTGTAGTAGTGAAAGAATTCACAGTCAATCATATATGTAGGTGCACTGGGTAAATTTATACTCTTTATATAATAACTTGCAAACCGTACGAGGAATGTAAACATCACTAGACTAACCAAACTCGATGTAACGACAGTTGATAAGAGAATTCGAATTTGAATCATTTGATACATGCTCACTTACTCCGACTGCTAGATAAGTTGAACTTGATATGGTTATTGTTAAATTGTCAATGTTATGGGAAAACTCGTCTAATATATGGTACAATAATACATCAAATACTAGAAACCAAAACTCACTAACTAACTAGAATATGATTATTAAAAAAAAAATCTACATCTTCCCTACCTTTTTTATATGTTTACAAAGAGCAGATGATTTTCTAAATAAAAAAAAAACACCTAACCATAAATTCATTTATGACAAATGGATAATGACAAACCTTTTTAAAATATTTGATGAGATAGAGAAAACAAACATTAGAGAAAAGACACTAAGCTTTATTAGGATGGACAATGAGAGGGACACGCATTATAGCCACCACAATCAATACTCAATAGCACGTCCTAATTTTTTTTTTTAATTTTTTTTTTTTAATTTATATCATGCCCCAAACACGCCCCTATCCCCTTTTCGTATATCCCAGAATCCTCAATCCTCTACTTTTTAACCCCCTACAAACCGCGCGCACACACACAGTCGTCGTTTTTTCCACTTGCAAGTCTCACATTCTCTCTCTCCTCTTTCTCTCTCTACAGTTTCTCGTGACTGTTAGCTCAGGAAAAGCGGCGAATTCGTAATCGCCAGCTCCGCTACGAAGTTCTGCTTCTCTCCGGTTACAACGTATTTGTTTATTTCTCGCTCGTTAAATCTATATTGTTGTATAAATGAATGAAAATGTTGATTCACTCCTGTGTGTGTGTGTGTGTGTGAGTTTTGAGCTGTGAAGGAAGATATATGCGTATTTTATCGATTTTGTTTTTTTGTAGTTTTTACAGTTGAAAATGGTGGGAGAAGAGGACGGTGGTATGAAGAATAAAGTAACGATAGGAGTTTGTGTGATGGAAAAGAAGGTGAAGTCCGGCTCCGAGGTTTTTGTTCTCGTTGTCTTCAAAAATATTTCACTTCACAAAACCATGCGCCATTAGTTGGAATGCTATCGATAGAGTGCTGATTGATTTTGTTTTTGTCTTGTTTGATCCATCTGTTTGCTGTTTGTAACTTTGTTTGGATGTTTCGATTTTGTTCCAGGCCTTTTCGGGGCCGATGTTGCAGATTTTGCAGAGATTAGAGGCGTTTGGAGAATTTGAGGTGATTAATTGTTTTTCAATTTTGGTGAATTTGGATAATGGAGATCACTGTTATGATATGAAAAAAAATAAAAATAATAATAATTATTTATTCCAATGGTTTTAAGTGTGCATTATCAGTTTCATGTCGGTTGCTGGTTTTATACTCTAACAGTCTAACTAGTATCTATTGTAAATGCTGAACATTTGATTCTGAATGGTGCAGATAGTGCATTTTGGGGACAAGGTAATACTTGAAGAGCCTATTCAGAGGTGAATTTCTTCAGTTGTAATTTAAATGTTGATTAGATGATGACAATTGTATTTTGTGCTAGTTTGTATGTTACCTGGTCGATAATATTGTTACTCATATTTTACAGCTGGCCGATATGCCAATGCCTGATTGCCTTCCATTCCTCTGGTTATCCTCTGGAGAGGGCTGAGGCATATGCTGCACTAAGAAAGTAAGGTTACACTTAGTTATTCTACTTATTTGCATGTGCATATTCCTATAATCTCACGTTTCACGAGCCATGGTTGGTGTAGTAGTAGAGTAAACACTTCACCTTTGTTATGGAAGCATGGCTGCATGAGCACATGATCGGAGTGATGTTTCCTATCACCATTGTAATAGTTGGTTATTATTAATTTATGCAAGTAATCTTGATTCTTGATAGGAAGCCTCTACTCGTATATCGTATTCTTTACTACGTTAGACAATAAGAAATTTATTTCGAGCACGTAATCTTGCTTTCGGTAAAACTAATGCACCTTTACCAATTATTTGTTTTAGGCCTTTCCTTGTGAATGAACTGGGACAACAGCGTCTTCTTCATGATCGAAGGAAAGTATACGAGGTGTGAATTTTTTGTCATCAGATACATACCTTTGCAATATTCACCATATGTAGCTTTTCATTTATTTAGTTTGATCCGCGACCTAAGACAGATATGTCAAAAGACAAAGTGACTGACAGAACCTATGTTGTCTGAGCATATGAGGAACTTGATGTTAATTTTCTTATTTTACTAGTTAATTGTAACAAGAACTTGAAATTTTGATCAGTTGGACTCATAAGTGCAGCCAGTTCATAAAAAACTATCTTATCCTGCTTCGTACAATGTGAAATTTATCATCATTTCTTGGTTTTCCTGTTCTTGCTACTTCCCTAGCAATTTTTGTTGTCTTCTTGGATTTGACTTCTCAGTTAGTCTTGAAATGCATTTGTTATAACTACTGTTTATACATTGACTAATAAACGTACATCTTCAAATAAAGTATTCTGTTACATTCACATTTCTATCTGGAAATTGCGCATTTTATCTATTAAATTATTTGTGAGGGATTTGACTTCTTAGTCACCATATCAATATTCAGCTTTTCTCACTATCGGTTGAGAAAATGGATACCAATTATATTTATTCTCATAACTAGAATTTAAGCATTTTTCTTATTAACTGCCTTCTATGTTTGTGGTGGTTCTTATTGTGGTGGTGTGCCAATCCAGCGGCTTGAATTTTATGGCATTCCTGTACCAAGATATGCCCTAGTTAACCGAGAATCTCCGAATGAAGAGTTGGATTATTTTATTGAGGAGGAAGATTTTGTTGAGGTCCATGGGAATCGATTCTGGAAGCCTTTTGTAGAGAAGCCTATTGATGGTAAGATATTTATGTATAATTTTTTGTGCATATTGGTTCTATTCTCGAAACATTTTTGGTTATAGTGGTTGGGCCCAGTCTGCGAAATGCAAACTTGGGTGCCTATTCTTATATTTTACTATAGAAATGCCTTCCAATTTTTGTGTTCTGTTTTCTGAAGGTGACGACCACAGTATAATGATATACTATCCTAGTTCAGCTGGTGGAGGAATGAAGGAGTTGTTCCGAAAGGTGAGAGTTTTTAAAGGTTCTGCGTTATTGCTATATTCCTTCAAGTATAGAGTGATATCGCTTGGATTGCTTAGTAGTGGTAGAGAGGAATTGTTAAACATTACAAGATAAATATCAAAAGACTGCCATTGCTATTTGCTTATATGTGTTGAAATTCCACGTCTTAAACTTGGTCAATCAAAACATTCTAAAAGTATTTATTTCGTTAGTGTTTATCTTTTGTAGTTATTTTTTTAACCTGTTCCATGATCCAAGAACTTGCCATTTTATTTTCTTCATTTCACTTTTCTTCTGGTGTGATACGAGATTTTCTGACACTATAATTAATTGCTACTATACATTAGCACCGACATTTGTTTGTTTGTTAAGCCCTTGTTTTAGATTATTCTTTTTTGGTTTGATAAAAGCTGCCTAATAAGCTGATATCACGTCATTTGGTTGAGAAGTTTATAATACAAGAATATTTAAACCAACTTACTTTGTAAATTTGTTAATGAGAATAATCATTTTTTTTAATCGGATACTTGGTAACAAACCAGGATCTGTTATTGCCCATTTCTGACCAGCAATGTGTTAGTTTACGGATTTTTCACTTTGTCTTTAGTTATATTGTTTTATGGTTTCTCCATAGATAATTTATGGGTATTTTCTGCTTCTTTCTCAGATTGGGAACCGATCTAGTGAATTTCGTCCTGATGTCAGAAGAGTCAGACGTGAAGGGTCTTATATATACGAGGAATTCATGCCTACTGGGGGAACCGACGTGAAGGTTGTTTGATCTTTGTTTTACTATCCTTGATGAATAAAATCCTTGTCAAAATTTATCTGTTCATGCATGAATACTTCGAAATTCCTGATATACCAACAGATGTGGAAGTTTTGCTATTGGAATTTCGAATACTGAGCCTCTTGAGAACTGAGAACTTCATGAAATTGTGCTTGTCATTTCCCCTTCTGGTGCATGCTCACCCTTTTTTCTTCTATCCAAGAAAAGAAAATATTTATTAACAAACGAAAGGTGAAGAGATAATCATCAAATATTTTTGTACATATTATATTGTTGTCTTAAGGCTATTTGAACTCTGCCCGAATGTTCTCGTCTCTATTGTATTAAAAAGTCAACAGTAAATTTCTTGTTGCGTTTCAGGTGTATACAGTGGGCCCTGAGTATGCTCACGCTGAGGCGAGAAAATCTCCTGTGGTTGATGGAGTTGTTATGAGGAATCCTGATGGTAAAGAAGTAAGAAACTCAGATATCTATGTGTACAGTGCAATATTTGTTGCATTTTTTAAAGGCGAAGATGCAGTTTTCTGCATGTGTAACAAATAATAGGTGCCAACTTCTGCTGCCCCCCTTCGTTTTCCCAACAAGCTTAGTAGCAAAAAGTAAAAATGAAAAGATAATAAAGATCAAATCTGATCGTCTATAGTTTGTTGGTTTCAGTATTATAAAGCACATTGGCAATTGCTTTTCTCTCCCATCTCTAGCATCCAAGGATCTATTACAATCCTTCAATCGTCTTTGTGCGTAATAATTATCCCGTTCTGATACAAAACTGAAGTTTGAGCACGCTACAGTATAATTTACAACCCATGTAACAATTAAAGGTGCTGAATGTTGATATCTCTTACTTGCCTACCCCGCTCTTTTCCATAAAGTTTAGGACTAGTGATGCCTTTGATTAGTTCTTTTCATTCACTAATTTGATTTGAATAACATTTATTTACCTCAATAATTTCTTTCCTTTCAGGTCAGATATCCTGTTCTACTTACTCCCGCTGAGAAGCAAATGGCAAGGGAGGTGTTCAGTGCTTTTGGGCAAGCTGTAAGTCAGTATGGAATTTCATATGTGTATTTATTGTCGAATTGTCATCCATTAATTACTATTAGAATTTTTTATCGTGCTAGTCATGAAAACAACTTTCAGTAACTGTGTTCACTTTTGCTGTTTCTCATCCCTCCCACAGCTTGCTCACCACAATATCTTTTTATTTGAAAAATAATTTTAATTTTCTGGATGTGATTCAAATGAAGATGTTAGCCATAATCAAAAGTAGCATTTAAGAGTGCACAATACTTTAAGTACGGTACGATTGGATTGGATTCCAGTCACTGCTTGTGGTTTCCTCCAGATGGGTCTATACCATTTGATTGCATCTTGTTTATTTGAAATGCTATTACTGGACTTTTCCGAATTTTATTCCTCTCTCTGGAACCGAAGTTGGTCCGACTTAATGGTGTTGAATTTATGGGGTGGCAATATTTCTTAGTCCATATACCATACTGATTTAGATTTTGTTGATGGATCCAACTTATCATTTCATTAACTAACATTTTGCATATTCACTACATTTAGTTTGTGTCAAATGTCTTTTTGGCAATGTTTTGAGGATCATTTGATGTTGTTTCAGGTTTGCGGATTTGATCTCTTACGTTGCGATGGGAGATCCTACGTCTGTGATGTCAATGGATGGAGCTTTGTTAAGAATTCGCACAAGTAACATTTCTGGTTGCTGCTTTCATTTTCTTTGGTTTTTTGATTTCATTAGTAAATGGATATCTACAGCAACTATTCTGAAACTGTCTATGTTGTATGGTATCTTTTGTTTGTGCTTATGGATTGTGAGATTCATCAATTGAGCAGCTTTCGTCTAGGGATGCTATACTAGCCAGTGAATCAGTAAATTAAGGAGTTCTTTAGATGCTCTTATTACCTTTATTTCTTGATATTTTCTTTCATTTCACTTCTTTGTCTTGTTCTATAGTTTTCTTCTGTTCTGTTATTTTTCTTCCTTATTCCTCTCAGATGATATTTATGTCTTACTAAATGCAGATATTACGATGATGCTGCTTGTGTTCTGAGAAAGATGTTTCTTGATGCAAAGGCCCCACATCTTTCTTCAACACTTCCTCCAACTTTGCCATGGAAGGTTAACGAACCAGTTCAGCAGTCTGAAGGATTAACACGGCAAGGAAGTGGAATCATTGGGACATTTGGGCAATCTGAAGAGCTACGTTGTGTGATCGCCATTACTCGTCAGTAAGATATATCCCCTTTGCTAGTTTCTCTTTTTTATTTTTATTTTTTTTGTGTTGTTCTCACTTGAGATATCATTCTCTGTTTGACAGTGGTGACAGAACTCCAAAGCAGAAAGTAAAATTGAAAGTCACCGAGGAAAAGCTTTTAAATTTGATGTTAAAATATAATGGGGGGAGACCTAGAGCAGAGGTACTAAATTTTCAAAATTTCTCCTCTTTCTGTTGATGCTATTGTTCAACATCACGTACAACTGTTGTGTTTTAACTTGCAATCTCTCTTATATGCTTCTGCAGACAAAGCTGAAAAGTGCAATCCAGTTGCAAGATCTTTTGGATGCAACACGAATTTTAGTTCCTCGTGTCAGGCATGTGTGATAATTTTATCATTATATGAATAAGAACTATTCTCTTTAAGAACATGAATCTCAATTTGTTTTCAAAATAAAGTTGCTATTGACATGCTTGTCGCTTTCATCCAATAATGACTTACCTCTAGGTTCATGTTCTTAAAGAAAATAGTTCTTATTGCTAGGTTATTAGAATAACATAATTTTTACAGCTTCTTCATGTGCATGTTGAATTTTCTATATGTTCACATGTACTGATGATAAAATTATCACGCAGACCTGGTCGAGAAAGTGATAGTGAAGCTGAAGACATTGAGCATGCCGAAAAGCTTCGCCAAGTGAAAGCTGTGCTAGAGGAGGTTAGATATATGCTTACATTGTGAATACGAATTCTCTTTGTTTGCTGTTTTCATGTATAAGTTGAAATTCTTTATCATTTTAGTTGGTTCAACTCTATATCTCTATGTGCTTGTCTATCTATAGTTTGACAAAAGTAACGAACATGTAGGATCTTCCAAATTATTTTCATCATTGTTATTATGTTGATCTGTAGAATTTTGGATGACGTTTCTTTTAGATATTATTTGAAGCGAGGGAAGAACTATATATTGCATCTGCGATTGAGTTCTCTAAGTTCATTTGTCAGTTAGCAGACTGCAACAATTCCATTCTTTGGATGAAACTTAGTTCACAGAGAATAACTTCAGTTTTTTTATGGGCTTCAGAAGATTTCTGACCATGTACTTCGAATGCAGACAATCATAACCAACAGAAAGTAAAGAAGAATGTTATCTGGCTGATCCATATTTATTGTCAAAATCCACCTCAATTCCTAACGTTGGAACCTTACATGGCTCCTTTTGCTTATGCCCGAGTAATTTAAATACTTTTACTTGTTAGCATCTTAAAACGTTTAGATTTCTCTCACATAATCTTGATTTTGTTTCAGAATTTTATGTTTTCGTATTCTTTCTGGGCTGCTTTGGGGATTTCTTTTAGATGATTGTTATGGTTATTTCTCTGATCATTTATGTTTCTGGTACAGGGTGGTCATTTTTCTGGCATATATAGAAAGGTTCAACTTAAGCCATTAAAATGGGTTAAGGTTCAAAAAGCTAATGGTGAAGGAGAAGAAGAACGACCTACTGAGGCCTTGATGGTTCTTAAATATGGTGGTGTTCTTACTCATGCTGGCAGAAAGCAGGTGGCAATTGTTTTGTGTCATGAGTGCTGATTTATATATGTTTTTGATTTCAGACATGAGATATATCTATAGTTTTCCATTTTTGTGAGCACAAAGCTGTGCTGTGTGTGATGATTTTGCTATAAAAACATTCATGTGATCATCATTTTCTTGGCAGGCTGAAGAACTGGGAAGGTACTTTCGGAATAACATGTATCCAGGTTAGTAGTTATCTATTAAGATATTCAATTATGTAGTGCTGCCTAATGTGGCATTGATCAAAATTTATTTTGCTAAATATAATGCACATCAGTCTCAAAAAAAAGAAAAATTACACACACACACACACACACACACATATATATATATATATATATATATATATATATATATATATATATATATATATATATATATATATATATATATATATATATATATAATGCACATTGTCTTGCGGTTATGTATTGATGGTCCTCTCATCTTTGGTCTGCATTTTGAATTTGAACTTGGTTAACATTATTACTTTCTTTGATGAAACTTGGAGCAATTTCTCATGCATGTCAATTCTTTTGTTTCTTCTCAGGTGAAGGTACTGGTCTGCTTCGTCTCCACAGTACTTACCGCCATGACCTAAAAATATACAGCTCAGACGAAGGCCGTGTACAGGTTTTACTTCCAAAAGCTCTATCATCTTTTATTCCTCTGATATTTCATGTTGAGAATTGTTGGAGTTAATTATATGACTTGCAAAATTCCATTGTGGCACCATTATGCGAGTTAAATCTTGCTTCGTGAGTTTCACTTCAGTTATTTGTTTAATATTGGCAGATGTCAGCAGCTGCTTTTGCGAAGGGTCTCCTTGACTTGGAAGGACAATTGACGCCTATTTTGGTTGGTAACCTTAAATCTCTTATTATCGACTCGTGTTTATAGGTAAGTTTACTCATTAATTTTCTTTGACGGTTTTAGGTTTCACTTGTCAGCAAGGACTCCTCAATGTTGGATGGACTTGACAATGCTAGTATTGAGATTAAAGAAGCTAAGGTTTGTCTTGCTGTTAGCTACATTTTTTTTTCTTTTTTCTTTTTTTTTTTGCAATATTTAACTAGACAAAACAGAGGGTTGTGCATCATTACAACTCATATAATTACTTTCATTTAGTCATTTGGATGCAAAAACCGGCACAGGTCTCAGTATGCATGTAGTTGAATAAGTTCAATTCATTTGTCAATCAATCTTACAGTTTATATGGGTCCATTTCTACTAGTTTTAGGTTTTTGGTTACCTTATTTCACTCTTACCTGTCCTTTTACTTCGATAAAATAAAAAAAATAGACAAGAAAATATGAGTGCAAACCATGACTTGGACAAATAATTTGATTAAAACAGTTTTTACCTGGCTTTCACGGATCCTCCAGATCATTATCTTTGACACAATAAATCAATACCATGCTGCTGGATGTTGCACACTGTTCTCAGCTGAATTATGTTTTTTTTGGATAAGAGGCAATGTGGACATTAGAGTTTAGAATAATAAAGAAGAGTTCATTAATCTTTAGTAAGACACTAATATCACTATAGATGTCGACTCAATTTTGGGGTTTGACATATCTAAAGGTCAACTACCAGACCCTTTTCATCAACATCATGGAATAAAACTCAAAACCATTTTCTTGAAATTCAAAAAGGTGTTCAATTTATTGTCCTTATGATTTTGTTTGAAGTGTATGTAAAGTGGTTCTGATTTTAGATCTAAGCACATAAGAAAGTGCTGGAATATGTATCATAAAAAACCGGATACAGAATTCTGTCTTAATTTTTTTCCTCATCAACTTTAATTTTTTTTTCCCAGGCCAGGTTAAATGAGATTATAACTTCTGGCTCAAAATCTGCTCACAACAATAGCTCACGAGAAAAACCTTGGATGGTTGATGGAGCTGGACTTCCTCCAAATGCATCTGAAGTCTTACCTAAACTGGTAAATAAGTGCTAACATCCTGTATAAGTTATTAATGGCACTATATTACGATCTCCGAGTTTATTGTGTTTGTGAGTTTATTGTGTTTCTCATGATTATTATTAGGTCAAGTTAACAAAGAAAGTTACTGAACAAGTAAGACTCCTAGCCATTGACGAAGACGAGGAGCTTGCTGAGTCAAGCTCATATGATGTAATTCTCCCATATGATCAAGCTAAGGCACTTGGTAAGACGCATATAGATGTTGATCGGATTGCAGCAGGGCTACCTTGTGGCGAGGGATTTCTTCTCATGTTTGCTCGTTGGAGAAAACTTGAGAGAGATTTGTATAATGAACGCAAAGAGTAAGTATTGATTTTTTTTTTCCCCGCGTTTTTTCTTATTTCTACAACAAATAAGATTGCTGCAATTTTTACTTCTACACCAAGATTTAGCTGACTCTATCTGTATAAAGTTTAACTAACTAAACTTTGAAACCAACTGCAGGCGGTTCGATATCACACAAATTCCTGATGTCTATGACTCTTGCAAGTAGGGATTTATTACTTCAGTTTCTACAATGCTTTGTTGTTCTAATTATCACGTGCATAATAAAGTTTGGTTGTGCCCATCTTATATTCACAAGTATTAATAGAATTGTGCTTGTCATTTCGCATTGAACATTAATATTGCTTATATAGTTTATTTAGGGAAGCATACATGAAGATGCTTGACATTTGGATGTCAAGTTAGGAAGAAGGCTCATAGTCGCGTTCTTGTTGTGGTTCGGATTTTTCCTTATTATGCCCTTTTTCTTTGACAGGTATGATCTCTTGCACAATGCACATCTAAATCTGGACGGCTTAGACGAACTTTTCAAAGTTGCTCAGGTATGTCACAGCTAATGTTTTCAGTGTGCGCACTCTTTGTTTTTTTACTGATCAAAATCTTTTAACATGCATTTATTCTCTTTGTTTTTTCAGTTACTTGCAGATGGCGTCATTCCAAACGAGTACGGAATCAATGCGAAGCAAAAACTGAAAATTGGATCAAAGGTAAATTTTACCGCTAATTTTTAGATATTGCAGTATGCATTTTCACCTGAATTACGTATAACTTTGGAAAGCAAAGGGAAAAGTAGTTTGCAGATGAACTTAGATGGGTAGAAATAGACTGGTTGCAGTAAATAAAATAACCCTATATAGGTTCAAGTTTCGTAATTCTGCTTTACTTGTGAGGATGCCATGCCGTATGTATGTTAAAGATTTATCTCTAAAATCGGACATTTATTTATTTTGTGAAATCTCAGATTGCTCGTCGGTTGCTGGGAAAAATATTAATTGATCTGAGGAATACACGTGAAGAAGCAATAAGCGTTGCAGAATTGAAGAGTAATCAAGACAATAATATAGCAGTGCCTGCTCCAAAGGAAGAAACGGATTACCATACAAAGGCCTATGGTAAGATAGATGGCACGAGAAGGGCTAGTTTTACCAGTGACATGTCAATGGACCAAGATGAAGATGACGATAAAGAACCTAAATACCGTTTGGATCCAAAGTAATTATTTCTTCTTTACTCTCAACCTTAGGTTATGATTACATCTAGTTAAGCTCAAGAGATAGTTTTATTTCAAATTATACATGTTTTAAATTCTTTCACCAGATACGCAAACGTGAAAACACCAGAGCGTCATGTGCGAACCCGGCTATATTTTACTTCGGTGAGTTGACATAACTCAACTCTGTTTCTTGAAGTTTTCAAATATGATAAATGTCTATTGCTCAATAAAATTCTGGGGGACTACTTTCATCTTTCTCCTATCTAAAATTAACCGACCTGTCTTTGATATGAAATGACAGGAGTCACATATCCATTCGTTAATGAATGTTCTCCGATACTGCAACCTGGATGAATCTCTTCAAGAAGAACCTAGCCTTGTTTGTGACAACGCATTGGACCGCTTGTATCGGACAAAGGAGCTTGATTACATGAGTTACATTGTATTCAGGCTATTCGAGAACACAGAGGTTAGTCTTTAGTGGTTTCCATGTTTCATAGCAAACATTTGTTTCTGGTTAAGATTGCTTTGCACTTCATTATTTTATTTTTATTTTATAGCCTGAAATTAGGTCCAATACTTTGTTTCTATGTACTGTTGATCATTGATGTTTTAATGGTCCAATACACTTTTTAAAACTGAATGCAGGTGGCTTTAGAAGATCCGAAGAGATTCCGTATCGAGATGACTTTTAGCAGAGGTGCAGATTTATCCCCTCTGGAGGTAACCCTCAACTCAAACCTCATTTTGAATTTATTTTTAATATCATGTTGCTAAGTATGTCTTAGAGATATATAATAATCAACCACGTTGAAGACTCGTCCAATTGCATCGAGTTCGCTTATAGCCATTCATTTTAAAGCATTCGAAGTCACACATTTTTCTTATATCAAAGGAAACAACGACTGATTTTATTTTATTTTTACTTTTTGTTTTTGGAACAGAGTAATGATAGTGAGGCAGCTTCGTTGCATCAGGAGCACACATTGCCAATAATGGGGCCCGAGAGACTGCAGGATGTCGGATCGTATTTAACATTAGAGATGATGGAGAAAATGATTCGTCCATTCGCAATGCCTGCTGAAGATTTTCCTCCACCATCAATCCCACAAGGTTTCTCTGGTTACTTCTCCAAAAGTGCTGCCGTTTTGGAACGCCTTGTCAATCTCTGGCCATTTCACAAGCATAGTAGCAACAGCAACGGTAAGTTCCAAACCAAAAAAATAAAAAGAAAATTGACTTAAAAAATTATCCGATCTTATTTTGGTAATAATTTTGGTTTTGGTGGTTAAAGGCTCTAGCCCGAGAAAGTCTAGGACCGAGAACCACAAGAATCAAGCTGAAGAAACGATGTATTAAAGCTGGTACTTTCCACTTGCCAGCTGCTATCTTGTTTTATATTTGTTCATGTATGTAGCAGTTTGACGGTGATTCAAATTAGAGGATCTTTCTCTAATGTAAGATTGACTCTGCTAAATACGTTTTCACAGTTTCAAAGGGGAAGTGCACTTTCACTATGGGTTTTTACATATATGCTGCTTTTTCCAGAATGATTAAAAGGTTCATTACGAGCAATTATGTGACCACAGGATATAATGTTTTATATGCAATTCAACTGTGAAAAGTTAGTAAACCATTTCATCTGCGGGCGTATTGTTGACGCATGATAAATGTTTTTTCGTACCCGTTTCAATCCACCTTCTAGTAACTTATAGTGAAAAATGTTTTTGCAGCCACATACAAATAACGATTTGACACAATTTACTTTCGTGTTTTTTATTTTCATTTGACATAATTTTAAAATGCGTAAAATAGAAAACACTAGTCTCGATTTTGCAACGAGTTCGTCTAAATCCAAGATCTGGATTGTGAAAATCATGTAAACTTCAAACATGCCCAGACAGACATTAGTCTAAAATGCAAATCTACATCGACTCATAACCCAAATTTCACAGGTGTAACCCACCATAACTTTTACCCATTGCCCGACCCCACCCCGTGAATTTGCCCGTTGTGCACCAACAATCATGCAACAATCGTCCCCCATCGGGGCATCAATATTGGGAAGCACCAGCCCAGATCAGAACGGCGACCAATTTTTGATGAAGTGAAAATCATAAATTTGTATTTATAAAAATTAATTGTTAAATATATTTCACAGTTATAATACAATTAAAATAATGTAAAAAAAATTATACAGTAGTCGGTTCTTATAGGACTCGTTACCCCTACGAGAATCGTTCAACTTACCTAAACTGCTCCCGAAAAGGCTGGTTTCGTTTCGTGTATGAAACCCGCCAAACTCGTATCCATCCATCCCTACAGCCATTTTTTTTATTTGAAGGAAGCCACAACCAAACGACTCCTAAGGAGTAAAAACTGAACCAATCGGAACGGAATTAACACATTAAAAAAATCCATTTTTTCGGAAGTTCAAAACTATTTTCAATTTTGTTCCAAAAGATAATCGGTATAATTTTCGGAAAAAAAGAGTCCGAATTTCTGAAATATTTTTGATTTTTTTTTTGGAAAAATAGGAATTGGGATGAGTCCATAAATGAAAAATATTGTTCAAAAATTGGAAAAAATCGGATCAAAATCGGCCGCTTTCAGAATTTCTATTCGAATTTTCATCCATAGGCCCAAGCCATAAATAAAATTCTTGGTAACTCAGTTTCAAATTTCAATCTATCCTTCATACGCTTCACACTCTCACAACTCAAAATAACCACAATCGAAGAACCTCAGAGAAAGAGAAATATACAAACTCACTCACAAAACAACAGAAGTGGCCACTTACACTTCCTCGTTGGTGCTTCCACTATGGCTCAGTTGATCCTACAACGGTACCGATATCCCCAACACCTCCAACTCACACAAAAGACACGCAGGCGCGCACACACACACAGTGAATAGAGCAGGCAAAGTTTATATTACGTATTTATTCCACTCCATGGGGGTGCAATCTCATCTTTTTGCAAAAAAAAAAAAAAAAGAAAAAAACGCTCCACGTTGGACTCGTCAAAAAAATCACATTGAAACCTAGAATATGTTGGAAGATCTCGAAATGATCGTCCAGTTACGGGGAAAGTTCGTAAAACTCCATTTCCGTGGTAATGAATAGAGCAATACACTTTTCCATCATAATACAAACTACCTACAGCGTGACGAGATGAATGAATCAACTCTCAGTCATCGGAATATAATCACAGATGTACTAATTCAAAATCACGAGTCCTCTATCAACATCACATCGATTAGCTACAAACTATTAATACTAACTTCTTATCTAACTTGCATAATCATGCATACTCACGAATGCACGACTGATATTGCTTGAGTTCTTCCGTGACAGAAAACAAACATCAGATTTACATAGTAATCTGGATTTGATTCAGAAGGTAACTAACTTGCACTTAGGATACAAAAAAGTCCAACTGTTAGCAAAGCAAGGTACCTTGAGATTGCCGTAAACTACCGACCACTTTTTGAATGGATTTTTATTCATAAAAAATACAAATATCAGGTTATCCATTATCATCATTAACAATCATCGTCATCATCATCATCATCATCACTAAAATAAATTATATAACACATAACTCAATTCGCCAAAGAGAAAAACAGTCTGCAGTAATTCATCACATACGAGCATAATTCAAATTACGCGAGAAATAATAATTTCAACGAAAATATTAGGCAGCAAATTTAGGAGCTTCCCTGTGCTTGAGGATTTTCTTCTCGAGTTCATCTTTCTTTCCTCCAACCACCCTCTCGACTTCCTTCCCTTGCTTTAGCAATACGAATGTTGGCATTGCCTGCACTGCAAACTCACGCGCCACATCCTACACAAATCAACCAAAAACTATATATCAATAATCAATAATTAGCAAAAAAAAAAAGAAATAAATCGAGAGGAACTAGAACATGGAAACATCTCCGAACTGAGATAGGAAACGAACCGCGAGCTCATCAACGTCGATTTTGATAAAATCGACGTCGGTGTATTGGGCGGACATGTCGTTGAAAACCGGCTCCATGAATTTGCACGGACCGCACCATGTAGCGGAAAAATCAATCACCATCTAATTTACGAAAAAAAAACACAGAATCAATATGAGAAACAATCAGATCAGACGTACTTCAAGCTGTTTTTTGGACGCCGTTAAGTTAACTGTTAAACTTTAAGATTTGATCGCAAAATTCCAAATGAATTTCGAATTGAATTTTGTCAATTTTAGGTCTCGATTGATAGGGATCTAGAACTGAAATTGGGAAAGATATTCTATAAGATAAACGGAGTCTTTTCCAATACAGTCAGAAATGAAGAGAGGGCGAAGAGAATCACCAGTTTGTTTAATTGCTTGGCTGAGTTGAAGTGGAGCTGCCAGCGCTGCGAGGAGTGGAACGCGGTGACGCGCGACGGTCCAGATGGATCGGCGCCGGATGATTCGGCTGCCGCCGCCGCTTCGCCGCCGCCGAGGAGGCTAGATACGATGGAACCCATGGTCTTCAGAAAGTCAAAATTGAAAAGTATAGTACAGAATCGTAGATGAGTGCGGAAAACGATACAATTCTGGAAAAAGACTTTAAAAAGAGTTCTGAACCAATGGGCAATTGTGTCATTTCAGCGTGATAAAATGTATATTCGCCTTCGGTTTGCAGATTGTGAATTTTGGGGCGCCAATTGTAATTCTAGAGTGAAAAAATAATTTCAATTTTGTCACCTGAAAATTCGGAAATTAAATTTTGTCCCAAACTAAGTGAAAAAATGACTAAATCGCATAAAAAATTGCAAAAGTTCAAAAAAAAATGTTCGATTTTAGTATAAAAAATATCAATAATAGAAATTTAATCGTCATAAAAATTTGAAACTTTTGAAATTAAATCGATGGAAAATCAAACAAATTCTAATCCAATAAAAAAAAAAAAACTCAAAAAACAGTTATTTTGGAGTTCAGAATGAATAATATTGTCCCAATATCAAAAATATGTAGATCAAAATCCGCCAAGATAAAAAAATTCAGTTCCAATTTCCGCTCAGTAAAATGTATATAATTAGAACTACCTTCATCGAGTGCATCAACATCTCCAAGTCCATTTTATGGATTGTGATTAAATAATATATTCTGATATTTCGATGTTGCTGGCATAAATAAATAGGGTAAATTACAACCGCCCCCTAAAGTAATGTCTATTTACAAAAAAACCCCTCAGTTTCCAATAATTACATCTATCCCCTTTAAATTTGTAAATTCCTTACGTTAACACCCTTTTGTAGGGTGATGAATGTAAGAAATTTACAAATTGCAAGGAGTTGGATGTAATTGGTCAAACAAAAAGGGTTTTTTTGTAATACACTTTACCTCAGGAAGGTGGTTGTAATTTACCCTAAATAAATAATCACGAAGAAGGAGGTACTCCTTTCAACAACAAACACTGACTTATTTTTCTTTAAAAAAAACGTTAATTAAAAAAAAAAAAGAAAAAAAAAACTCACTCTGGTACTGAAAACTGTTGTACATTCCAACAGTTGCAATTAATTAACTAATTAATTAATTAATTAATTGTTATGTTAGAAAGGAACAGGAACACCTTGCTTCTTGTTGACAATAGACATGGCCAAATAGCGAGTCCCCATACCAACGGGAGCCTGTTCATCGGGGCCCTCCCAAAACGGGGCTTCACCATCACCAACCAGACGCCAATATCCCGTTCTCAGAGATTCCGCTTGTTCTTCATTGCACTTTTCCAACAATGCTTCAACTCGGAAGTTAATTCCAAGTGAACCAAGAAACTGCGATTGAGTCATTGGACCATGTACGGACACATCCTCTGCACAACATTTTTCATCGTTTTTAGAAACAACTATAAGGGAAATATTGAGTGGCGGAGCCACCAAGAATAACGAAACCAAGTGAATATTCATAAAATATTAGAGATTTGTTATTTTTCGAGAGCAATGTAGTATAATCGCCCCGTTGCAAACTTTAAGCGTACATTTAGCTCATGTGAAGATAAAATTCTGGTTCCGCTACTTGGAGAGAGTTGGAAGAATCATTGCATTTTATATGTCGATATCGGGAAAATAACTATTTTGTTTTTATTTTTCTTTTTGGGTTTGAACTTTTAACCGAGCTATCACAACTATATCAATATAACAAGACTGAGGCAAACCTGAAACTTCTTCAGCGGAATGCTTAATTGCAGCAAAATCAACATAAGCGCTGAGATCAGCAGATCCGGGATTATCCAGTATGTCCACAAACTTGTGCTTCCTAATTGCCTGTAATTAAATAAAATCAGATTGCTCCTATTACAGAAAATGTTCAATACGGTTTCCACTTTGCACAGCAGGTCGAAAAAACTCGTATGAACCGAATAACCTTATGTAAAATACACGATGATTGACATCTGATTTTCATTAAAGTTGTACTTTATACCTATACTTGCTCCCTTAGGCCTCGTTTGGGTGGGGAGATTAGCCATGATTAATTAAAATAATCGGATTACGTTTGATGTTTGGCAAACCCAATAATTTTCCGGGTCCAAAATATCATTCTATACTTCAGGGAAATTATTTATTGGACCTCCCATGGTCCAATAATATAATTAGATTTTTTAATCTTATCTTAGGAACCAAACGAGGTCTTAGTTAATTCATGCAGTTCCAAATTGAAGAGTTAAAGGGATGAGTTCTAGCAGAGAAGCGAACCTGCAGACTATCCGACACTATTCCATTGAGGCCATAATCAATTACGAGAGCCCCTCCACCATCAATGCCGATTCTATTAGCAATTTCTTGAGTTAAATCGATCGCCTTTGGGCAAACTTCAATATGACTAACTTTAGCGAGTTCTTCAGTCTCAGCCCATTTGCAGCGTTTCATGAGATAGAGACTTGCTGGTGTGGGCTGGGGAGATAGAACAAAACGAAACCTACACAACAAATTTTAAAAATAAATAATAATTATTAACCGACAATTTGGTTTTATCTACAAGGCTAGCCAGCCAATCAGAAAAAAACGACAGAGGAGGTATAAAGGCTTACGATGAATTTTCAGTAAGGTCAACCATCTTCTCAGACCAACCACGAGAAGCTTTCTGCAAGATAACAATGAATAGTTAATCAGCTTGCTTCAATATATCATAACAATTTGTACACTATTGGAACCAAGATTTTAGTCACTGCGGGGGCCAAATTTACACTAAAAAGTTCTCTGGGGACCAACAATACTCCAAAAATAACAAATTTATACATAGAAATACTTCGTTTTACAGAAGTGTTGGGGGTCATGGCCCCCGTGGCCCTATAGTGGCTCACCCCCACAAGATGAAATTAGGATGGCGTCTAGTAATAAAACGGAGGAACTAAAAAGATTGAATTCATAGGGTAAGGAGGTAGCAATAGCATCAAAGTGATAAACTACATTCCAAAGGTTAGATTAAACCTGAAATTGGTGCACCGGCAAAGCATCATAGAACTCGTGCGCAATGATGATTGTAGGCACTGAAAGAACAATGTAAACATTTAGTTCGATAAATCCAGAATAAATTGCTAACTCCATAAAAAGAACACATCCATGCACCATAAATACAGTGGAATCGTATCTTCTTGAATAATAAAGAGACTATGTCATGAACATCATTGACTAGTAACGAGAGAAATGATATATATATATATATATATATATATATATATATATATATATATATATATATAATATGAAGGTTGAAACGTAATTCCTTACATCCAGTTGGAACCTGTTCGAGAGTTGCATGCCATGATACAGGTGTGCCAGCTAATGTGCTAACACACCTTTTATTTGCATTTCCATCGCCACCGTCTTCAGTCACGCATTTCAAGTTTTGATACTGGAGTTTCTGTAATGCCGGGCTAACTTCAACCATATGTATTTCCAACGATTCTGTGAAGTTCTTGATTTTCGATGCACCCTACACAACAGCAACCGAACAATTTTCAAGTATCGACACTTACAAGTGACGTAAATACATGTCTAGTCACAAGATCATGAACATATATATAGTAAGTGGAGAAGCCGTACGCGCAAAAGATCAGCCAAAAGAGTTCCTCTGCCTGGTCCGAGTTCGACTAAGTTAACTCTTTTTGGTTGTCCCATTTGCTCCCAAAGGCACATTGCCCAAATGCCAACCATCTAAACGCAAGAAATGTATATTAATCGACAAATGTATAAACAAATGATACTAATTATTGATAACCATTTCATCTGAAACACATAAACTACCTCTCCAAACATTTGGCTCACTTCCGGGGAGGTAATAAAGTCGCCCCCGGCTCCAAAGACATCTCGATTCATATAAAACCCATCTTTCGGATTCGTTAAGACCTCTTCCATATACTCAGCAACTGTAATTGGCCCCCCTCTGAACTAATAACAACAACAAAAAATTCAAAAATAAAAAATCCCATTGGACCAACCAAAAAAACAACCCAATGTAAATCAAATCAATCACAATAAAAGATCACGAAAATATAAAACAAATTACATGGAGATTACCTTGATGATGTTCTTGAGGTGCTTAACGAGCTCAGAATCAGCAGACGATTCGTGTGAATGCTCTGTTCATAAGCCATAATTAAGCCTAATTTAACTCTTAATTAAGGGGGAAAAAGGGGGGGATGAGGAAAGAATAGAAGAATTAAGTGATTTATTTACCGGGAGGGTGGTACAAGGAGGAGCGATCGATGGAGATGGTGGCGGTGGCTGGTGGTTGAGGTGTGTCGTCCAAGTGTTCGACGAAATGATCGTTTGAAATTTGAGAATTGTGTGAGGAAGAAGACGAAGAGCATTGCCGCAGAGATGCGAGTGACAGTGGAGAAGACGAGAAGAGACCGCGTGTGGAAGCTTGGAGCAGCGCCCTTCTCAACATTTCTTTCTTTGTGAAGCAGTTTGAACTTAGAGAGAGAAACAAGAGAGAGAGACTTGCTTCTACAGAGTAATCAGTAATGTATTACCGAACTTGAGAGAAATGTGTGTAAATATTAATAGTACGAGGGTTTATTTATAAATATGATATATAAATATATGTATAACTTTTCTTTATATATAATTTTTTTTTCTATATTTTCATAAAAAAAATAATGAAAATAAATTTTACGATCAACTATCAATTAAATTGATTACTAAATCATGAAAACAATAAGGGAAGTAATAAGAATATTTAAAAATTTGATATTGAAATATGTTTCTAACTTTTTACTCAATGTAGTATAGAATAAACACGTAAAATAGAAGAATCAAGAATAATAAATGGAAACAAATTCAACGAAAACAAGATAATACTAGACCAATATCAAGCTAATCCAATAAATATATATTTGAGTAGTAACAAAGAAAAATAAAATCAAATGATGCCATAAATGGAAACAAATAGATATGAAGAATTAATATCTAATTTAAATGAAAACAATAATAGATCTGAAAATAGATATATGAAGAATCACCAAGGATAATAAATGAAAACAAATCAACCAAAAAGAAGATATATATAATACTAGTCCAGTTTAAAAATAGGAAAAAAAAAAAAAAAAAAAAGGGGAATTAATAATTTTTGTTTGAAGATGACGTCATCAGCTTCATGTGTCGAAACTTGAGGATCATGAGATCAAGACATGAATGAGAAGCGGTGTCAGTGTCGGTGTCAGGATCCATCAATAGTTTTGCTCTGTAAGATTTCTGGAGAGTGTTCATTCTGTCTGTAAACCATTCCACTGTAGAATTAAGCTCGTCGTGATTCGGCGGTAGGGACCCATTCTTCCTCAGGTAATAGTAGATCATCAGATAATCAACCGCCTTTTCAACCTGATTCGCCCTTTCCATCAGTTCCCGGTGCTGCAAATCCAGCTCTTCAAATCTTTTGTAGACGGCATTATTATTATTATCATTATTATTATTATCATTATTATTATTTGGGATGATTATTGACGGTGGTGAAAATAATGGTGGCGGCGGTGGCGGTGGTGGGTTGCTCAGTACCGGGTCGGCTAGTACGACTTCAGCGTCAACAGGGTCAATATAGGTTTCGAAATTATCCCACGCGTAGTCCAATGCTAGTTCGATTTCTTTGAGATATTCTTCTGTTACCGAGTATATGTATTCGGGGGACCTCTCAGAATTTTCCATCTCGATCTCCATCTCCATAATGTTCTTTTTCTACAAAAAAATATATTCGTCACACTTAGAATTATACAAAAATATCATTAATCCACCAATACAACAAACAAACATAATTAAATAATTAAAAAAAAAAATCAAAGCATAAACACATAAAAGATCGAGACACATATTATAGAATACATACAGACACAGTACAAGATACGTATTAGTATTAGTATTAATATTAATCTTAATTTTGGTCTTCGAGCGGAAAATTGTATATTTTTTTTTTCTATTACACGGCACCAAATTCGAACGATTGAACAAACGAAATCCATATTATAACACAAGAATTGAACAGAATCGCAATTTACATTCGAAACGACCAAAGGAATCAGAAGAGAATAATCCAAAGAAAACCAAATATAAGTAACAAAGATCATATTAGAGATTATAACTCACCTTATTCAAGTATCTGAACTCCTTCAGGAGAGGAAGAAAAAAAAAGTTGAAACGTAAAAACCTTGGATAGTTTGTGTTGGCAACGGATTGCATGCAAGTGTTAATATAATAGTTACTGTAATTAATTCGCTTCCATATTTAATAAGATAAGGAATTATTATTCAGTCCATGGCATTATTTAATTATATTCCTTTTTTATTTGTTTAAATAAGGAAACGATCTTTCTTTTTTTTGCAAATTTATTTTATCATCATATAAAAGTATTTTCAAATATATTTCGTATTATGTATTTCTGTTGAAAAATATATATCTTTTAAATAAAAATACTATTTAGAGGGATAATATATATCTTTCAATGAATAATATACTGAAATTACGGATTTTTTTTAAATGTAGTAAAAATAAAAGTGAATGCAAAAGTATAAAGAAAAATAGCAACTTTACAACTAACAATGCCCAAAACTCGATATAGTATGAATCCTCAAAGAAAATCAAAGTTTCAATATAAAATTCATGCGACAATAAATTTTCTTTTGACCCAGTTGGCAAATTTCATTACAAGTGGAGTCACACGTAAGAACTTCCGTAAGTTTTGGTCTGCTTTCCAACTAGATATAGTATCCAAACATAGAAGTCTATTCACAAAACTAAGTGAATTCATGTTTTAGCCCAATTAACTACCAATAGTTTCTTCATCCGGGAGGCAAGTTCAAATCGAACAAGATCTCACGTTTCTTTTCAGAGCGCATGAAGGAACTATTTTCAACAATTTTTCAATAATTTCATAAGAAGAATCCTAAGCAGAAACAGACAGAGAATGTGGTCTGATATCGAACGAACTATTTTCAACAATTTTTCGTTTTATAGAGGGCGGGAGATTATGGCCGGGCTTAGTAGTTAGTTTCATTTTCGGACCCGGTTCAACTGCCTGATCAGGTTAAAAATAAATTATGGTGAAATAAAAAATAAAAAGTTTGGGTTTCTATGGAAATAATGTCCGTAAAACCAACTTTTTTACAATTTGAGGAAAAAAAAAAAAAAAGGGATTTCATTGAAGGAAGAGCCCAGAATTAGGAGAAAAATGGGAGATATGTAATTCAGGCAAAAGGTCTCATTAAAAAAGGAAGAAGTTGAAAGGTTAAGGTTTAGATTAAACAAGTTTACGGCGGTTGATTAGGCGTAGGGATGAAAGTCGGATGGATCAGATTGAAATTAGTCTTCTCGGAAAATTTCCAAAAAATTTCGGAAGTATAAAATAAATTTCAATTCCAATTCCAAAAGTCCTGGAAATTTCGGAATTTCGAAAAAAATTTGGAAATCAAGTAAGCTTTAAAATTTCAAAATTTAATCTAAATCTTCTAAAATGTTCATAATTTTTGAAAAATGCGAACATCCACGTCCATGAAAGTAAAACTAATAATTACTAAATTTTAGTTCAAAAAAATAAAAATAAAAATAAAAACAACATAATATCGAAGGAAGATGCGAAGAGACCGCGTGTGGAAGCTTGGAGAACGCCCTTCTGAACTTAGAGAGAGACGAGAGGATTGAATGGTTTTTTAATCTGAAATTTCGTACACCGGAACACTTCTTTGTGTCAATTTTTTTGTAGCTTTGAAGATTTTTTTTTATTTTTTCTTTTATACTTTAGAATCCAATAAAGAATTCAAGCTCGAGCCTCCCAAAATAAGCAAACTCGGCTCGAGTTCGGCGCGTTCACAACCTGAGTTATTTCTCATCTCAAAGATTATCAAAGAATTACTCAAAACAAAAAAAAAAAGATTATCAAAGAGGCACAACTGCTCAAGAACAAAGCTAAGCTCAAAACCTTCAAATGAGTACAGTTATAAAATAATTAGGCACAAGTGATACATACCATTATATGAAAATTGCTCTGTTTTTACTTTTTATATCTAGAAAATTGGTATTTTACGTCGATGCCACACCCGATGAAATGCAAATAAAATGGGCACAGTATCACATATGAAATTGTTTGCCCAAAACTAATAACAGCAAACAATTTCACACATCTTGCCTTAGAAATAAACTGCGCAAGTAAAATGCAAATACAAAATTTTAACAACTCCAAGGGCACAACATCCCCGGAAATTCACTTATTCTCAGTCATATCAAACATTGTTTTACGATATGACAAAGTCTGGTACCTGCCGAACCAGAACCGAAGACAACTTTAAAAAAAAAAATATTAATAATAATAGCTGCCCTGATTCGATTTAAGAAAATTTCAGGCTCAAAAAGTGTTCAGCTGTTAAACGAGAAAGAAAAGTCGTTATATAGTCAAATGGAATTAGGAAATCAACCAACAGCCTAATTGTCTTTCTACAAGCACCCAACACGACAAGTTCAATTCTCATTCAAACCCCAAAAAAAGGAAGAATCGTTTAAGGCTTGAGGGCCAAAGCCAAGCCAAATTTGGCACTCTTGTCGAAAGCTTTGGCATCGACTTCAGTAGAAACGGTGATGAGAGACTTTGGGCGCCACTCGTGCTGGATCAGAGCACTAACCTTGCCAGCATTGTTCACACGTGCTTTCACGTTGGTGAGTGGGTCCAGTGAATGCTGAGTGCCAACTGTGATGGTGTTCTCGCTGCTCGAGAAGCTGTGGGTAAACTCTCCACCCACTGCAGTGTTGGTCAATGGGCTCACTGTGTGGTAGTATGATGCACTCACCAAATCAAACTTGTTGTTCCTACACCAAGAAAATGGCAGATTCAGAATTTTATCGGGCATACGTAAACCACAGACTTTATGTTTGATTCCATTTTGGGAGAATAGTGTTTTGGGAAAAAAAATTGAAGAATGGGGGTAATGTTTGTTTATTATATGTTGAGGGTATAAGTAAAGTTGAGAGGCTCTTGAATGGTAAACAAAACACCGATTTATGCAGTTCTCGAATGATAAAAGGGATTTTGAAACGTAAACGAAACATATTTCTTTTTGGGAAAAGATTTTGAGAATGGGAGTAATGTTTTTTTACATGTTCGGGAAATGGTAAAATCAAGAGAATTTTGAAATGGTGGTAAACGAGAAAAGGGGTTTTGAAATGCAAACGAACATATTTCATTTTGGGAGAATGGTTTTGTGAGAAAAGATTTTGAGCATGATAGTAATTTTTGTTTATGTTTTACGGGAAATCGTATTATAGATGATGGAAAAGAATTTGGAAATGTAAACGAAGGCAACTGAGTGCATGTTTTATCAGTTGCCCAGATTATAATTTCAATAAATTTAGGATAAACAAACAAGAACAAGCAATTGACACCAACTTACAGAGTCACCGCAGCTATAAGATCAGCATTTGTGAAGCTAGCACCAAAGTTGTACTTGAGAAAAGCTCCTTCCTTGGTATCAAAGGACACATCACTTCCCAGCTAATGTGCTAATACACCTTTTCTCTTCATTTTCATCGCCACCGTCTTCAGTCACGCACTTCAAGTTTTGATACTGGAGTTTCTGCAATGCCGGGCTAACTTCAACCATATGTATTTCCAATGACTCTGTGAAGTTCTTGATTTTCGACGCACCCTACACAACAGCAATCGAACAGTTTTCAAGTACCGATACTTACAAGCGACGTAAATACATGTCCAGTCACAAGATCATTAACATATATATAAAGTAAGTGCAGAAGCCGTACGCGCAAAAGATCGGCCAAAAGAGTTCCTCTGCCTGGTCCGAGTTCGACTAAGTTAACTCCTTTTGGTTGTCCCATTTGCTCCCAAAGGCACATTGCCCAAACGCCAACCATCTAAAAGCAAGAAACGTATATTAATCGACAAACGTATAGCCAAATGATATTAATTATTGATGACCATTTCATTGACGCTTTAAACGGCAAATGGAAAGGTCGAACTCGATTTCAGTGAAACACATAATTTACCTCTCCAAACATCTGGCTCACTTCTGGGGAGGTAATAAAGTCGCCCCCGGCTCCAAATACATCCCGATTCATGTAAAACCCATCTTTCGGATTCGTTAACACCTCTTCCATATACTCAGCAACTGTAATTGGCCCCCCTCTGAACTAATAACAACAAAAAAAAATTCAAAAATAAAAAATCCCATTAGACCAACCAAAAAAACAACCCAATGTAAATCAAATCGATCACAATAAAAGATCACGAAAAAAAAATTACATGGAGAGTACCTTGATGATGTTCTTGAGGTGCTTAACGAGCTCAGAATCAGCAGACGGTTCGTGGGAATGCTCTGTTCATAAGCCATAATTAAGCCTAATTTAACTCCTAATTAAGGGGGGGAAATGGGGGGATGAGGAAAGAATAGAAGAATTGAGTGATTTATTTACCGGGAGGGTGGTACAAGGAGGAGCGATCGATGGAGATGGTGGCGGTGGCTGGTGGTTGAGGTGTGTCGTCCAAGTGTTCGACGAAATGATCGTTTGAAATTTGAGAATTGTGTGAGGAAGAAGACGAAGAGCATTGCCGCAGAGATGCGAGAGACAGTGGAGAAGACGAGAAGAGACCGCGTGTGGAAGCTTGGAGCAGCGCCCTTCTCAACATTTCTTTCTTTGTGAAGCAGTTTGAATTTAGAGAGAGAAACAAGAGAGAGAGAGAGAGACTTGCTTCTACAGAGTAATCAGTAATGTATTACCGAACTTGAGAGAAATGTGTGTAAATATTAATAGTACGAGGGTTTATTTATAAATATGATATATAAATATATGTATAACTTTTCTTTATATATATATATTTTTTCTATATTTTCATAAAAAAATAATGAAAATAAATTTTACTATCAACTATCAATTAAATTGATTACTAAATCATGAAAACAATAAGGGAAGTAATAAGAATATTTAAAAATTTGATATTGAAACATGTTTCTAACTTTTTAGAAATTGCAAACGAGCATATGTTGTGTCTAACGGGTGTCTTTCACCCAATGTAGTATAGAATAAACACGTAAAATAGAAGAATCAAGAATAATAAATGGAAACAAATTCAACGAAAACAAGATAATACTAGACCAATATCAAGCTAATCCAAACGAGCTTCCCTTGGTGCGAATCTTGTCAACCGAACATGCTATTGGCCCTTACTATTTAATCTAGTAGGGGGTAATAACAGTAACCAAACGAGCCCTAAATAATATTTGAGTAGTAACAAAGAAAAAAAATCAGATAATGCCATAAATGGAAACAAATAGTATGAAGAATTTAATGTCCAATTTAAATGGAAACAATAATAGATCTGAAAATAGATATATGAAGAATCACCAACGATAATAAATGGAAACAAATTCAACCAAAAACAAGAGAATGCTAGTCCAATTTAACAAGAAAAAAGAAAAAAAGAGGCATTAACAATTTATGTCCGAAGCTGACGTCATCAGCTTCATGTGTCGAAACTTGAGGATCATGAGATCAAGACATGAGTGAGAAGCAGTGTCAGTGTCGGTGTCAGAATCCAACAATAGTTTTGCTCTGTAAGATTTCTGGAGAGTGTTCATTCTGTCGGTAAACCATTCCACTGTAGAATTAAGCTCGTCGCGATACGGCGGGAGGGTCTCATTCTTCCTCAGGTAATAGTAGATCATCAGATAGTCAACCGCCTTTTCAACCTGATTCGCCCTTTCCATCAGTTCCCGGTGCTGCAAATCCAGCTCTTCAAATCTTTTGTAGACGGCATTATTGTTATCATTATTATTATTATTATCATTATTATTATTTGGGATGATTATTGACGTGGTGAAAACAATGGGGGCGGCGGTGGCGGTGACGGCAACACCATCTCCGGTGGTGGGTTGCTCAGTTCCGGATCATTTATTATGGCTTCAATGTCAAGAGGGTCAATATAAGTATCGAAATTATTCCACGCGTAGTCCAATGCTTGTTCGATTTCTTTGAGATATTCTTCTGTTACCGAGTATATGTATTCAGGGGAGCTCTCAGAATTTTCCATCTCGATCTCCATCTCCATCTCCATAATATTTTTCTCCATCTCCATAATATTTTTTTTTTCTACAAAAAATATATTCGTCACACTTAGAATTATACAAATATATCATTAATCCACCAATACTAAAAAAGCATAATTAAATAAATAAAAAAATCAAAGCAGAAACACATAGAGATCGAGACACATATTATAGAATACGTACAGAGACCGTATAAGACACGTATTAGTATTAGTATTAATATTAATCTTAATTTCATTCCTCGAGTGGAAAATTGTAAAAAAAAAAATTTATATACACGGCACCAAATTCGAACTCATGAACAAAAGAAATTCAAATTATCACAAGAATTGAACGGAATAGCAACTTACATTCAATAAACGACCAAAGGAATCGGAAGAGAATAATCCAAAGAAAACCAAATATAAGTAACAAAGATTATATAGAGATTATAACCCACCTTATTCAATTATCTGAACTCCTTTAAGAGAAGTAGAAGAAGAAAAAAAGAAAGGTAAAAACCTTGGATAGTTTGTGTTGGCAACGGATTGCATGCAGGTGTATATATAATAGTTACTGTAATTAATTCGCTTCCATATTTAATAAGGAATTATTATTCAGTCTGTAGAACGGATGTTTTGGGGAAAACATTTCGATATATTTTTATTCTTCTCATACAGAGGAAGATATATACACGTAAATCTATTCTATTCTAAGAAATATAAATGTACAAGGAAACAGATTATTCTCCATAATTACTGATTCCTAGAATAAAGATTAATTGCAACAGTCTCGGGATTTGATCGAATCCCTCATGCTAACACTCCCCCTTAAGTTGATGCATAGATGTCTATCATGCTTAACTTGCTGATCACTTCATGAAATATCCTTCCCGAGACAGCCTTCGTGAGGATATCTGCAAGTTGGCTCTCCGACTTGACGAATGGAAACTGAATAATCTTTTGGTCGAGCTTTTCTCTAATAAAAAGACGATCGATTTCAACATGTTTCGTGCGGTCATGTTGTACCGGATTTTGGGCAATTTGAATCGCAGCTTTGTTATCACAAAATAAACTCATGGGACTTGAACACTTAATTCCGAGATCTCTCAGAATTCTTTTAATCCATAGCAGCTCACATAAACCATGCGCCATTCCCCGAAATTCCGCTTCCGCACTCGAGCGAGCAATAACCTTTTGTTTCTTGCTCCTCCAAGTCACAAGATTTCCTTCTACGAATGTGAGATAACCGGAAGTAGATCTTCTGGTTGATAAATCACCTGCCCAATCGGCATCGGTGTAGCCTTCAATGGTGGAATTTTCATTCTTTGAGTAGAGTAGTCCTTTTCCTGGAGAGCCTTTCAAGTACCTCAATATTCTATGCACTGCAATCATATGTTCTTCACTTGGAGCTTGCATAAATTGGCTTACAACACTCACGGCATAGGCAATATCTGGTCTCGTATGAGTTAGATAGATCAACTTTCCCACTAGTCGTTGATAACGACCTACATCTACCAGGCTTTGACTAGAAGAAATTCCAAGTTGATGATTTGTTTCCATCGGTGTTTCAACGGGCTTACATGTTAGCATTCCAGTTTCAGCCAATAAGTCCAAAACATACTTTCGTTGGGAAAGAGAGATTCCATGTCTTGATCGTGACACTTCAATACCTAAGAAATATCGCATTTGTCCAAGATCTTTCATCTCGAACTTCGTAGATAAATATTTCTGTAGCTCATTCATTTCTTCATGATCATTGCCGGTCAAGACCATATCATCTACATACACAATCAATGCCGTTATCTTTTCTCCTTTGCGTTTAATAAATAAAGTGTGGTCAGAGTTACTCTGTTTGTAACCAACCAACTTCATTGCTGATGTAAATCTCCCGAACCAAGCTCTAGGTGATTGTTTAAGTCCATACAATGACCTTTTCAATTTGCATACGCTATTTGATCGTGCAGATTTAAGCTTAACACCTGGTGGAAGATCCATGTACACTTCTTCTTCTAGATCACCATTTAGAAAGGCATTTTTCACGTCGAATTGTCGTAAAGGCCAATCGCGATTTGCTGCAATGGAGATGAGAATGCGAACAGTATTGAGCTTAGCTACTGGTGCAAATGTCTCACGATAATCAATACCGTACTTTTGTGTGTAACCCTTTGCTACCAATCGTGCTTTATACCTATCAATGCTTCCATCAGCTTTAAGTTTCACGGTGTACACCCACTTACATCCGACCGTTTTCTTTCCCCCGGGCAGCGGAACTAATTCCCAAGTCGCATTCTTTTTCAGAGCCTCCATCTCTTCATTCATTGCCTTAATCCACCTTGCATCTGTTAACGCTTTCTGCACACTATTAGGAATATATACTTTGGATAATTGATCAACAATCAGAGCATATGAATCCGATAGTCGATGAGTAGAGATATAATTATTAATAGGGTATTTGGCATTTGCTTTGAGGTCAGGTTCATATTGTTTCTTTGGAATACCCCTGTTTAATCTTGGTAGAAAACGAGCAGGAGAACAATTCTTATTAAAAAGGGAATCGATAGTTACCTCAGGTGTAGCACTAGTTTGGACATTCTGGGAAGACTCTTCAGTTAATGGTGTTAATACGTCTTCTTCGGACAATGATTTATCACTTTCTGGTGGTAAATCATCCTCGTTCTCCAACAAATGAGGCAAATCTGGAGCTTCATCAGTAGGGTGATCATGGGATAGATTATGTGTACTCAATCTTTCTTCTATTGCCTCCAGCTCCAAGTACTCTGCTTCACAATTTTTTCCTCCACTATTTAATCCATTAAGCTCAGAATCTTCATTCGGTTTCTCCCCCTGAAGAGATGAGCCCGAAACACCCCCGGTGTAGTATGGTTCACTCTCACGGAAAGAGACATCTAAAGTGACATGCAATTTCTTATTCACTGGGTCATAACATCTAAATCCCTTCTGAAAATCTGAGTAGCCGACAAAGATACATCGTTTTGCACAAGGGTCCAATTTACTTCGTAAGAATTTAGGGATATGAACATATGTTGTACACCCAAAAACTCTAGGTTCAAGATTTGGTACATGCGAAATAGAGCAAAAGGAATTTAGCTGTTGTTGGGGAGTTTGGAAGCCAATAACTCGAGAAGGAACGCGATTAATTAGGTAGACATCAGATTTTACCGCCTCCGCCCAATAAAAACGTGGCACATTCATCCCAAAAAGAGATGCACGTACAACCTCCATAATCTGCCTATTTTTCCTCTCCGCTAGACCATTTTGTTGCGGTGTATACGTGCAAGAAGTATGATGTCTTATCCCTAGTTGGCTAAGATACTCTTTAATGAAGTACTAACGAATTCCATGGCATTGTCAGACTGCCAAATTCGAATTTGCCGTTGATATTGGGTCTTCACCATGCTATAAAATTCCTTAAATGCTGTAAACAGATCACTTTTATGATGGAGTAAGGATACCCAAGTGAATCTTGTGCATTCATCTATGAAAGTAACGAAATAGCGAGCTTTTGAAATGGATGGAACCGTTGCAGGTCCCCAAATATCGGAATGTATAACAAAAAATGGTTCTGAACTTTTATTCATACTTGGTAAATAAGGAATTCGATGGCTTTTGGCCAATTCACAGACATCACATTTAAAATCCGAAACATCCAAATCAGAAAATAAAGACGATCTAAGTTTTTTGAGATAACCAAAAGAAATATGCCCCAATCTCCTATGCCATAACCATACGTTTGCCCGAATCTTCTCAATTCCGCTAGTTTGAAATGTCTGACTGAATTTCTTTTTCCCCTTTTTAGTTAATTCCAAGTAGTAGAGCTTCTGCCGTTTAACACCATAACCAAGAGTCTTCCGAGTTAGAATGTCCTGGAAGATGCAAAACGAAGGCCAAAAGGTTACAACACAGTTAAGGGACAAGGTAATTTGGCTAACAGACAAAAGATTATACTCAAGTGTGGGAACAACCAACACAGAATCAAGTTTTAAGGTATTTGATAGTATAACAGATCCTTCCCCAATAATAGGAGAGGTACTCCCATTTGCGGTAGAAATTACAGATTGAGAGGACGAGTGAATGGATTGTAGATTATTTGAATCTCTAGTCATATGATCGGATGCTCCTGTGTCAATAATCCAAGTACTATTCCTAGAAGTGACAGAAAAAACATCAACCTTACCAGAAATACCTGGTTGAGCTACGTTGACAATAGGTTGTGATTTTTCCTCTTGGATTGCTCGAATGTCCCCTTGCATTGCTACTGCTACTTTGCCAGTAACAGTTTTTCTTGGTTTCTTTGAAAAATCCCACCATTCTGGATAGCCAATGATTTCATAACATCGTTGTTTCGAGTGTCCCGTTTCACCACAATGACTACAAAGAAAAGTATTATTTTTTCCAGTTGGTGGGTTATTTCGTCCCTTGTTTCGGTGAACCACCATGGCTGAGGTTTCAGAGACCGGTCGAGAACTTCCCATAATATGCCTTTGTTGAGCATCCCTTCTTACATACGCATATGTACTCTCTAGATCCAACTTTGGGTCCTTCCGCAAAATCTCACCACGAACTTGATCAAATTCATCATCGAGTCCGTTCAGGAATATGTGAACCTGTTGGTCGAAAACCTACACGCAAGTGCACGTATCGTACAAGTAATATAGTGGACAATTAAGTCCGGATATCGAACCCACAGGGAATATTTAATTACTTAATCCTAGACGCTAAATTCTACCAATTATTATCAAGCCCACCCTACACAGTCGAATTTTAGATAGAATTAACTAAATTAAACTAAATTAAAAAGCACGCGAAAACAAGAAAGTAATTTAAACACGAAGATTAATCAAAGTAGACAAGCCTAGGATTTTATTCTTCCTCCTATGTGATTATTATTCCCCCAATTCCTTCAATTATGCAAGTTATTAACCCGGATTATTAACCTGAGATGCTAAAATAATCATAACACGCTTCCGCGTGTATTACAATTCTAATACTCTAGATTCAATTACTATATTCCTATGCAATTAATTCTAGAACACAACATTAAGCACAAATCTCAATAATGGCTACCTAAGAGATTAACTATATTCCTATGTTAATACCACAAAGGCTCTTCTACCACAGTTCTAATTATTAACCCGATCTTCCGATTCATGCGATTAACAATAACATAAAAGCGCATAAAGTGGCCAGTTTCATGAACTTAATAAAACAAGAAGAAGAAATAATCCGGAATTAAAACTTGCATAAAATCATAGAATTGGGTTCATAAATCCCACATAGGGTTCCAAATAAAATCCTAGAAATAAATAATTTAGCTACTCATGATTAAAGGAAAAACGCAAATAAAATAAGTCATAAACGATAAATCTATGCTTAGAGTCTTCGAATTCTTCGTCTTCGTTATTGCTTTGTTGCTCTTGAAATTGCGTAAAAGATATCTAATTGTGTGCTTGGATTGGTCTTATATAGGGTGAAGAACTTGGGGAAGAAGGCAGTTTCCTTGTGCAATTAAAATCCCTTTACTGCGCAACTTCGGGGTATGGGACGGGGGTCCCATAATTTGCACTAAAACTGGGACGGGGGTCCGAGCCTTGTTTCTTCAGAATTTTGATATTTTCACTTTTGACCCATATTTTCGCCAAAATTGCAGTTTTGACCCCATACTTTTCCAATTCTTCAATTTGTACCTAAAATACAATAAATCAACTTTTAAAGCACCAATTATCATTAAAACACACCAAAAGCCCAAATAAAAAGGTACGATAAAGTGTAAAAATATACACTTAACAGAACCCGCAGCCTCGCCATAATGGAATGCATATTTACAATCCCTTGAACCGCTTCTTCTTGTGTTATTATTTGCTGGTCGATTTCCTGAAAAATTTCGATTAGTTCATTATAGTAGGTGGACAACGGTCGACCATTTTGTATGGTGGTGAAAGACTTCTGATTCAATTCAAACAAGCGAGTCTCATCGGATCCATCGTAGAAAGTTTTTGCAACAGCTTCCCAGATCTCCTTAGCCGTGGCTAGCCTAATAAATCGCTGCATCAGATGGGGGCTCATTGAGTCAATTAGCCAACTCTTAACTCTGTGGTTGTCGGTAATCCATGTCGAGTAGCCGGAATCGCCGGCTGCTGGCTTTACGGTTTCACCAGTTAGGTATCCGACTTTGTTTCGTGCTCCAATTCGCATTTCCATTAACTGTGACCATAATGGAAAATTCGTTTCATCCAGTACAATACTTGTGGGAAAAGATGAATTATCTTGTTGGACTATGATTGATGGTGGTGGGATATTCATATTTGTGGTTGGAATGACAATTGATTTAGTGAGGTATGGATCTCCCATTCAAATTCAAAAAAAAAAAAATATGCTCAAATTCAAAAAACAAACTGCTCTGGTACCATGTAGAACGGATGTTTTGGGGAAAACATTTCGATATATTTTTATTCTTCAGGAAGATATATACACGTAAATCTATTCTATTCTAAGAAATATAAATGTATAAGGAAACAGATTATTCTCCATAATTACTGATTCCTAGAATAAAGATTAATTGGATTTGATCGAATCCCTCATGCTAACACAATCCATGACATTATTTAATTATATTCCTTTTTTATTTGCTTAAACAAGGAAACGATCTTTCTTTTTTTTGCAAATTTATTTTTTCATCCTATAAAAGTATCTTCAAATATATTTCGTATTATATATTTAAGGCAAAATATATATCTTTTAAATAAAAATACTACTTAGAGAGATAATATATATCTTTCAATGAATAATATAACTCAAATTACGATTTTTTTTCAACTACAAAAATAAATTTAATGCAGTAAAAATAAAAGTGAATGAAAAAGCATAAAGAAAAATAGCAATTTCACAACTAAGAATCCCCAACTTCATATAACATCATCACATACTACTTTACACAAAAACATTCGAAAAACTCGATATACTATTGAAACATAGAATCCTCAAAGAAAATCAAAGTTTCAAAATAAAATTCATGCGCCAATAAATTTTCTTTTGGCCCAGTTAGCAAATTTCATTACAAGTGGAGTGACAGCTTAGAACTTGAAGTAAGTTTTGGTCTGCTTCGGTCCACAAACTCTCGAAAGAGCAGAATGCACAACAGATGTGGGATCATTTGCACATGGAGCAGCCTCCGAGTCCTGAACCACAACAGATGTGGGAACATTAGCAAATTCATGAGCAGTGTTCGATTCCGAAACAACATTAATTTCATTAGCAAATTCAGGAGCTGTGTCCGATTCCGGAACCACATTGACATCAGTAGCGAATTCTAGAGCAGTCTCCGATTCTAGAACCAAATTGAGTTCATTAGCAGATTCAAGATCAATCTCCGATACAGGAACCACATTAACATCGATACCAAATTCAGGTTCTGTAAAACACAAAAAAGGAATTTCATTTAAATCCAATCCATAAATAAAAGCAAATACATCAACATATATAATAACATAAGTTTCAAACATACCTAGCATAACATTTTCGATACCGTCTACAGCATCAGCAGGACCAATTTCAACAGTTTCTTCAACAGGAGATGGCAGGTTCAAGTCAAACAAATTAACATGTTTCTCTTCAAAGTTCATACCAACACAAACTACAACAACCAAAATAAAAATACAAATCAAAACAAAATACCACTAAAATCAAAAGCAATCGTGAAAATGACAAAAATATTTCATCTAATCCAAAAAAATGAGCCATTACATTTAAATTTAAATGCTACAAATTAAAGATAGATCAATTTCTAACAATAGACATGTACCGGGAAACGAATATTTCAATGGCTCGGACAAATTTAAATCAAACAAATTTAATTTATAATATCACATTCAACTTTAATAAATACAACAGCTTCAGCACACATTTATACAACAGATAAATAGCAAAGTAAAAAATAAATCAAGAAAACAGAATATAAATATACAGTTTAAAAGAATCAAATTCCTCTCCAAAATACAATTAAAAAATGATAACATTGAATTTACCATATTTAAATCAAGCACATTTACCACTTTTGCAAATGTAAAACTCAAAATAGATATTATTTACATCCATCCATAAATAAAAGCAAATACAACAACATGTTAAATAACATAAGTATGTAAGATACCTGGCAAAGGATCTTCGATAACATGACCAATTTCAACAATTTCTTCCGCGGAAGCAGGCAGGTTCAAATCAAACGAATTCACACGTTTCACTCCAGAGTTCATAGCCACACAAACTACAACCAAAATAAAAATACAAATCAGCACAAGTAACACTAAAATCAATGGCAATGGTAAAAATGATGAAATTTAACAGGTACGAATTACAAATACATCAATGTAACAATTAACTTCAGTTTCGGACAGACAAGAATCGAGACAGAGCATTACAATAGCTGGTCAAAGTTAAACCAAACAAATTTAATAAACATTGAATTTATAAAACCAGAATTCAACATTATTCATCACTAGAGGAAAATGACAGTCAACTTTAATAAAAAAAAAAAAACTCTGCAGCACACATTTATACAACAGATAAAAAGCAACGTAAAAAATAAATCAAGCAAACACAATAAAAAGATACAGTTTTACAGAATCAAATTCCTCTCCAAAATACAATTCAGAAATGATAATATTGAATTTACTATACAAATTTAAGTAAATCGAAATAGAGTTACCTTCACTTGCACATAGACTTGGTATTGGAAGTTCATCAACACGTACATCATTAGGATCAATTCTAGTGGAATCTTCCAACACCGAATTCAATACTAACAAAATTCAAGGAAACAAAAATAATAATTTATAAAATTCAAAAAAAAAAATAAGAAGGCATAATACATAATATTAAGCATAAGATTACCTTGAGTTTCTGACAGACCAATATCAACAGGCGTGTCTTCCGAAGGTAGAGGCATATTTAAATCAAGCAGATGTACCACTTCTGCAAATGTAAAACACAAAATAGGAATTTCATTAACAACCACTCCATCAACTAAAACAAATACAACAAAACATTTAATAACATCAGTATCTAAGATACCTGGAATAGGATCTTCGATAAAAAAAGACCAATTTCATCAATTTCTTCAGCCGCAGCATGCAGGTTCAAGTCGAACGTATGCACACGTTTCCCTCCAGAATTCATAGCCACAAACAGTAACACAACCAAAATAAAAATACAAATCAACATAAGTAAAACTAACATCAAATGCAATCGTGGAAATGATGAAAATAATTAATCTAATTCAAATATGATAATATTACATCAACAACAGATCAAGTCTATAGCTAATTGTATATTCCCAAACCACCAGATACAATAACAGATCAAAATAAATAATTAACACAATCAACAAAATTATAAAAGGAAATCCATATATCAGACTCCAATAATTACAACGAATACGCTAATTTACACATAGATTTGCAAACAAATTCAGGCAAACGATCAAAGTTTATAAACCAAACTGCGAATTCGAAGATTATTATTACAGAACGTAGTTTAACACTAAATTCAAAACAAATTCGAGATTTCGCGACTGAAAGGTTAAATTAGACATAGATATTTCGAAATTTCGAGTGTTTGTGTGTGTGTTTGTGTGCGTGAGAGAGAGAGGAGAGAGAGAGTTACGAACTTACAGAATGAAAGCAAAAACCACCTCCTTGCAATCACCTCCTTCCTTGCGGCAGCTACAGCACAACCAACCACGACTGAAAATTTCTGAAATAAATCGTACGAATTAACACAAATTCGTAATTCAGGAAACGGTTACAAAAGAATATCAGAAAATCCTAACTAGTAGCAAACAGAGAGAGAGAATGCAGAGAATGTAGTCTGATCGTTTGGATGGAAATGAATTTTTTCAACAAATATTCGTTTTATAGTAAAGGGCGGGAGATGGGATGAACATATAAGATGTTGACACGTGTACTGGGTACACGTGTTCTCGGGCAGCATAATTTCATTTTCGGACATTTTCGGACCGGTTCGGACCGGTTCAACTGTCTGTTCCGGATCCGGGTATAATCTGATTACAGTAAAATTAAAAATTAAAAAGTGGAATTTTTATGGCTTTAAAACCAAGTTAAAAAAATTTAAAAAAAAAAATAGGGATTCCATTGAAGGAGAATCAATAAGATCCGGTTATAATTCAAAGTAAAATTAAAAATTAAAAAGTGAAATTACTATGGCTTGGCTGTAGAACCAAGTTAAAAAAATAAAAAAAAATAAAATAAAATAAAAAAGGGATTCCATTGAAGGAGATTCAATAATAGGAGAAGACGAGATTTCATAATTTAAACAAATATAAAAGGGAGAGTGGTGAGAGAGAAAGAAATGAGATGGAATATGTGTATACGTATGTATGTATGTATGTATATATATATATATATATATATATACATAAAGGTCTTTCAAAAGGTCAAGTTGAAAGGTCTTGTCAGAAAAGGAAGAATTTGAAGGGTTAAGGTTTAGATTAACCATGTTTACGGCCGTTGATTAGCAGTAATAAATTCGGATTGGGAAGGTCAGAGGTTGATTATGAGTAATAAATTCGGATTAGGAAGATCAGAGGTTTATTAGGGTTAAAGTTTGGGCTTCCGGGCCCAAGCAATAGTGAAAAAAAACCGGTCAAGTAAACCGGAGGTTTGTTAGGGTTAAAGTTTGGATTTCCGTGCCCAAGCAATAGTGAAAAAAAACCGGTCAAGTAAACCGGAGGTTTATTCCCGGTGGAAATACAGAGAGTTGTAGTGAAATATAAAAAATATCATTTTAATAATATTTTATTAGTAATAAAATTTATTTTAATTATTAAAATATAAAAATAAAACTAAATAAATAAATCCGATTGAACCGGTCCAACCATGACCGAGTTGATGTCCGATACTCCTATCCGATTAAAAGTATCTTCAAATATATTTCGTATTATAAACATAGAATCCTCAAAGAAAATCAAAGTTTCAAAATAAAATTCATGCGCCAATAAATTTTCTTTCGGCCCAGTTAGCAAATTTCATTACAAGTGGAGTGACAGCTAAGAACTTGGAAGTAAGTTTTGGTCTGCTGCTTCGGTCCACGAACTCTCGAAAGAGCAGAATGCACAACAGTTGTGGGATCATTTGCACATGGAGCAGCCTCCGAGTCTTGAACCACAACAGATGTGGGAACATTAGCAAATTCATGAGCAGTGTTCGATTCCGAAACAACATTAATTTCATTAACAAATTCAGGAGCTATGTCCAATTCCGGAACCACATTGACATCAGTAGCGAATTCTAGAGCAATCTTCGATTCTAGAACCAAATTGAGTTCATTAGCAGATTCAAGATCAATCTCCGATACATGAACCACATTAACATCGATACCAAATTCAGGTTCTGTAAAACACAAAAAAGGAATTTCATTTAAATCCAATCCATAAATAAAAGAAAATACAGCAACATATATAATAACATAAGTTTCAAACATACCTAGCATAACATCTTCGATACCTTCTACAGCATCAGCAGGACCAATTTCAACAGTTTCTTCAACAGGAGGTGGCAGGATCAAGTCAAACAAATTAACATGTTTCTCTTCAAAGTTCATACCAACACAAACTACAACAACCAAAATAAAAATACAAATCAAAACAAAATACCACTAAAATCAAAAGCAATCGTGAAAATGATAAAAATATTTCATCAAACCCAAAAAAATGAGCCATTACATTTAAATTTAAATGCTACAAATTAAAGATAGATCAATTTGTAACAATAGACATGTACCGGGAAACGAATATTTCAATGGCTGGGACAAATTTAAATCAAACAAATTTAATTTATAATATCACATTCAACTTTAATAAATACAACAGCTTCAGCACACATTTATACAACAGACAAATAGCAAAGTAAAAAATAAATCAAGAAAACAGAATATAAATATACAGTTTAAAAGAATCAAATTCTCCAAAATACAATTAAAAAATGATAACATTGAATTTACCATATTTAAATCAAGCACATTTACCACTTTTGCAAATGTAAAACTCAAAATAGATATTATTTACATCCATCCATAAATAAAAGCAAATACAACAACATGTTAAATAACATAAGTATGTAAGATACCTGGCAAAGGATCTTCGATAACATGACCAATTTCAACAATTTCTTCCGCGGAAGCAGGCAGGTTCAAATCAAACGAATTCACACGTTTCACTCCAGAGTTCATAGCCACACAAACTACAACCAAAATAAAAATACAAATCAGCACAAGTAACACTAAAATCAATGGCAATGGTAAAAATGATGAAATTTAACACGTACGAATTAAAAATACATCAATGTAACAATTAACTTCAGTTTCGGACAGACAAGAATCGAGACAGAGCATTACAATAGCTGGTCAAAGTTAAACCAAACAAATTTAATAAACATTGAATTTATAAAACTAGAATTCAACATTATTCATCACTAGAGGAAAATGACAGTCAACTTTAATAAATAAAAAACTCTGCAGCACACATTTATACAACAGATAAAAAGCAACGTAAAAAATAAATCAAGCAAACACAATATAAAGATACAGTTTTACAGAATCAAATTCCTCTCCAAAATACAATTCAGAAATGATAATATTGAATTTACTATACAAATTTAAGTAAATCGAAATAGAGTTACCTTCACTTGCACATAGACTTGGTATTGGAAGTTCATCAACACGTACATCATTAGGATCAATTCTAGTGGAATCTTCCAACACCGAATTCAATACTAACAAAATTCAAGGAAACAAAAATAATAATTTATAAAATTCAAAAAAAAAATAAGAAGGCATAATACATAATATTAAGCATAAGGTTACCTTGAGTTTCTGACAGACCAATATCAACAGGCGTGTCTTCCGAAGGTAGAGGCATATTTAAATCAAGCAGATGTACCACTTCTGCAAATGTAAAACACAAAATAGGAATTTCATTAACAACCACTCCATCAACTAAAACAAATACAACAAAACATTTAATAACATCAGTATCTAAGATACCTGGAATAGGATCTTCGATAAAAAAGACCAATTTCATCAATTTCTTCAGCCGCAGCGTGCAGGTTCAAGTCGAACGTATGCACACGTTTCCCTCCAGAATTCATAGCCACAAACAGTAAAACAACCAAAATAAAAATACAAATCAACATAAGTAAAACTAACATCAAATGCAATCGTGGAAATGATGAAAATAATTAATCTAATTCAAATATGATAATATTACATCAACAACAGATCAAGTCTATAGCTAATTGTATATTCCCAAACCACCAGATACAATAACAGATCAAAATAAATAATTAACACAATCAACAAAATTATAAAAGGAAATCCAGATATCAGACTCCAATAATTACAACGAATACGCTAATTTACACATAGATTTGCAAACAAATTCAGGCAAACGATCAAAGTTTATAAACCAAACTGCGAATTCGAAGATTATTATTACAGAACGTAGTTTAACACTAAATTCAAATAAAATTCGAGATTTCGCGACTGAAAGGTTAAATTAGACATAGATATTTCGAAATTTCGAGTGTTTGTGTGTGTGTTTGTGTGCGTGAGAGAGAGAGGAGAGAGAGAGTTACGAACTTACAGAATGAAAGCAAAAACCACCTCCTTGCAATCACCTCCTTCCTTGCGGCAGCTACAGCACAACCAACCACGACTGAAAATTTCTGAAATAAATCGTACGAATTAACACAAATTCGTAATTCAGGAAACGGTTACAAAAGAATATCAGAAAACCCTAACTAGTAGCAAACAGAGAGAGAGAATGCAGAGAATGTAGTCTGATCGTTTGGATGGAAATGAATTTTTTCAACAAATATTCGTTTTATAGTAAAGGGCGGGAGATGGGATGAACATATAAGATGTTGACACGTGTACTGGGTACACGTGTTCTCGGGCAGCATAATGTCATTTTCGGACATTTTCGGACCGGTTCGGACTGCGGGTTCAACTGTCTGTTCCGGATCCGGTTATAATCCGATTACAGTAAAATTAAAAATTAAAAAGTGGAATTTCTATGGCTTTAAAACCAAGTTAAAAAAAAAATAGGGATTCCATTGAAGGAGAATCAATAAGATCCGGTTATAATTCGATTATAGTAAAATTAAAAATTAAAAAGTGGAATTACTATGGCTTGGCTGTAGAACCAAGTTAAAAAAATAAAAAAAATAAAAAAAAATATAAAAGGGATTCATTCCATTGAAGGAGATTCAATAATAGGAGAAGACGAGATTTCGTAATTTAAACAAATATAAAAGGGAGAGTGGTGAGAGAGAAAGAAATGGGATGGAATATGTGTATACGTATGTATGTATGTATACATATATATATATATATATATATATATATATATATATATATATATATATATATACTTTCAAAAGGTCAAGTTGAAAGGTCTTGTCAGAAAAGGAAGAATTTGAAGGGTTAAGGTTTAGATTAACCATGTTTACGGCGGTTGATTAGCAGTAATAAATTTGGATTGGGAAGGTCAGAGGTTGATCAGGAGTAATAAATTCGGATTAGGAAGATCAGAGGTTTATTAGGGTTAAAGTTTGGGCTTCCGGGCCCAAGCTATAGTGAAAAAAACCGGTCAAGTAAACCGGAGGTTTATTAGGGTTAAAGTTTGGGCTTCCGGGCCCAAGCAATAGTGAAAAAAACCGGTCAAGTAAACCGGAGGTTTATTCCCGGTGGAAATACAGAGAGTTGTAGTGAAATATAAAAAAATATCATTTTAATAATATTTTTATAGTAATAAAATTTATTTTAATTATTAAAAAATAATAATAAAAGTAAATAAATAAATCCGATTGAACCGGTCCAACCATGACCGAGTTGATGTCCGATACTCCTATCCGATTTTAAAAACATTGTGCTTCATGTACCATTTTATCAAGAGAAAAAAAATTAAAATACCTCTAAGGTCTTATTTTTATGAATTAAAATTATAAATATCGAGAAACTTTTTTGAAATATTTTGAAAATATGTTGAAATTTTTACCACACCACTGAAATCTCATGTTGTGTTTCATAATTTATGTAAGGCAAATTACGGCCACCCCTGAGTTACGTTCAAATTACAAAAACATTCCTCTTGCTTGGGTAATTACAGTCACCCCCTCTCTACTATGTATTATCTTACGAAAATATCTCTTTTGAGATAAATTTAGGGATGTTTTTTCACCACAACACTGAAATCTCATATTGCGTTAAATAATTTATGTATCATTTAGGGCACGTTTGGCTAAAATTATTTTAAACACCTAATAAGTTTGTACGTTTGATAAACTGTTTTAAGAGCTGATACATCTTATTTTAATGGTAAATTACAACCACCCCCTTGAGGTATGGTCAAATTACGAAAAAACACCCTCCATGTTTGGGTAATTATACAATCACCTCTCTCAACTATAAATATTCTTACACGTCTACCCTTGCGGTGTCAAATTTAGTGGAATCTTTTAGATTATATGGAATATTCTAAATTTTGTTCCCGTTTTATCCCATTCGAATTCCACATTTTGAAGCAAGGAGATCATAAGATGTGTTTTTGGCTTGTAAATATCAAATTGTGATGCATCAGAAATTGTATTTTTGCATAAAACGAGTACAAACTAGAGAACATTGCACGAAACCTATAAGATTATGTTAAATTTGGCACCATAAGGGTGAACGTGTAAGAAAATTCATGGCTGAGGGGTAGTTGTATTATCCAAATAGGAAGGGTTTTTTCGTAATATGACCATACCTCGGGAGGTGGTTGTAATTTATCCTATTTTTTAAATTAATTTTTGAAGTGTTTGGATAATGGGTTTATAATATGTTTATACTCATTATTAGATCTTAAATAAAAAGATGTGGCATACGTATTTTTCAAAATAATCTTATTTGCTCTCGAGCAGCTTACTTTATGATTTTTTAAGATATTTTTAAAAAAATTATCAAAAACTTTGAGAGAGCTTATAAGCTCTTAAATATCTTATAAACTTTGTTTATAACTTATAAGTTTAATCAAAGACCCTCCTAGTTTCAATATTATTAAGAGTAAAAACATGGTATCTTTTAAAAAATAAATATAAAATGGATTGGCGGTGGTGGCAACACCATCTCCGGTGGTGGGTTGCTCAGTACCGGGTCGGCTAGTACGGCTTCAGCGTCAAGAGGGTCAATATAGGTTTCGAAATTATCCCACGCGTAGTCCAATGCTTGTTCGATTTATTTGAGATATTCTTCTGTTCCAATGCTTGTTCGATTTATTTGAGATATTCTTCTGTTACCGAGTATATGTATTCGGGGGAGCTCTTATTTTTCTACAAAAAATATAATCTCCATAATGTTATTTTTCTACAAAAAATATATTCGTCACACGTAGAATTATACAATATAGCATTAATCCACCAATAACAAAAAAAACATAATTAAGTAAATAATTAAAAAAAAATCAAAGTAGAAACACATAGAGATCGAGACACATATTATAGAATACGTGAGACAGTACAAATTCGAACGCATGAACAAAAGAAATTCGTTCCTCGGGCGGAAAATTGTGATTTTTTTTTCTATACACAGCACCAAATTCGAACTCATGAACAAAAGAAATTCAGATTATAACACAAGAATTGAACGGAATCGCAATTTACATTCAATAAATGACCAAAGGAATCGGAAGAGAATAATCCAAAGAAAACCAAATATAAGTAACAAAGATTATATAGAGATTATAACTCACCTTATTCAATTATCTGAACTCCTTCAAGAGAAGATGAAGAAAAAAAAGTTGAAAGGTAAAAACCTTGGATAGTTTGTGTTGGCAACGGATTGCATGCAGGTGTTTATATAATAGTTACTGTAATTAATTCGCTTCCATATTTATTATTCAGTTCATGGCATTATTTAACTATATTCCTTCTTTGTGTTTGTTTAAATAAGGAAACGATCTTTCTTTTTTTTGCAAATTTATTTAATCATCATATAATGGGATTTTAAAAAATATATCGTACTATTTGTTTTTCAGAATATATATATGTAATCCCACAGATCAACCCGAGTTG
>NW_012193332.1:554801-583446 GCF_000504015.1 Erythranthe guttata | reverse complement strand
TGTATATGGGTGTAAGTGTGTGTATGTGTGTGTGTATGTATGTGTATGTGGGCAGGGGGTGTTTCTCTTTCTGTCGAGAGCGATAATATTAATAGAGAGAGAGGGGGAGGTAGAGAGAGAGAGAGGGAGGTAGATATAAATATATATATGTGGGGGGAGGTGGGGGGGAGGGTGGGGAGAGAAATAGAAAAACATACGCAAAAAACAAAAAAGCGCAAACGCGGTCATTTGTATGTATGTGTGTGTGTATGTGTGTGTGGGGGGAGGGGGAGAGAGAGCGAGCGTGAGTGTGTGTGTGTGTGTGTGTGTGTGTGTGTGTGTGTGTGTGTGTGTGAGTGTGTGTGAGTGTGAGAGAGAGAGAGAGAGAGAGAGATGTATATATATATATATATATATATATATATATATATATATATATATATATATATATATATATATATATATATATATATATATATATATATATATATATATGATGGGCTCTCTCTCTCTCTAATATTCAAAACCACACACAGTCACAAGCAAAAAAATTTAAATGCCAAAAGGCATCTTGAGTTGCTCAGAAGCTTCCAAGAACACGAAAACAGAAAGTAGCAAAAAAAAATCGAATAGTCACATTAGAACCAGACTATAGTCACGTTGACGTTGCTACTTCAGATCTGGAGAGGAAAAAAAAAAAAAGAAGAAAATCAAAAATAACGAATGAAGGTGGTATGATGTGTAGGAGGCGACAACTTGAGTTTTTTGGGAGGTTTGACACCGTAGCAAGTCTTGACGGCACAACACTCGTGAAAAAAAACTCACCCTCACTTGACGAACAACAGCCAGACAGAAGACAATATCATTGTTCGTATCCATCCCCATATCAAAGTTCTTTCACATATAAACACCAAAAAAATAGTAGCAATTATTTTTTGCACCAAGACAGGAACACCAAGTTGGGTGAGATTGAATTGAATCTCAGAGGTTGAGAGATCAATGTTTCGTAAGCGCAAAAAAGAAAAAAAAAATATCGACAAATAATCATATAAGAATCGAGAGGTGTCTGTAATAATATATGATGTTACCCTAATTGTGAGAGAACGAGAGGAGAGGGAGAACAAAGAGAGATATGGAGATATAAAGAGAGAATTAATATAATCCTACAATCACGTAAGAGGTTATGGAAAATAAATATTGTAATTATTTAAAAAACACTTACTTATAAGGGTAGTTTTGGCTTATCACGTTTATTGAGGGGGTTTCACTAATTAAGATTGAATTTTGGGTTTTGACAAAAGTCTTAAAAGTCAAATGGGTTTTGCTCATAATATTTTTCATTTGAGGGGGTATTGCATATTTCCCCTTTAAAAAATATATCGTACTATTTGTTTTTCAGAATATATATATATATATATATATATATATATATATATATATATATTATCTTTAATTATGTACCTTTAAATATTACATAATGCTCCTTGTCCTTTTCAAATAAATTTGTATCGAATAAATCAGAAATTGAAATTCATTTGTCCAAGTGTTCTACGAAATGATCGTTTGGAAATTGAGAAGATGATGAGGAAGAAGACGAAGAGCATTGCCACGGAGATGCGCATGACAGCGAAGAAGACGAGAAGAGACGCGTGTGGAAGCTTGGAGCAGCACCCTTCTGAACTTGGAGAGAGACGAGAGGATTAAATGGTCTCTTAATCTGAAATTTCGTACATCGGAACACTTTATTTTGTTTCCAAAAATGATTTTATACTTCTTTTGTGTCAATTTTTTTGTAGCTTTGAAGATTTTTATACTTTAGAATCCAATAAAGAATTCAAGCTCGAGCCAAAAAAATTCATCTCGTCGAGCTCGAGAATAAGCGGACTCGGCTCGAGTTCTGCGCGTTCACACCCCTAGTTATTTCTCATCTCAAAGATTATCAAAGAAGCACAACTGCTCAAGAACAAAGCTAAGCAGTACAGTTATAAAATAATTGCGCACAAGTGATACATACCACCGTATGAAAATTGCTCTGTTTTTATATCTAGAGACTAGAAATTTGGTATTTTACGTATGAAATGCAGATAATATTGGGCACAACATCACATGAAATTGTTTGCCCAAAGCTAATAACAGCAAACAATTTCACACATCTTGCCTTCGAAATAAACTGCGCAAGTAAAATGCAAACACAAAATTTTCACAGCTCCAAGGGCAAAACATCCCCTGAAATTCACTTATTCTCAGTCATATCAAACATAGTTTTACGACATGACAAAGTCTGGTACCTGCCGAACCAGAACCGAAGACAACTTTAAAAAGAAACAAATAATAGCTGCCCTGATTCGATTTAAGAAAATTTCAGGCTCAAAAAGTGTTCAACTGTTAAACGAGAAAGAGAAGTCGTTATATAGTCAAATGGAATTAGGAAATCAACCAACAGCCTAATTGTCTTTCTACAACCACCCAACACGACAAGTTCAATTCTCATTCAAACCCCAAAAAAAGGAAGAATCGTTTAAGGCTTGAGGGCCAAAGCTAAGCCAAATTTGGCACTCTTGTCAAAAGCTTTGGCATCGACTTCAGTAGAAACGGTGATGAGAGACTTTGGGCGCCACTCGTGCTGGATCAGAGCGCTAACCTTGCCAGCATTGTTCACACGTGCTTTCACGTTGGTGAGTGGGTCCAGTGAATGCTGAGTGCCAACTGTGATGGTGTTCTCGCTGCTCGAGAAGCTGTGGGTAAACTCTCCACCCACTGCAGTGTTGGTCAATGGGCTCACTGTGTGGTAGTATGATGCACTCACCGAATCAAACTTGTTGTTCCTACACCAAGAAAATGGCAGATTCAGAATTTTATCGGGAATACATAAACCAAAGACAAAACTATGTTTGATTCAGAATAGTGTTTTGGGAAAAGATTTTGAAGAATGGGGGTAATGTTTGTTTATTATATGTTGGGGATATAAGTAAAATTGAGAGGATCTTGAAATGGTAAACAAAACACCGAGTTATGCATTTCTCGAATGAGAAAAAGGGATTTTGAAATGTAAACGAAACATATTTCATTTTGGGAGAATGACGTTGTGGGAAAAGATTTTGAGAATGGTGAGTAATGTTTGTTTATATGTTCGGATAATGAGTAAAATCGAGAGAATTTTCAAATGGCGGTAAACGAGAAAAGGGATTTTGAAATGCAAACGAACATATTTCATTTTGAGGGAATGGTGTTTTGGGAATAGATTTTGAGAATGGAAGTAATTTTTGTTTATGTTTTATGGGAAATCGTATTATAGATGATGGAAAATAATTTGGAAATGTAAACGAAGGCAACTTGAGTGCATGTTTTAACAGTTGCCCAGATTATAATTTCAATAAATTTAGGATAAACAAACAAGAAGAAGCAATTGACACCAACTTACAGAGTCACTGCAGCTATAAGATCAGCATTTGTGAAGCTAGCACCAAAGTTGTACTTGAGAAAAGCTCCTTCCTTGGTATCGAAAGACACATCACTTCCCAGAGCAAGCTTGTTGTTACCCAAAACCCCAGCGAAGTTTACAACGGGATTGGCAGTCAATCCAATGCTTGAGCTCAATCCAGCATAGTCGTGCAGATATTGAAGTTCCAACTACAATGGTCAATCGTGAACAACGAATTAGAACGGAGGGCCTAAATGTAGTCGAGAAAAGAACTTGAAATCTAGCTTACCTTTCCAGACCTTTGATCAGGAGCTTTAAAGCTCAATATTGTCTTCAATCCAGGGGTAAGCTCGTCAACTGTTATAGTGGTAAAGAGCTGCAATTGGCTTCAATAAGTCGGTTAAATGTTTCAAAGGTAGACAAAATCCAATATTAGTATTATTTAACAATTTACAATAGAATGTTACTGAAGAGATCATACAAATATCTTGATGCCAACTTCTCTTGGCCACAAGAGAATAATAATTGGAAAGTACGACATGAATAAACGTAGTCCAAGGAGAGCAGCAGATGGCAAGGCTTACATTTGAGCTCGTGTCCACTTTAATATCAGTGGTGACATTCTTGTTCTTGAATTGAGTGTTGACATCAGCCAGAAACAGCTCGCCTTTCTTTGTACCCGACGAAGTGAGAGTCTGACAAGAAACGAAAAACCAAAAACAATAAACATATGCTTAAGACAGAGAGGTAAAAATCAAGAACTCATCAGGCCAATAATTACATTTAAAAAACCAAACCAAAGGAATCAAGAGCAACAGAGAACTACATGAAACCACATGCCCATAGAAGTAACAAATTCCATTAATTGCTAGTTCCTAAAAAGTACTAACGGCTTTACCAACTTTGCATCAGTTATTACCAATACTTGCATTGCTCAAGGATTATTTTTACTGTCTACTCCATTTGAATCTATTTTATGTCCCAGTCTTTTGAGAAATGAGATGAACTAGACACATACACAATCTAATAAGCATCTCATATAACTTACAAAAGCAACACCCTGTGTTTTCCTTTGATAACGAAGTAGTATTATCCAGACCAATGTGTTTTCGTGTTGAGTTTTATTCTAATATTGCATCGTCTAAACATCAAAATACTACAGTGAAACAAAAGAAGCTCAGTTTACAGTGTTTTTCACTAACAAATTCAACTAACGCCCAAATTAATTAACAAATGCAAGCCCTACACCATCAGTAACTTATATACATGAATATTGTTCATAGTTAACCCTAAAAAAACTCAGAAACGAGTTGTCGATGGACAAACATGTGAGCGCAACTATAGACCAACAAATTAATGGAGACTGCATACATTTACCACAAAATCTCAACAAATCTACTTCAACAATCGGCATATATCTCAAACGCACAGAGAAAAACACACGAAACAACCACCATTTTTTTCAGATATCATCCATGCCGCAAGTTAAAATAGCTATTCAAACATACAAAAGCAAAAATATAATTTCCGAACAAGAAAAACCTAGTTAATTTTTTTATTTTAAATTACGTATATTTCACCGGAAAATAGTTTCACCAACACAGAAGAATTTTTAGTATATAAACCACAGCTCCACGCGCGCAAACACACACATATATATTTAACAATAATAAAATCAGATCCGCAAAAAAAAAATACTTACAACTCCAGTGGGAGAGTAGGTGGTGAGCGTAAACTTCTGGTCGCTGTTGTAATCCTTGTTCAGAAGATCTATTTCAAAAAAAAAATTATACATAAAAAACGAAAACAAAAATGAAGGAACAAATAAATGAAATCGAATATTAGCAGAAAAAAAAAAAGGATGGAATCAAAACCTCGAGCTCTTTTGCCAATATCAGAGTAGAGACCTGGACCTTTGCCCATGATTCTTCACTTAAAATTGATAACCGAAAATTCACGAAGAAGAGAGAGAGAGTAGAGAGAGAGAAATGAATGTGTGCAGTGCGGTTTGTTTAGCAGAGATGCTATTTATATATATAAGCAGTGACGAAGGCTAATTTTTCTGTTGTGGATTTATTTTTTGAAGGGCGTGTTTGTTCGGGAATTAGAGCCGTTGATGAGGTAGGGGTGGGGCGTGAGGTTTAATCTGGACCGCTGGTTGATTTTTTAGTGCAGAATACATTTTTGTTGTACTCTTATCATTTTGCAAGAGAGCTGTATTGTTCCCCAAGAAAATGCCACGTTTGATAATTTACGAAAATTATTATTTGAAATTAAGAATATTGTCACTGCTGTATTGTTCCCCAAGAAACTAGAAAGTGCTTTGTTTGGCCATTAGGAAATTTATACATTGATATAAGAAATATATAATTAATATTTAGGATCTTTTTATACTATATATATATATATATATATATATATATATATATATATATATATATATATATATATATATATATATATATATATATATATATATATATATATATATATATATATATATATATACTATATTACGAAAATTATTACTTCAAAGTTCAAATTGATCAGTGTGTTGGATTTCAGTAGATATATAGCTTGTTGGACCGTTGAGTTCAATTCAGTTGGGCTTGCTTTACGGCTGATAACCCATCAACGTTGATCCAGTAATATAAACGAGTAAATTACGGTGATGCCCTTTAAATAAGATTAAATTATGAAAAAATCTCTCTTGTTAGAGTAATTACAACCGCCATCAACTATGAATCTTCTTACAAGTTCACCCTAATGGTGTCAATTTAACATAATATTCTTTGTACTCGTTTTGTAGAGAAATGCAATTTTTGATGCACCACAATTTAATATTTACAAGCCAAGAGACACATCTCATGATCACTTTGTTTCGAAATGTGGAGCTCGAATGGGGTAAAACGGGTACAAACTAGAGAATATTATTCCACATAATCCAGAAGATTCCACCAAATTTGACACCACAAGGGTGGACGTGTAAGAAGGTTCATAGTTGAGGGGTGGTTGTAATTACCCAAACATGAGGGGGGTTTCGTAATTTTGACCTTGCCTCGTGGGGTTGGCCGTAATTTACCGTAAATTAAAATAGGGCCATGAAATTTAGCCGATTGACACAAAAAAAGTAAAAATAAAATAAATAAATTTGGTAATAACATGATACATTATATCAGCACCATCATTCTTTCTTTATTGAAACCAAAAAAACATGTATGTATCTCTCAAGAGTGATTGTGTTTCTATGAGATCTAATAATATGAAGAACGAAAAAAAAAAAACCTAAACACCGCGAGTGATATCAGCGGATTCAACGTTCTTATAGTCACTGATCGCTTCACTGTAACGTTTCTTGTCTTCCCGAGCTTTTGCTTCGTATGGAGATTTGTCCTCAGCTGTAGAAAAGCAAACGACACCAGCATCAGGGGCAAAGTGGTCATTGTTAAAAGCATATATATATATATATATATATATATATATATATATATATATATATACAAAAGAAGAGGAAACAAAAGGTGCTAGTACCTAATATTACCTGTCATCTTATTCCATCTATCCCCGAGTTCTTTCCCCAAGTCTGTAAAGGAAATCCCGGGATTACTCTTCTTCACATTCTGCATTTCGAATATAAATTGGAATAAGGTAAGATTTGTGTGCGCTACAAATTAAAAAGTGCTTATCGATTGTCGGGACTCATAAAAGAGAAATGGTTTTTCAAGAATATGTGATGTTAAGGTTCCATTTGAGTGGAAAGATTTGGAGGTATAAGGTACTTCAAACTCATATTTCATATTAACCTTCTCAAAAGCCGCCTATTATTTTACGTATAGACTTGATAATCTTTCACATTAAAAAAAACCTTGATCCCCCAGTTGATTATTGTGGTGAATACGAGATAAAAAAATCAATATGGGAGCGTATTGAAACATTTTCCTCTAAATCCTCACATCAATTTCACTTCAGTTAATTTTACGACTTGTATGTTTCAGAAGGATACGAACCTCTCTTTCGGTTTGGCAGAAGAACATAAAGGCACTGATTGCCCTCTTTGGCGCATTTGGATCCTTTTTCTTCTTCGGTTTCTTCTTCTTTGATCCATCTTCCTCTTTAGCTTTTTTCTTACTCGAAGATGATGATGACGCCTTTGGAGCAGAAGGCTCTTTCTTCATTTTCTTCGCTAGTGGTGCCTATATAGCAACATATATTGACATTGGTGCCTAAATCACACACACACACACACACACACACACACACACACACACACACACACACACACACACACACACACACACAGAGAGAGAGAGTTTACCTCTTTCTCATCTCCACTGGCACTGGCATCAGATTCTCCTTCACCAGAGTCATCAGTTGGGGAGCCTGCATCGTCTTTTTCAATAACGAAATCCTCATCCTGCAAAGGTGATAAATCTAGAATACTCGTTAGCCCATTTCATGTATAAACTTGGATATACTACTGCTGTTTTTCTTTTTCCTTTTCATTTTATTATTACATGTGAAAATCAAGAAGCAGAATCCAAGATTATGTCTGAAGAAAATATATGTGAGTTGCATGATTTAAAAAGATTTAAAGTGTGACATCACCTCCTCATCACTGTCATCTCCAATGGCCTCGTTCTTGATCCGCTCGAGATGTGGGTCCACAGCATCATCAACAGCATCCTGTAGAACAGATGTAACTACATCTGTCGGCTTGGCACTCCCCAAATTGAGGATCTTTAGACCTTTCATACTGCAAGAGATACCTATACTATCAAATTTATACCCCCAAAATAACGACAAAAGCTCATGTTATTATTAATTATTTATTTAAGTATAAGAGGAAAGAAAGATTACTAACGTTACAAATTCGAAAAGATTATGGTACTCATTTCTCTGAATGTTTCGGAAAAGGTGCTCCTGCTCAGTCTTAAGTCTAATGAGAAGATCGAAGTAATGCATATTCGAACCTCCAGCTGTATGCCTCTCAAACTCCACATAGTCAATCTGAGTTATAAGAGATAAACACAGTAGTTCTCATTTCCCATTGCAAGCATATGCTTACGCTACTACACATACGAGCGAAATTGAAGGTTTCCAAATAAGAAACAAAAACACAAATGAAAATTATACCTCTTCGTGGAGAATCAGAGTAGGTGGTTTGGGTAAAAAGAAAAAGCTCTTTTCGAGAGGATAAAGAACTCCATCTTCAGCTTTGAGCGACGACTTTACTGCGTAACCGTCCTGATTACTACGGAATTTTCCAGGTTTCGTAACTTTGGCGCCCGACAAACCGCGGAGAATTGTAATAAAAATCTCATGCGTGAGTCCCTGATATTCGAATGTATTCATGTGAATAATCAGCACATTCATTTTTTGTTATTATTATTATTGGAATAGCCAAGATTTGAGTAGTAACTTTGTATTCCTAAAGTAAGAGATGATATGATTACCTTATGTTCAAGTTCAAGCTTGTCCTTATATTTGGCACTGTATAGGTCTTTATCCATCGATAAGGTGGTGTCTATAATAGCATCTGTCTCGAACTGAACAGATACACGAGAAATAAAAAAGGTATGTGGTTGCTTAGACTCAGAAAGATGTCTATTAAAAAAAAAGAAAGGAACTCTATTAGAGGATTTATTACCTGCATCACAATATGCGGATATAATGTTTGGCCCTTCCGAATTGGCGGGTCAAGAGTAACAACCACAAAGGTATGTGGTTGATTGAACTGCGAAAATATGATTAAGCATTAAAATTATATCATAAGAAAAAACTGACAGCAATCGATAAACAAGAATGCCAAGATATAACTGCCTGCTGAGAACCTTAGGCAACCAAAAAACACGAACGACACTGCTATATTGGATTTTGAAGTCGTTTGCTTGTCCTTGGAGGCGCAAAAATGAGAGATGAAGCTCAATATTGTACCGTCCTCTAAATTAGAAGAAAAAGGAAACTATGTTAAAAATTTCTTAATAGATAGAAGTAAACAATATTGAACTGTAAATTATCAACTAGTTCTTAAAAAAGCCCACCTAGGGGTGAGTATGGCGATTCCGTCGAAAGTAACAACAGATTCTTCACCCCCTACAACATCTGCCATCGAGACAATCTTGTCTCGGAACACCTGCATGAAAGCACCTTTTTTTTTGTAATGATTGACAAAAGGTTGAATTGCAACAAATAAAATCGGATCGAGTTTTAGCTGGAAACGTTACCTGAGCAGAAGGGCAATTATCGTCCCCAATAAAATTGGTGTTCGAATTTGGGATGTGGAAACTTATTTCCATTAATGAATCTTTCTGCAAAACAGGTAAGAAATTCAATGTCGTTAATTAGATGCAACATTTCAAGTACCACGGAAACAGAGAATGACATAAAATGCATACAAAATTATAAATGCATACCTCATTGGCCCCAGTTGTATCATCTACATGGAATTCTAAAATGACGTCATTTTTTCCTTGAAGTTGGGTCTGCGCCACATCAGCTAGGGATATCTCGAAAGCTTGTTTAGCACCCACAAGGAAAGAAAGTGTATTCCCTGAAAAAACAAATTACAAAATATGTGATCATCTAACCGTTTTTGGTAAGTAAATAGATACGGAGTTGTGGGTGAGTATTGCCGCTGATGCTGTCTACGGTGTTGTCACATTTACAGACAAGTGTATTCATAGAATCTCTACAGTAATATAAAAGCGCCGTAATATATAATATTTCAAAAAGGTATAAATGCTCTGAATAACAAATTCGCATACCATTTAAATCGACTTCTCCCCAGTTCTTTCCACTAACAGAGAGCTGCTTCTCCTCCGGTGTTTTCTCAAATTTCGATTGGAAAAATGTAGTAAGACTTGCAACATCCTGATAACAAGAATTGACGAAAAATATAAAATGACGAGACGAGACCTTAATCTATTTAAAGTTTAAACACAAAGACACACAAAGAAGCTGAAGTTTAAAGAATAATCTCGTATGTATATATATATGTACTTCAACCACCTATTGCATGATACAGAAATTTGTAAACTGATGACAGAGGTAGCTGAAATCAGTGCATTTATACGACCTTTTTTGTCTATTTTCAATCCTTTTTTTTCACTTTAAGGAACTTTAGTCCAATAAACGACATGGCTTCAGAACCATAAATAATTAATGCATTAAATGTAGATAATCCAACGAAAAGATAACGAGAATTTATTTACCTGATCTCGAAAACCAGTGAACTTATAATAACGACCGTCTTTAGTCCGAACACCAAGTTGATTAGAACGAGGAACCTTCATCCAAGTAAGGCTCTGCAAGTCGTTTTTGTCAACTTCAGCTGCCTTGCCACCTCCTTGCTTCTTCCATACAATCCCATCTGAATGAACTTTAAGCTGCCCTGGATTCTACATTTCGAAACCCCGAATTAAAAAAAATAAAATAAAAAATCATCCGAAAGAAAGAAAAACTCAAAATTTCCACCCCCACTAGAGGTCAACCGAACAATCGTTCTCGAATGCATCTAATACCAGTCAAAATCTCTTATATCAAAGAAGAAACAGAATAAATCAACTGTTAAAAGTTGCTCTCCTTTTTTTTTTAATAAATTGAAGATTTTTTTGCAGGAATTGAATATTATATTCTTCATTTTCTTAAAACTAATCTTTTTCTAGTAGCCGCAAGGTATGGGGAAATAGATGAATTTTCCAGGTGGATATCCGAAAACACTAAAAAAATTCCTTGAAAATCAATAACTGACAAAAACGACGTCGTCCCAACCAAAATCACAGAACAAAAAAATTCCACACAGAACCCATGGAAAAATGACGAAGCCTAATCGAACAAAAACGGGGAAGAAACGTAGATTCAGATTCAAATCATCACAAGTTACATAAACAAATTGTCTGAAGAATTATAAAAAGGCAACATATCGGGAAAAAAAAATGCAACCACAGAATTGCTGATAAGGAAGAGAGGATTTTCGGAATCGATATGAATTGATAAAGAAGAAGAGGAATACGTACGGTTCCTCCACGGCCGCCGAGAGAGATGTTGTTGAACAGATGGTCTGACATTTGCGAGAGAGAAGTGGTGAATGAAAACTGAGGAAAAATTGTGCTGGTGTGGGATTATATATAGTGTGCGCCGGGTGCTCTATTGTGCTGACGTGGCCTTATATATTTATTTATTTTACTTCTGACTCTTTTTATTTTTTAATGAATAATCTGATAATGTACTGTTCTATCATAGGCCACAGCCCAGTGTACGTAGGAACTCAATAAGCCCAATTAAACTTGTGTATAGTTTCATGTTAGTGCTTACGTTGAAGTTATAAGCCCAACACACTTTTTTTTTTTTTTTTTTTTTTTTTTTGAGTAATAAGCCCAACACACTTTTCACACACATTCATGATGTGATATATACACTGTATACACAACTTTGGCACACACTCCCACATAGGGGTGGGCATTCGGGTCGGGTCGGGTTATTCGGGTTATTCGGGTCGGGTTATTCGGGTTTTTTGCAAAAAAAAAATTACCCGAACCCGACCCGAAATAACCGGGTACCCGGTTGCCGGGTACCCGGTTATCTCGGGTCGGGTTCGGGTTTTGCTATTTTCCCTTTTTTTTTTTTTTTTTTTTTTGAGAAAAATAAAAGTATCTCTTTTTATTTAAGATATACATATATCTACACACATATATATATATATATATATATATATATATTGTACTGATAATCTGTATATGTATATATATATATATATATGTCTATTATATATATATATCAGTGTATATATATATCTCTATGATATGTATATTATGTATATACTAGAGATATAGAGAGATATATATATATATATATATATATATATATATATATATATATATATATATATATATATATATATATATATATGTATATAAAAAAATAAAAAATAAAATAAAAAAAAATTCAACCGGGTACCCGGTCGGGTACCCGGGTAGGATTTCTAATACCCGGACCCGACCCGGTTTGGGAGCACCGGGTACCCGAACCCGGGAAAAACCCGGTTACGTAAAAAATTACCCGATCCGGTCGGGTAATACCCGACCGGGTCGGGTTATACCCGAATAACCCGACCCGAATGCCCACCCCTACTCGCACACACCTTTTATACACACACAAACTCTCTCCAATACACTTTTCACACGCACATGTATACACACACTCCAATATACTTTTCACGCGGACACATATACACACTTTTGACACATTCAATCGAAGCTTAGTTCCATTTTTCCCATTGCTTCTTTCTCTTGTCCCCTTTGTTCGGACAATGACGATACATCCAACATCTTTTTCTCCGGTACCCTTTCTCAGAACAGCTTTGGTTCTCCTCTAAATGGAGTCTCAAACTTGATGCTTTTCACAACACTCCTCTGAGGGAATGGATCTCCTCCATTTTTAATCAGAAATGCACTTTCCTCCCTCGCAATGTTTCAAATGACGAATTTGTTGTCTTTACCGCTGTCATGCTTGATTTCATTTGGATGATTCGTAACAAAGTTGCTCACGGTTCTTTCCCAACAGATTCAATCGACGGCAGCCCAGCACTGGAAATCTCAGCAGCTGTCTAACCTAAAGAAAGGAAAGGATCATGTTTGCCAAACTTGGTCAAAACCCTCCAAGGGATGGATCACAGTGACCGCAGACTCATCTTTCAAGAATGGATGTGCCTCCACCGCCTCTATCTTTCGCAATTCAAATGGCTCAATCATCTTTGCCCATGCAAACCATCACTTTTGCATGGATGCTCTCGTTGCTGAGGTGACTGCCATTCTGGAAGCTTGCTCTTTTCTCAATCATGCAAAAGTCAAAAAAGCTAATATTGAGTCAGATTGCCTTAACGCAATTCTTTTCATCAATAGCAACTCATGCACCATTGATTGGAATGTCCGAGTGATGATTGAAGATATCAAGAAATTCTGGGCGCTTTGGCCGAAATGGAGATTTAAATTTATTTCTAGGAATGCAAATTTTGCTTCCCATAATCTTGCTCAATGGGCTGTTTTTGATAAGTGGTCTGGTCATGTTCCTTTAAATTGGCCTCCTTTGAACTGTTTTTTTTGACGGAGGCTCTCCTCTAGTCGACTCTTGTAACTGTCATTTCCTTTAATTTACTGAATATTTTAATTATAAAAAAAAAAAAACACTTTTGAGACACACATATACGCATACTCACACACTTTTGACACACGTATATAATAATTAAAAAACTGTCATTCATCAAGTAATTAAAAAAATGTCGATCAACAAGTAATTACATAACTGTCCCTCAATAGATAATTACATAATTGTCGCTCATCAAATAATTACAGCACTGTCACTCAACAATAATTATATAACTATCAAGCACCAAGTAATTACAGAGTTACCACTTACCAATTAATTACATAAATATCATTCAACGTCATAATTAAATTAAAAAAAATGTCACTCAACAAATAATTAAAAGAGCTATCACTCACTATGAATTACAGAAGTGTCATTCACCAAGTAATTACAGAATTATGACTCACCAAATAATTACAGAATTGTCGCTTATCAAATAATTAGAGCACTATCATTCTATAGTAATTCTAAAACTACCATGCACCAAGTAATTACAAAATGTGTAACTCTTTAAGTAATTACAAGAATGCCACTCAACGTCGTAATTACTGAACTGACACTGAACAGGTAATTATATAACCGCCACTTAACAAATAATTACATAACGGTAACCAAACGAAATACTATCGCCCCTCCACAAAAATTTAGAAACATACAAGAAAGAGTCGATTATAAACATATTAAAAGAATATTATCACGCAAAGTCGATTCTAGATAACATCGCCACAAAAATGAACTCGGATTCCATTTGAAAAGCCAAAAGAAACAAGTAGAATATAAATTACAAGAATAAAAAAAAACATTTCTTCGTAATTTATGTTCCTGCATTTGGAAGGATAAATGAAATTTGTCCTAAAATTAAAAAAAGTCTATATAGTTTCCATCGCCCTTTTTCGATATATATATATATATATATATATATATATATATATATATATATATATATATATATATATATATATATATATATATATATAACAAAATAATTATAGGAGAAAATGATGATTTATTTCATTGAGAGAATGTGGCTTATAAAGGCCTGTGTATAATTATGTACAATCCAAAAATCAGGAAAAATAAATCACGGGAGAGAGAAAATTATGGGATTGCTACAACTACAACCTAGGCAATATTTACATACAAGGAAAGCAAATATATGACAGTTCCGTGATTATCGCTAATACTCCCCCTCAAGTTGGAGAGTGAGGATTTCGAACACCCAACTTGCCCAATAAGTTGTGAAATTGTTGATTGCCGAGAGCTTTTGTAAACAAATCTGCGGGTTGACAATCAGTGCGAATGTGAGCCGTAGAGATAGAACCGGCAAGTAGTTGTCTTCGAACGTAATGACAATCAACCTCGATATGTTTAGTGCGCTCGTGAAACACCGGGTTGGAAGCAATATGTAAAGCGGCCTGATTATCACAAAATAGCTTCATGGGCTGCGAGTGAAATACGCCAAGAGATGCAAGAAAGGATTTGATCCAAGTAAGTTCGCACGTAGTGACAGCCATAGCACGATATTCAGCTTCTGCAGAGGATCGGGCAACAGTAGGTTGCTTCTTTGTTCTCCATGAAATCGGGGAAGACCCAAGTTGAATAAAGTAGGTTGTAAGTGAACGACGTGTGAGTGGCCATGCAGCCCAATCAGCATCACAGAATGCAAACAATTGGAGAGAACTATCAGCCCGTAAAAGGATACCTTGACCGGGGGATCCTTTGAGATAACGAACAACACGATAGGCGGCGTCCAAGTGCTCTTGACGAGGCTCATGCAAAAATGGTGTCAAGATGTGGACTGCGTAGCAAATATCCGGTCTAGTAATCGTCAAATAAACTAGTCGACCAACTAGACGTCGATAGCGGCCCGGATCATGAAGAGCACGACCAGATGCACGTGCTAAAGAGTGGTGTTGCTCCATTGGAGTTGTGGCTGGTTTAGCACCAGCAAGGCCAACCTCAGCAAGAATATCGAGTGTGTACTTACGTTGGCAAAGAAATAGACCGGAAGAATTACGGGCAACCTCGATCCCAAGAAAATATTTAAGAGGCCCCAAATCTTTCAGTTTGAAACAATCATTTAGGTATTTCTTGAATAGGGTGCAAGCATGAGAATTGTTGCCTGCCACTATCAAGTCATCGACATATACAAGAACAGCCAAAAAAATATCATTTTTGCGATAAGTAAACAGAGTATGGTCAGCATGCGACTGTATAAAACCATATCGTCGAAGTGAATTGGCTAACTTAGCAAACCAATTTCGAGGAGATTGACGCAAACCGTATAATGACTTTCGAAGACGACAAACCTTATTCTGCTGAGAAGAATAGTACCCTGGAGGTAAGCGCATATATACTTCCTCATCCAAGTCGCCATGAAGAAAGGCATTATTAACGTCGAGTTGGTGCAGTTCCCAACCTTTAATAACTGCCACTGTGAGAAATAAACGAACACTTCCCATTTTGGCAACCGGGGCAAATGTTTCATTATAGTCGAGGCCCTCGACTTGAGTGTCACCGCGTATCACAACTCGAGCTTTGTATCGTTCAAGACTACCATCAGAGTTATATTTCAACTTGAACACCCATTTGCAACCAATAGGTTTCTTGTCGGGAGGGAGATCTTCAATGGTCCAAGTTCCGTTGCGTTCGAGAGCATCAATTTCAACGTTCATAGCATCGCGCCAATTAGGATCCTGAACTGCTTCTGAATAAGATTGGGGTTCAACCCCAGCAGTAATGGCAACAAGAAAACGAGTATGTGAAGGAGAAAAATTCTTGCAGGATATATAATTTGCCAAAGGAAACCGCGTACCTGAGGAACCTTTGGAAGGAAGAGACGCAGTGGGGTGTGTAATGAGTTGGGCCGTGTGACAAATAAAATCCTTAAGATGAGCTGGAGTTTTTCGAAACCGATGCCCACGACCCAAATTGGGCTCCATAAGTGATGGCTGCTCAATGTTAATGTCAAGAGGTGACGATGCGGTTTCGTGGGGTAAGGGAACTCCCCCTGTCGTTTGTGGTGGTGCTACGAGATTTTCAGATTCATAAATATCATAAATTAGAGGAGGCAGAGGAGTTGTAGCAGAAGATACCTCAGAGCACTTATTGGCATAAGGAAAAATATTTTCGTCAAACACAACATCACGTGAGATAAATACACGACTAGTCTCCAAATCCATAACCTTCCACCCCTTTTTGTCATAAGGATACCCAAGAAAGACACACCGGCGACCTCGCGGAGCAAACTTATCCCTAGTACGATCTTTAAAATGCGCATAACATAAGCAACCAAATATACGGATATGAGAATTTGAGGGTGGGGTAGAAAATAATTTTTCATGTGGGGTTAGGCCATTCAAGAGAGGTGTGGGTGTTCGGTTTATAAGATGTGCTGCGGTTAGCACACAATCACCCCAAAACTCAATGGGTAACGACGCTTGAAACATTAAGGCACGAGCAACATTTAAAATATGTCGGTGTTTCCGTTCAACCCGTCCATTTTGTTGCGGAGTATCAACAATGCTAGTTTGATGAATTATGTCATGCTTTTGATAAAAGTATTGCATAAAACTAGATACAAACTCCATTCCATTATCGCTGCGAATGATTTTAACAGTTTTGCCAAATTGATTATGGGCCATGACACAGAATTGTTGTAATAAAATACTAGCAGCCCGTTTAGTAGACATTAGGTAAACCCACACAGCACGGCTAAAGTCATCAACAATGGTGAGAAAATATTTTGCACCAAAATGGGTAGAAAAACGATAAGGTCCCCAAATATCACAGTGAATTAAATCAAACATGTTTGTAGCACAATTAATACTCCTCGGAAAACTAGAACGATTCTGCTTTGCACGACAACAAATATCACAAAGGGAAGGTTTTTCAGGCAAAGATAGTTTTTGTCCATCGAAACGTAAAAGAGACATAGGTTTAGAGGAAGGGTGCCCCAACCGACGGTGCCAGAGGTCATACTTGTCACATACTTGAACGGCAGATGCTGTTGCCTTTGTCACCGGCCGAAAATAGTACACCCCACCACGATGCTCACCCAGTCCAATCAGGCTCCCCGATGTGCGGTCCTGTAATATACAATAGTCATCGGTAAAAATCACAAGACAACGAGAATCAGCTATCAACTTACAAACAGAAACTAAATTGACGGACAAACTCGGCACATATAACACATTGGTTACGATTAAACCAGGTTGCAATAAAGAAGATCCCTCTTTGATAGCCGATGCATTAGTTCCGTCGGGTAGACCAACCGGAGAGGGTGCAATGTCACGAGCACGTGAAAGTAGTGATATATTTCCCGTCATGTGGTGAGATGCACCACTATCAATAAGCCAAATTTACCAGACATATTAGCACCTTCGGAGGAGGGAGTGATGAGCGCAAGAAGCTGCTGGATCTGATCAGAAGTAAAGCCGGGAAACGTTGTTGGTGTAGGAGCCAACGTGGTGGAACCGGATGGATTTGCTACAGGCCATTGGCTTGCTGCTGCGAACGCTGCGGGGGTGGTGTTGTTCTGGTAGCGGGCTTGACCCGAGGAAGATGAACGGCCGCGCCCGCGTTCCCGTCCGCGGCCTGGAGAAGGAGAAATGCCAAGCCGCGTCCAACATCGATCAATTGTATGACCTTGTCGGTCGCAATATGTACAAAATGGGCGGCCATTTTGCTGTCCAAGAGCACGAGTAGTGGATGAATCAGTGGTGGTTGGCCGATGAGATACGGCAAAACCAACGGGTTGAGGCTGAGTTTCAAGTGGTTGGATAGCAAATTTGTGACTTTCCTCTTGGCTTACCATGGCATAGACACGATCTAGATCTGGTAGTGGCTCCATGTTAATAATTTGAGTTCTCAAAGTACCGAAAGCATCATCAAGACCCATTAAGAATTGGTAGGTTTTGAGGTTATCAAACCAAGATGTTATAGTGGAATTTTTATCACATGTACAAGACTCTAGAGGAGATAAATTTGAAAGATCAGACCACATACCCAAGAATTTTGTATAATATGACATCACAGTTGTGCCAGACTGTTTAGTTAGAGTGAGATCATACCAAAGTTTGTAAACTTTCGGGCCATTTTTAACAGAATACCGGGTTTTTAAACAATCCCACAATATCTTGACATTGGAGAGACGAGAGACAGTAGCACGTATGGAATCATCAAGTGAATTGGCTATCCAAGAACACAACATAGAATTGACTATTTCCCAAGGTAGAAATTTGGGATCGGTTGTATCTGGTTTAGGAATCGTACCATCGATAAACCCAACTTTATTTTGAGATTTTAAGGCCAACAAAACGGCTTGTTCCCAAGAAGAGAAATTGTCACCCTTTAATTTAATTTGGGTGAGGGAGGTACCTGGATTAGAAGATGGATGTAAATAATAGGGAGAAGTGGGATTATTGTTATCACTTGAAGCCATGACAAGAGATGTGTTGGTACTGTGCAGAAGAATTATATTTTTTTTTTTTTTTTTTTTTTTTTTAGGAATGAGGATCGATTGGCTCTGGTGCCATAACAAAATAATTATAGGAGAAAATGATGATTTATTTCATTGAGAGAATGTGGCTTATAAAGGCCTATGTATAATTATGTACAATCCAAAAATCAGGAAAAATAAATCACGGGAGAGAGAAAATTATGGGATTGCTACAACTACAACCTAGGCAATATTTACATACAAGGAAAGCAAATATATGACAGTTCCGTGATTATCGCTAATATATATATATATATATATATATATATATATATATATATATAACTAGACTGGTAGGGAGTAATACAGTCGACACTAGTAAAATTCTATAATTCAGCGAAATATTAAATTATTGTACTAATAAATTAGTACATTTTCACCGAATTAGGACCGGAATAATTTATTATTCAAACGAGGCTATTAATTTATCGATGGTTTACTCTATACCACAAAATATTTCACAATATAAAGATGATATTACTTTAAATCCCATACATAAAACATTTTTATTATCATGCATGGAAAATATTATCTTACTCAATCTTATTAATTATGTCAATATTTGTTAGGAAAATGACAATTTTCAATTTTGTTAAGAGTTGCATCAAGAAAAAGGATCTCCATTCTCCAATTAGAAACCTCAATATTTTTACACAATACAAACAAGGAAGAATCTTTTCAACAATGTGTAATAATGTGTGTAAATATGCTAATTAAACCAATAATTCTCTCCTGATGTAAGAATTGTTTACAAAACCGCCCCTCATTGTTCCATAATTACATCCAACACCCTGTAAACTGTAGGTTTCTTACATTTACAGCCTTTTATAGGGGTTTGGATGTAATAAATTTACAAATTGCAGGGGACTAGATGTAATTTATCAAATATAGCAGGTTTTTTGTAATTACATTTTACCTCAGGAAGTGGTTGTAATTTACCTGAACTATTACAACAACTATTACAATACAAACAAGAATCTTTTCAACTACAGTTAAACCTTTATAAATTAATACAATCGGGACCATTTAAATTTTATTAATTTAGCGAAGCATTAATTTAACGAAATATTTTTTAACACGTTGCCTTCGAGTCGGGACTGGGAAAACATATTATTTAAACGAGGTTATTAATTTATTGAATATTAATTTATCGAGGTTATGCTGTACGTGTGACATATGCTAATTAAACCAATAATTCTCTCCTGAGGTAATAAGAACTATTTACGAATGTCACACTCATTTTCTATAATTACATCCAACTCCCCGTAAATTGTAGGTTTCTTACATTAACACCTTTTGTAAGGGGATGGACGTAATAAATTTACAAATTATAGGGGCTGGATGTAAATTTTTCAAAATACCGGGGTTTTTTGTAATTATATTTTACCTCAGAGAGGTGTTGTAATTTACCCGAACTATTTACATTATACCTTCGGTGTATTCTATGCTCAAAACCACAGATACAGCCAAAGTAAATTTAAGATACCTCAAGAAAATTAAATAAAAAAAAAAAGTTATTGAGACAATAAATTGAAAAAGTCCAAATTAATTGGAACCGTACATAGACAATTTAGATTTTGTCTTAAGCTCAAGCATCCATTAATATCATCGTTCTTATTGTCTTTCTATACAAAAAAATCAGAGCAACAAAAAACAAAAACAAATAAAACCAAAACAAGCACAAATGTTATATATACACATTCGAAATCTCGTTTATATACTTCAATTATTAAAAGAGAGAAAAATATAACTAGAAATTAAATAATGGCAATGATTATGGTAAAAAGCGAAGAAACCCTCGGAAAAAGGTGCATGCATGAAGAAGTAGAAGGCGGAGCTTACAAAGCGATTAGGTGCGTTAAGCGTAGAAGAAGAGATACGAAAGATCGAAAAGAGATACAGCAAAACGAAAGTGGGCCCGCAAATGTTTCTTCGGGTATTAAGACGACAACCGTGAAGAGAAGTTCGAGGTTTCGTGGTGTGAGTAAGCATAGATGGACCGGTCGATACGAAGCTCATTTGTGGGACAAACTCTCTTGGAATGTCACTCAGAAGAAAAAGGGTAAACAAGGTAATTTTTTTTTTTACCATAATTATTTTTCGATTAAATTTTTACACTTACTGAATTATATATATGTATATATAGTTATATATATATATTGATTGTATAATCATCAATTTTCTGACATGAAATTTTTTTGTCTGTTTTTTTTCATGGTCCATTATTTGTTGTGTGCTGCAATGGAATTCAAAATGGACAGTTTATCTTGGTGAGTAGTCTTTATAATATTATACTGTATACATAATATGCAAAAAATAATAATAATAATTATTATAAATAAATAAAAATCGGCGTAAAAGTAAATAATTTGTAAATTAAAATTTTCCTTAGGAGCCTATGATGAAGAGGAAGCTGCAGCAAGAGCTTATGATTTAGCTGCACTAAAATATTGGGGGGCATCGACTTTTACCAATTTTCCGGTAATTTTCTTTTCTTACGTATTTAGTCGTATATATTATATTGTCATGTCACGTGTATTAATTCATTCTTAGTTGATCACGATTTTTTTTCATCTACTAATTTCGCAGATATCTGATTACGAGAAAGAAATCGAAATCATGCAGAATCTCACAAAAGAAGAGTACTTAGCCTCATTGAGAAGGTAAATTTAAAATTAAAAAAAAAACCCTTATTTCGATTGATTTAATTCGAAGTAAAAATTTGAAAATGGAGGAGTAAATAGTAATTATATTAACCAGAATCTTGTGTTAATGATCTGCAGAAAGAGCAGTGGCTTTTCAAGAGGGGTGTCAAAGTACAGAGGAGTTGCTAGGTATATATATATATATATATATATATATATATAAGAAATGAACTAATTATTTAATTTCCTTCAAATTAAATTTCTAATTAATTGTTATAAATATTTAATTACAAATGTGTTGTAACAAATGCAGACATCACCACAATGGAAGATGGGAGGCAAGAATAGGCAGAGTTTTTGGCAACAAGTACCTCTACCTTGGCACTTACAGTAAGTACATATATAAATCAATCTTTAAAATAAAAAAATAAATAATAAATATTAAATTTCTAATAATAATAATAATATAAATACAGTTAAACCTCTATAAAATAATACAGTCGGGATTACAAAATTCTATTAACTTAGCGAAATATTAAATTATCGAACTAATAATTTAATACGTTTTCACCGAGTCAGGTCCGGAAGAAATTATTATTTAAGCAAGGTTATTAATTTATCGGGGTTATACCGTATGCAGGTACTCAAGAAGAGGCTGCTCGAGCATACGATATTGCCGCAATCGAATACCGAGGAATTAATGCAGTCACTAACTTCGACTTGAGCAGCTACATCCAATGGTTGAAGCCCCAAGCAAACAACTCATCCTCCCCCACTGAAGAAGAAACAAAGCCGTTATTCACACAATCGCGGGGGGCATTTTCGTCTTTTCACACTGACGACAAATTACACGGCGGGAGAAAAATCTCGTCTAGCTCGTACGGAAAGCCTTCATCTCCTACGGCTTTAGGGCTTCTACTTCGATCTTCGGTTTTCAAAGAGCTCGTCGAAAAGAACTCGAATTTGTCCGAAGAAGAAAGTAGTGACGACGACGAGAACAATATGAAGATCAATAAGCAAAGTGAAGTTAGTAGTAAAGACGAATACGATGATCTGTTCTGTGATATTCCGTTCGAGTTTCAACGGCAATTTCATTACGATTACGATTATTCGGAAATGATTGGGGCTGATACAGTAGGCATTGCTCCTATATGGTAATAAGCATGCAAATGCAATTGCCTTTACTTTGTCTCTAGGCTACTCTTTGTACAAAGATTGATGTAGCAGAATAGATAGATACAAAGGTGCTGATATATATATATATATATATATATATATATATATATATATATATATATATATATATATATATATATATATATATATGTGTTTGGATGTAACAACTTGTAAGAATATAATATAGATAGAATAAAAAGGATGCATCCGATTTATAAGCTAGTATTGCAATCTTGTCGAGAAGAGGTTTCGTAAACGCGTTGTTGTTCAAACTTATTTGAATTTTTATCGAGCTTGTAAAAGTGTTTTAGCTTGGTCTGATCAGTAATTGGATTGAGCTTTAATTACATCGAACACGAATCGAGTTTGAGTAGCTTTATTTTTTTTTACGTATTTTATTATTTACTTTTTTTTCATAATCGAGCTTCATAACTTACTGAATGAAACTACGAGTTCAAGTTTGATTTGTTATTATAATATCAAAGGGCAAATTACGGCAACCTCCTGAGGTATACTCAAATTACGAAAAACCCCCTCATGTTTGGGTAATTACAACTACTCGTCAACTATGTATTGTCTTACACGTCCACCCTTACGATGTCAAATTTACCTACTGATTGAGGGGTTTCTTCGTAAGACAATATATAGTTGAGGGGGTGGTTGTAATTATCCAAATATGATGAGCTTTTTTTCGTAATTTAGACTTACTTCAATGGGTGACCGTAATTTGCCATAATATAAAATATCGAGTAATTTTACCCTTTTGTAGATTTATGGTTTTACGGCTTTTACCACCGTCATAATACTTATCTCGCATCAACGTGAGTACGTGAACTGAAAACTGGCACGTGATTAATTAATTAATTTAATTTAATTTATTTTTTTTCCCCAACCCCATCTCCATTCTCTTCGAACCCCCCTTTTCTATCTCAAACAGCTCGTCGTTTTGGAATTTTCTTATCGGAGGGGGAAATTACCAGATTTCGCTTCAGATCTGTATCGACAAAATGTACGGATTCGAAGCGCTGACCTTCAACATCCACGGCGGTTACCTGGAGGCGATCGTCCGAGGTCACCGCTCCGGCCTCCTCACCGCCGCAGATTACAACAATCTATGCCAGTGCGAGACCCTCGACGACATCAAAATGCACCTCTCCGCCACCGAGTACGGCGCCTACCTCCAGAACGGTGAGTTTATTCCCCTTTTCGTGATTCAAATTGAGTTGACGAGTTCCGATTTTGCATTTTTCTGTTGTTTATTGATGAAATAGTGAACTGGAGTCTTCAAATTTTGAAGTTGTTATTGCTGATCCGATTGATTTTGTTTCGATTTACCAAATTAGCCGAAAAATTAGATTCAAAGTACTCTGATTTTGTTAGGTTGGTTTGTTCTACTATTAAGTAATCACAGTTTGTTAGTTCTGAGCTCTGATTTACATTTTATGTTGTTTTGCTGGATTTAATTGATGAATTAGTGATTAGGAGTCTTCGATGTTGAAGTTATTATGTTGATCCCAATGATTTTGATTCGGTTTACAACTGAAAATCAGATTTCAAGTACTCGATTTTGTTACATTAGTCTATGCTACTATTAAGCATGATTTTGAGTCCGTTTACCGAATCAACTGAAAATCAGATCCAAGTACTCGATTTTGTTACATTAGTCTATGCTACTATTAACTATCATAGTTTGTTAGTTCCGGGCTCTGGATTTGGACTTTGACTTCTGTTATGTAGCCATTGGGGATTTATATCATATATGCAGTTGATGACATGGAGTAGAATTTTGATTTTGGAGTTATTAAGTTGATTCAATAGATTTTCTTTTCGTTTTCTGAATTTTCTAATCTATGCTTACTGGATCAGCACACTATTAGAGCTTGTTTCAACTGAAGGATATTCGATAATGAGGGTTCTAAGTTTGTAGATGCAAATGTTTTCAGCTTGGGAGAATAATTTGCTGAGGTTATTATTTGCTTTTCTCCCTCAGTTGCTATTGACTTTAATTCGTTTGTGTCATTAGCTCTAATTCCATTTGCCAAATTCAAATAGTTCAATAAAAGTGCTTTGTTACAAATTAGTTCACTAACGGAGTTTATTTGTTAGTTTCATTAGTTGTCAGAAGCTTTATTAGTTCTTCGGCTTGTGGCATCTTTGACTATATGAGTATACACATTGTGGTACTTTGAATTTTCTCGGTTTTCATCTAATATTAATCTGAAAGAGACTGCTTGATAGTTTCATTGATAAAAAAATGTTGGAAAATTAAAATGGCAATATTTAATTATTTTCTCCCACTGAATTGCAGAGCCGTCTCCATTGCATACGACAACAATTGTGGAGAAATGCACCCTGAAATTGGTTGATGAGTACAAGCACATGTTAACCCAAGCCACGGAGCCTCTGTCAACCTTTCTAGAGTATATCACGTATGTATATATCTAAGTTTACTTTGTTTGGTAATTACTCTATGTTCTGTACATTGGCTCGTACATTTGATTTTGATATCCTAGCAAGCTCAAGTGCATATTCAGTTGATCATCCAATTTTGACTTTTGTGGTACAACAGTTATTTTAAAGAATCTCTCTAATATGCTGGATAGGAAAAACTAGTCATTCCTTTAATTTATAGTACCTTCTTTTCATACACCTTTTTGCATCATATTGAAAGAACAAAGCCATTTGAAATTGAAATATGTGAAAATGTGATGCCAAAAGTTATGGTCGTAATATCATACCTAATTAAGAAATCTTTTTGAAAAATGGGAAAAATGAAAATTATGCAGAAATAGTGATGAATTTACATTGAAAAACATTTGGTTGTAGTTGAAAAATGATGCTTGTGTCAAATGTGTAATATACAGTGATCTTGGATGGTCATCTTTGAGTGTATTTAGATTGGTCTTTTATTTTGTTCTAATGTTTTCGGTTTACGACTTAGGATATGATAGAAAGATTTTCAGTAATCACAGTGGACACCTTGCCTTGCCTTTTGTGGTGGGCCGGTGGCATACTCTGCACGTTATTTCTTGAGCATTTTCTTGATCTGAAAATTATTGCTCATTATTCAGATACGGGCACATGATTGACAATGTTGTGCTAATCGTAACTGGAACACTGCATGAGAGAGATGTTCAGGAGTTGCTGGAGAAATGCCATCCTTTAGGGATGTTTGACAGGTATATTACCTTAAGCAGATATTTTGGACTGTATAAAATTGTTAGTACATTAAAAAATAACCATTTATTTCCACAGCATTGCCACTCTAGCAGTTGCTCAGAATATGAGGGAGCTCTACAGGCTGGTGCTTGTCGACACGCCCCTGGCTCCATATTTTTCTGAGTGCATCACTTCAGAGGTTACTACCAATGCACATTTTTTATTTGCTTTTTTGTTGTTTAGCATACTTATTTTTGTTTTGGTAACAGAATTGATAATATTCTAACAGCTATAATCTGTTATTCATTTTTTACTAGTCATGATTTTGTCATCATGATAATTAGTTCTGATTGGTTTAGAGGTTTAATAAGAAGGCGAAGTAAGCCGACCTCAATGATTATCTCTGCGTACCATTGGCCAACTGGCTCAAATACTCGTACCTTACTTAAGAGACAGCTTAATGACCAATCTACTAGATTAAAATATAGGTTGTCTGAGAAATTAGTGGTTAAACAATATTACTATAATGATACAGTACCCTCTGGTTCAGTCAACACTGCATAAACACTGTCGGTGAATGGAAATGTTGTTATCTTGTGATCTAGAAAATAGTTATCAGTTTAGCTACTATTATACACTGACCAGAAACAAGGGGTGCACTTGCTTATTTTTATTTTTTAATGTTGATGCACTTTTTCTTACATGGATTTGTTTACAGGACTTGGATGACATGAACATTGAGATTATGAGGAACACTCTCTACAAGGCATACCTTGAGGATTTTTACAGGTTTTGCCAGGTACAATAATCATTTTCGAATATTTCGTAATGTTTCTTTATATATTCGAAGTACATTAGTTTCTGTTTGGAATTATACTTTTAACAAAAGAATTTACTAGTAGAAACTTGGCGGCGCAACTGCAGAGATCATGTCTGACCTCCTATCCTTTGAGGCTGACAGAAGGGCAGTGAATATCACTATAAACAGGTTTGTCAAAATCTAAAATCTCTGAAATTTTTCAAATATATAATAGTTGGTCGTATAATTTTCTGACATCTGCATATTTTATTTTTATTTTTTATATCCAGCATTGGCACCGAGCTCACTCGAGATGATCGTAGGAAGTTGTATTCTAATTTTGGCTTGCTGTAAGGCTTCTTTTTTTTTTTTCTTCGGCTTTTTATTATTTCAGTGAGTCCAAATTATATGCTTTACTGAAGTTACTATTTCCTATCACTGACGCAATATTTTTTCAATAGATACCCGTATGGCCACGAGGAGCTTGCTATCTGTGAGGATATAGATCAGGTACTTATTCTCAAACAAATATAATACAATCATAAATCCCAAGTATGAAACAATCCCATTATATTATCTATCCAATCAATCATATCAATATTCTCAAACAATTGAGTGTGTTATTATCTTTGCTCGATGTTTATTTATTCAATGTTTTTTAGGTTCGTGGGGCCATGGAAAAGTACCCTCCTTATCAAGCCATATTTTCTAAGTTATCCTATGGGGAGAGTCAGATGCTTGACAAGGCCTTCTACGAAGAAGAAGTAAAACGACTTTGCCTATCTTTTGAACAGCAGGTTCGTTTTCCAATGCTTAATCCTCGTCTCTGCTTTTCTGTGCTCTATTTTCAAATTATCGATGAATTCATTTATTAATTAAATGATTTTGTAATTCCTTTGTGATGCAGTTCCACTATGCTGTGTTTTTTGCGTATATGAGGTTGAAAGAGCAGGAGATCAGGAATTTGATGTGGATTTCTGAATGCGTTGCTCAAAACCAGAAGTCCCGAGTCCACGACAGTGTCGTATCTATATTCTAGTAAACAGTGGAAAAGCTGGTAAACAGTGGAAAAGCTATTTCCAGTACTACTACTACTAAAACTACTACAAAAGTTCCACCTTCATAATTTTTTTGTGTAAATTTTATTTGGGATTATAACTCTTGATTTTATCTGGTTCGATATTCCTGAATAAGCCCAAGTGTGATTTATCTTTTTTAGTAAAAGGGAAAAATGTTTTATTGTCATTTTGTGAGTGTGCCAAATATTTATTCGGATATTTAATAAAGCTCTGGAAGTGTATGTTTGTATTTAGAGTTATAGTTGATTGTTGGTCATGAATATTTGGCAATTTGTTTATATAATTAATTGTTAATAATTGTGTTCAATTCCCGGAATATATATATATATATATATATATATATATATATATATATATATATATATATATATATATATATACTTTTTATAAAAGGATGAATGTAGTTAAGGATGAATGTAGTTAGTGGTTTCTTCCCTTTTTTGTTTGGACAAAAATATCCTTTTAATAGGTAAGATTAGAGGGACAATAAAGTAATATTAGTTAATCCTTAATTTTATCATTTTTAATTCATTGAACATTAACACGTGTGTTACATTGTAATGTTGAGTAATGGGTAACATTTAATAATTAATATTCAATAATAGCTGAGTAATTGGAAGACCAACAATCCAAAACTCCTGCTATTCTTCTTGCTTCGGTCCATAAATATTAAAATGTTTATTTGAGGAGTCTGTTAACAACTCCAAACCCTCGCTCTAGGATTCGAGAGAACAAGGTCTTAAT
>NW_012193332.1:514462-529604 GCF_000504015.1 Erythranthe guttata | reverse complement strand
TATAAGCAAATTATAATATTAAGTAATAAAAAAATAATGCGTACCTCATTATTGAGTTAAATCACCAATATATAGGTGATGATGTAATGGAGAAATTTCTTATAGAAATCCGATGTGATCGATGCAGTAAGTTATAATTGAAATGGTTGGGCATTCTAGGAGTAGGTGATGATGGACTTTTATTATTAATTGAATTGATTTGCGCATAATGAGCCAAAAATCTAATTATACACATTAGCTTTCTTAATCAAAGTTGGTGATTGAGGTCATTATTATAAATAAACATATTGATGGATGGTAGAGAGAGTCGATTAAAGAATGAAATCGAATATATGTTCCTCCTAACTAATTAAATGTGAAAAAGAAAATTCCACTGGTCTTACATTATTATGAAACTTCTTTTTGAATTGCAAAATGTTTAAGTAAAACTGTCTCTCCCTTTTTTACTTCCTTATTTGTAACATAATTATTTTCTTTAAAACATATAATAACAAAAGCTCAATAATGTACAATTTTCGTAAAAATAAGCAAACTATATAATGGAGTTATAAGTTTACATAAAAAATACATGCATAAAATGATCATACAGTGATAATATAGTCAATAAATTTAAAATAGTAGTTTTATAGACATTAGATGAACCATTAGATGATGTAAATACTCAAGTACTACTAAACCTAATCGCAAAGTTAAATTGCATTGTGAGTGACAAACTCACTTACTCCAACCGTTAGTCATTGCATCCACGACAATAATAAATCGAGTATTATATTAGTTTCTAGTGTCTATAGTAAAAATAAATTTTGTTTGCATTGTATTTGGTGGTTTAAGTTTTATTATATTATTATATTATTATATTTGTATATTATTATGAGTGGTGCGTCCATAATCCATATCCATAACCCGTTTTAGTGGTTGCTCCAAGCCCGAACCCGCACCCGCACCAGAATTCAAATTTCAAATAAGGTCCGCCCATCCTTAGAAAACGGAGCGACAACGGTCACTAAGCCAGCTGTTAATTCGTATTATTTGAATAAACAAAAATAAAAAATGTAACCACCGGTTTTTTTTAGTAGTGGCCTCAATTATAAAAACCCCCCATTACCGCTAACCTTGTGCTCCCACTCAGAAAATTTTCCTCCAGAGCGTCTTTGTATACGCATCTGGTTCTTCTCTCTCCCCTCTCTCTCTCTCTCTCTCTAGGATTTACATCTCTCTTCAATTATAATCTTCTAAAAAACAAACAAAAAAAACTCATCGAAAATGAGGGAATGCATTTCAATCAACATTGGACAGGCCGGAATCCAGGTCGGAAATGCTTGCTGGGAGCTTTACTGCCTTGAGCACGGCATTCAGGTTTGTGCTTAATTTTTTCTCCTTTTTATTTTTAGCCGTCGATCTCTCAGATCCGATGATCAACCGTTTGATTACCTGCAAATTTCTCAGATCTAGGGATTTTTATGCGTTTGTAGTTTAAAGTTAATTATTAAATGTTTATATACTGGTTAGATCTGATTGTTTTTTACTGGAATCGATTGTATTTTGATTTTTTTTTTTAAAATCAAAATGCCTCAGTGCTCTGTTGTTTTGTTTACGTAATTTTGTCAGGATTTAGTGTTTTTTTTTTTTTACGTTATTTCGTTTGAAAAAAATAGTATTATGTTCATAATTTGTGCTTATTTTGTATGAAAATTGAAATGACGAACTGTGCCTATTTCGGATCTACTTTTTAAATCGTAAAATTTTGTTAACTGTTGCTGTGCGTATTATGTGCTTGATTTTATGTGGAAAAAAAAATTCAGTAATTTTATTAGATCGAGACATTTATTAACCTTATTTTCATTCCTAAGGTAGATATGGAAAACTGTGTTCAACCTGCAATCAATTTGAATTGTAACATGAAATTTTTGTAAGGATTTGCTGTTAGTTTAAATGATCATAATTTGAAATTTTGCATAATTGAGCTCTTGATTAGTTTCTGTCTTATGGCGATATCAGATCAACCTGTACCCGGATTTAATTTGAACATGATTTTTCTGAAACTGATTAAATTATGAGATCTGATAACTGTAATTTCAAAATTTGCATAAAATTAGCTGTTATCTGGCTATACATCATATTGTTTTGTTCCTAATTTTTTCTTTTGTTGATGTGTATTTACAGCCTGATGGGCAAATGCTGGGTGACACCACTGTTGGAGGAGGTGATGATGCCTTCAACACCTTCTTCAGCGAAACGGGTGCAGGAAAGCACGTACCTCGTGCAGTCTTCGTTGACCTCGAGCCAACTGTGATTGACGAGGTGCGCACAGGCACATACCGACAGCTCTTCCACCCGGAGCAGCTAATCAGCGGCAAAGAAGATGCCGCCAACAACTTTGCCAGAGGTCATTACACCATTGGCAAAGAAATTGTCGATCTTTGCTTGGACAGGATCCGCAAGCTGGCAGACAACTGTACTGGGCTGCAAGGGTTCTTGGTTCTCCATGCTGTAGGTGGTGGTACTGGATCTGGTCTTGGTTCCCTTTTGCTCGAGAGGCTCTCTGTCGATTACGGAAAGAAATCGAAACTTGGTTTCACTATTTACCCTTCACCCCAGGTTTCAACTGCTGTTGTTGAGCCTTACAACTCTGTGCTGTCTACTCATTCTCTGCTCGAGCACACCGATGTAGCTGTTCTTCTTGATAATGAAGCTATTTACGACATCTGCCGTAAATCCCTCGATATCGAGAGGCCTACTTACACCAATCTGAACAGGCTCATTTCTCAGGTAACTAACTAACTAATGAACAGTTATTGTTTCTTGATTTGTTGTTACCCTTTCGCTGTAACTAACAAAAAATGTTATGTCAGGTTATTTCATCTCTGACTGCTTCTCTGAGGTTCGACGGAGCATTGAATGTGGATGTGAACGAGTTCCAAACCAACTTGGTTCCATACCCAAGAATCCATTTCATGCTTTCATCTTACGCCCCTGTGATCTCTGCCGAAAAGGCGTACCATGAGCAGCTCTCAGTTGCGGAAATCACGAACACCGCATTCGAGCCTTCATCCATGATGGTTAAATGCGACCCACGTCACGGGAAATACATGGCCTGTTGTCTGATGTACAGGGGTGACGTAGTTCCCAAAGATGTGAACGCAGCCGTGGCAACAATCAAGACCAAGAGGACCATCCAGTTTGTCGACTGGTGCCCGACCGGTTTCAAGTGCGGTATTAACTACCAGCCGCCGACTGTTGTTCCTGGTGGTGACCTGGCGAAGGTGCAGAGGGCTGTTTGCATGATTTCAAACTCGACTAGCGTAGCTGAGGTGTTCTCGAGGATTGACCACAAGTTTGACCTGATGTACGCGAAGAGGGCCTTCGTGCACTGGTATGTAGGCGAGGGTATGGAGGAAGGCGAGTTTTCTGAGGCTAGGGAGGATTTGGCTGCTCTTGAGAAGGATTACGAGGAGGTTGGTGCTGAGTCTGGTGAAGGTGATGATGATGAGAACGACGATTACTGAGCATAGCTTAAGGAGCCAACTGTCTTGTTGGTTTTATCAAGTGTTTGTTTTGTTTGTTTCTGTTAAATGTCGTGCTGCTTTTGCGTTGCATATGTTTATAACGCTGTTGCTATGTGTGTGTATCTTTTGATGTTTTTACAAGACTTGATGTATTTGTTGATGTTTCGTAATCCGATTTGCTTTATATTGGTCTTGATGATGCGTATAATTTGCTTTTATCTATTCAAACTGGTAGCTGATACATACAATAAGTCAAATGTTTCCTTTCCATATGTAGAACAAAATTTCAGGACGAGATATGTCTATTGATGTGTTTGTGTAAGTTCGATCTAAAAAAAGTTTCTGAGAAGTGTTGGCATTGTGTTAGCTCGATTTAGAAAATGAGTTGTTGGAAAGGGAACTTCATCAATGAAATATTAGCCCAATGTAGGAAAAAATGTTGACGAAAGAGCTTGACCTAAAAAGATTCGGATTGAACTCTTATCGCTGACCGTTATGGTATTCTCTTACGCCGACAATTATGTCATCCTTGCATGCTCGCTCGTTTTTTCGAGCTTGACTTAAGAAGTTTTGTTTGAGGAAGGAAAATTTGGTTAAAGTACATACATGGAAAATAATACACAGAAAGAGGTGATGTAGTGGATATAAAGGGACGAATACTCCATCAAGTTTTCTTTGAGCTTGATTTGATGAACAGTTAAGTCGAATTCGAATGAGTTTTAGTTACAACCGAATACGAATCAAGTTCGTTTAATTTGAATAAAAATATGTGTTCAAGCTTAAGGATCCTTTATGTCAACAAACCGAATTAGATAAAAGTTTTTTCAAACAATCTCGTATTGAGTATCAAAATAAAGTAATAAAAAGAAGGGTAAATTATGGTTACCTATGAGGAAATATCAAATTACGAAAAGCTCCATCATATTTAAATAATTACAACCATCTCCTTAACTATGAATCTCCTTCATTTCACTATTGTAGTGAAAAATTTAGTGGAATTTTCTAGATTATGTAGAATATTCTCCAGTTTGTACTCGTTTTATCCGATTCGAGCTCCACATTTTGAAACAAGATGATCATAAGACGTGATCTCTTTACTTGTAAACATTAGATTGTGATGCATCCGAAACTGCAATTTTGCGCAAAACGAGTACAAACTAGAGACTAGAGAACATTTCACGGAAATCCAGAAGATTCTGTTGAATTTGACACCGCAATAGCGAACGTGTAAAAAAACTCATAGTTTATGAATAATTGTAATTACCTAAATATAATAGGTCTTTTCGTAATTTGATCTTATCTCATGGGCGGTGACCGTAAATTTACCCTAAAAAGAAATATAATATAATAACACTTTAAAAGGCAACATTTTTTTGTAGAACAAGCCCAATTAAAAACTCATGAATTAAATGGGCTTGTAAGCCCAATATCTTTGATCCATGTTAAAAATTATTTACACTATTTAAAAAGGGTTTAGGGTTTGCTTTCGCCTTCTTCATTTCCTCTGCATTTTCTCTCTCTGCTTCAGCCGACGGTAGCCTGACACAATGGTTCACGTTTGCTTCTACCGCAACTGTAAGCTTTCTCTCTCTTCCGATCTCTCTCTATATTCCTTCATTTCCATGAATCCGAACATGTACATTTTGTCGATTTTTAAATTTTACTTTTTTTTAATAGTTTTTTTATTTGATTTAATATTCGATTTCCTGGTGTTATAAATCTGGTTAAATAATCATTGCTATTAAAATGAAAATTGATTGCTTTTTTGAAATTGTTTTTTTACACCTGATTTGTGATAGATAGATACACTCTTTTGATTTTATTTCCTCCGTGTTATTATATATTATATATATATATATCTGATGTTTAGCTGTTCAGCTTTTAAAAGTTTAATCTTGACATTTTAGTTTCAAAAATTGCCCCTTTTTAAAGCATTTTGCCCACATAATTTCTTGCTTCAATCGAATTAGAATAAATTTTGCTGATTTTATTTCGTTTGCTGTTAGTTTCTATTATTGAATGATGTAATTTTAAGATATATATGCTTATTTAAAAATATTTTTGTTATAGATGGAAGATATTAAAGTAATTGAGATGTCTGAAACTTTCTGCTGCCTCTTTTTTTGCTTTATATTTTTATTAATTAGGACATTTTTATTTCAGATTTTTTTTATTTTGTTTGCTGTTAGTTTTCTCCGATTGAACTTTACTATATAATTATTTATAATTTGATTTATTTGTTATGTAGATGGGAAGACATTCAAGAAGCCTCGACGCCCGTACGAAAAGGAGCGTCTGGATGCAGAGCTTAAGCTCGTTGGAGAATACGGGCTCCGTTGTAAGAGGGAGCTATGGAGGGTGCAATACGCACTGAGCCGTATCCGTAACAATGCAAGGATGCTTCTCACTCTAGATGAGAAAGACCCAAAAAGAATCTTCGAGGGTGAGGCCCTTCTTCGAAGGATGAACAAGTACGCTCTTTTGGACGAGAGCCAGAACAAGCTCGATTACGTGTTGGCACTCACTGTTGAGAACTTTCTAGAACGCCGCCTTCAGACACTTGTGTTCAAGGCCGGCATGGCTAAATCGATTCACCATGCTCGTGTTCTCATCAGGCAGAGGCACATTAGGTAAATTTGTTCGACTTTGTTTATCTATGTAACCTATCTTTATTAGTTGTGTCGTGTACGTATTTGTGTGAAAAAATAGTTTCGAATTGGAATCCGTGTTTATGGATTTTTATTTTCTAATTGTTGAAGAATATTCTTTATGCTGTTCCAATTTCGAGGGTTGATGCATGTAAATATTTTTTGATTTTGAATTTTTTTTTTCATTTTTTTGAAAAGCAGTTTCGAATTAGAATCCGTAATGGTTTATGGAATTTAATTATTTTATTTTTGAACTGGTGAAGAATATTCTTTATGCTATACAGATTTCGAGGGTTGATGCATGTAAATATGTTTTAATTTTGATTTTTTTTTTTTCATTTTTGTGAAAAGCAGTTTCGAATTAGAATCCGTAATGGTTTGTGGAATTTAATTATTTTTATTTTCTAATTGTTGAAGAATATTCTTTATTCTGTTCCGAATTTGAGGGTTGATGCATGTAAATCTTTGTTGTTAATTTTGATTTTTTTCTTCTTTCGGAAAACTCGGTTAATTGTCGTGTCTTGTGAATGTCAAATGGTTTGAGTGCCTTACGTGTTGTAACTCCGACAAATTCGGGGATGAATTTGCTGTTAACTCTATTTTTCGGTTTTGTATGCAATTAGGGTTGGAAGGCAGGTGGTGAATGTCCCGTCTTTCATGGTTAGAGTTGACTCTCAGAAACACATTGACTTTTCTCTCACTAGCCCGTTCGGTGGTGGTCGTCCCGGTAGAGTGAAGCGAAAGAACCAGAAAGCTGCTTCCAAGAAATCTGGCGGTGGTGGTGAAGAAGAAGAGGACGAGGATTAAGCATTTCCTTTCAGTTATTAAAAAAATCGTTTTAACTTGTTTTGCCAATTTCATGTTTGAAGCTCCGTGGAGTATCGGTTGTGTCGACTTTTATCCCGTTCTTTTTTTTAATCTCTTGTTTTAGCCTTTTTGTTGGTATGAGATGACAGTTAGCAAAGAATTTTGTTGTTTGAGTTGCAATATCAATGACTATTTATAGGTTCTGATATATTTTGATTATGCATTTAATCATTTTATAATATATCTAAATGGCATTAATCACTTAATATGTTTCTTAATAGGAGAGTAATTTCTTCAATTGTTTTTTTTCCCGCCGTATTTTTTAAGAAATACAGGTGGTGGTGGAGTGGGTTTCTGTAGTACTACACCATAACAAAGTTCCAAATAATTTGTTGTAGTTAGAAGTTTATGAAAATAAAGTGTTTTTTTTTTTTTTATCGAAAAAGAGGTATACCCTGAGTGTATCTAGGGGTGAGAAAAAAAAACCGAGGGACCGAAAATCGAAAAAACCGATCTGAGGGTGTGTGCATACACGCTTTTCTATTTTTTGTGAGCCGAAGATATCTGTTCGTACTCGGTTTTTCACGCACTAAACCGATCTATATATATATATATATATATATATATATATATATATATATATATATATATATATATATATATATATATATATATATTTTACTTGAATAAATTTCAATTGATTTTTGGGCCTACGTTTGGGCTGGTTTTTGGGCCAAAATGAGCTCAAAACCGAACCGAAAACCGAACCATTATTGATACCGAACCCAGAATTTTATGAACCGAGAAGGAACCGAAACCGAACCGAAACCGAGAAGGAACCGAACCGCAAGAAACCGATCGGTTTGGTTTTTGGTTCCTTAGGAACCGAACACTTCGATTCCGGTTCCGGTTTGTGGCTAAAACCGAACCGAACCGAACCGTTCTCACCCCTAAGTGAAGCTCTACCGATAAGTAACCAAATAATTAAATAATTAGTAAAAAAAAAAAAGAGTTTTCGATTAAATTTAAATTAATTCGTAATCTGATAATGGAGTGTACATGTGGAATATTACAGCATGCTGCATGGAACAAACAAATACTACTCTTGCAAAGACATGCCTAAGTTCCCTTACACTCCCTATACCTAACAACTCGTAATCGATCTTAATACCGTGTTTCGGTACAAACCCCCTTTCGATCTTAATTGAAACACGTGCTTACAAGATCCGAGTATGGTGCTTTGGGATATTCTGCCATTGCCTGAGAGACGGACGAGTGAGTGCACTTTGAACGGAAGGTGCTACTAGTCTCTTGACCTCAGCCAATAATAGCATGTCGGAATCGATACATTTAGATTCCGCTAATTCTTGAAACCTTATGTCCTAAAAAATCCAATTTTAACACTACGCCAAAACACATTTCAGGCGACATTTTATTGCGACGTAAAAACCTTGTTTGCGACGGAATTTATAATTTTGCGAAGACATTTGCCGGGAAAAAAGTCAAAAAAGTGACCGTCGCAAATATTTGCAACGTTTTTCCTTTAAAGTCGCAACCGTTTGTGACGATTTATTATAACCGTCGCAATGCTGTAATTTTTTCGTCTGCTGATTTATTGCGACAGATTTGACAATACGTCGCATATTTCGTCCTCCAACCGCGACACATATATATCGTCGCAAAGGTGTTGCGACTATATTTTCAGAAAAGATTTCGTCGCAATTTTTTTTTAGCTTTGCGTCTTTTTTTTACTAAAGTCGCACAGTTTTTGTTACGACATTGCGACGAATGTATAGCTATTGTCGCAATTTTTTTTTTATGCGATTGCGACTAATATTCTAAAAACGTCGCAAATATATAATTTTTTTTTAATATTTTACTGATTTTTATTTTAATTGTTAATTGACCTGTAATAATAAACAATTTCAATATAATTAAATACACAAAAACATTAAACAACTCGCTTAAATTAAATAATCCAAAACATTCTTCCAAAACATAAAATCATCAAAACGTTCCCAAACACAAAATCATCAAACACAAAATAATCTAAAAATTCTATCAAAACACAAGATAATCCAAATAACAACTTAAATTCATTCAAACATGAAATAAAAGTACCCAAAACCAATGTTGTAGAGGAAACTAGTAGCCGTCGGCGGGTGGATTCTGGGAATTGAACTCGATACCTTGAGCCCTAAAATATTCGACCATGGATTTCATGGTACTCTGCATTTGATTCATCTTGTTTTTTAAAGTCTGATTGTCTTCTTTCAAATGCGCTATTTCTTCATCTCTAGCAATAGAAGATAAGTTGGACCTCGCCCCTTTCTTTGAACTTGAGCAACCAAGTCCTAGTCTTTTTGTTTTTCCTAGTACTTGTTCGCAAGCTATCATGTTGGCGGTGCTTTCATCACTCCCATCATTCATACATTTTTGATAGACTCTGTTCAAATCCGCTTGAGTAATATAAAAAAGTGTATTAACACTAATTACTTGATACGAAGTATAAAATAAAATAATATTTCAAATAAAAATATACCAACTAAGTTGCTCAACCCAAATATATTCAAGTAAACAAAAACACAATAATTCATATATAAAGATCGACCAACTACATTAAACAACCAACATAAACAACCAACATATATAAATACACCAACTACATTGCTCAACCCAAAGATGTTCAAGTAAACAAAAACACAATAATTAATGTATAAAGATCGACCAACTACATTAAACAACCAACATAAACAACCAACATATATAAATATACCAACTACATTGCTCAACTCAAAGATGTTCAAGTAAACAAAAACACAATAATTCATATATAAAGATCGACCAACTACATTAAACAACCAACATATGCTCAACTAGGAAATAAAATAACAATTCAACAAAAATAAGCATCAACTTCATTAGAGAACCCAATATACACAATTGCTCAATTCACGTAAAGATCCACCAACCACATTACACAATTCATCGATACCTAAGTACGAAATAAATCCATAATCCATCAACTACAATACAAACCAAACATGTTCAAAATAGCAAATAAAACATCGATACAACTAAAATAATAACTTACTGCAATGGCACGTAGTTCGGGCTTTCCTCTCTGATCTACTTGTCGCTCACCATCACCCCCACCAATCTCACTATGACTATCATCAAAAGGTAAAGGCTCCGATTCCTTTAATGCATCGATGCTCATGTAGCATTTTCTGAATTTAGCTGCCATGGTAGGAACCTTACCAATTTCTGAACATGTATAAATAATATAAAAATAATTACACCCTTATAATAAATCTTAAAATATATACAATCACACATATTCAAGATCACTTACATGTTTATGAGACCAACCGGTGATACTAGTTCGACCCCAATGGTGTTTGGTTGCAATTGACTTTCGTGCTTCGCGACATTTTTGAGATTTAGACTAATAATAATAGCACATAAGTTACTATATTTTGATGCAATGCATAAATCATATAATGATATTAATTAATAAGAATTACAAATTTACCTTCGCATCACTCCCTGACTCATTCATAGCAATAAATTGATCGCACAATTGACCCCATAAATCATCGCTAATAAAGCCCTCCGGACGAGTTTGTCTTGCAGTTTCAGGGTCGGGCATGCGATCAAAATGTGCCTTTAAAACCTAGACTTGAAGCCCTTCCAACGAGCATTTGCAGTCTTGTTGAACCACTTCTTTGTAGAATCATTATCGGGAAGATTATATTTATCCTAAGAAAAATAAAAATAACATTAGGTAATTTGAAAAAATAATTTTGTCGATTGTTATACGAGAATTTTAATACCATTTACCTTGAACCGTGCCCAAAATTCATCCACGCGTCCATCCTTTTTATGTGTGGGCCATGAAATACACGGATTAAAGAGGTCATACTGTGTAACCTGTTTAGCAAGCTCATTTACCAATACTGTCCTCCCGGGCAAAACAAATTTAGAAAATTTTAATTGAAAAACCATTGCGACGCAATAATGTTTAAAAGTCGCCAATTTTCCAATCACCTTGCGTCGTTTCTTATCGTCGCAAATATTATTAATTAAAAAAAATAAAAAATATTTTTTTTCTCTTGCGACGAATATTTACATTCGTCGCACCTTTGCGACGTATATAAGAGATTCATCGTCTTTTCTTCAAGAAACTTTTCGTTTTCAAGTTTGCGATGATTTCGGCGGCGTAATTTAGAATCGTCGCAATATTTACTCATTTTTTTGGAATTTGAATTTAAATTGTGCATTATTGCGACGATATGTTAAGAAAACGTCGCAAAGCGAGCGACGTTTACATTATCGTCGCAAAAAAATGTCGCCTGAAATGAAATTTGGCCTAGTGTGACCATAAAAATTCAATTTTGACTTTTTTTTTTCAATATTTTTTTTTGCCGCCGGTTTCTGGCGTTGACTTTTTAATTTTTTTTACGTCCGCCGCTAAACGTTGACCGTAATTGTGCTGTCACTGACACCAAATTAAAGTAATTATACTGTCAATGACAGTTAATTAACGTAATTGTACTGTTGTTGACAATACATTTATTTAATTGTTCTGCCGTTGATAGTAAGTTAACGTAATATTATTATTTTTTATTTTTTGTTATTTTTATTTTTATTTTTTTGATTTGTTGACAACTCAACGTAATTATATTATTGTCGTTGACAGTAAAATAATTGTAAACACAATTGAATAATTTGAAAAATTTGGGTTCAAATTGATGTTAAATTAAACTAAGGATGAAATTGGAGCATATTAAAGTATGATGGACTATTTTAATCTTTTACAAAAATCTGAACCATGTGTGAACTTATTTGTAAATGAGTTTTTTGTCTGAATCTCTTTATGAATAAGTAACCATTGATGGGCTTATTTGTAATGACCCCTAAAAAAAAATATAACAAATATTTAAGGAGCGGGGTTATAGTTGTCTTTTACAATTTTTAGCTAGGGGGACTGTTTAATAATTACAGTTTTTACCGGGAGGGTTGTGCAATTAAATAAATAGATTCTGTTAAATTCCCCAAGTTATAAATTAGAGAGTTCAAACCCGAACAAACTCTAGTTATCCCGCTCTAAAAAACTTAGTTGTTTCGAAGTTTTTTAAATTTTCGATCAGTTTTTAATTTTCCGATCAGTTTTTAATTTTCCGATCAGTTGTTTTTCCGATGGATGAGAACCAAGATCCACTGGGGAGGTGATCACTGATCAATGAAGAAATGCCTGAGAATAATATCTTCGTAATCCCCAACCACGTGCATGTGCCTGAGTACTTGCATCAATTTATAATCCCCAACGAGCCCTTATTGCCGCCCAAGAATTAAAATTTTAATATTCCCAATTTCAACATTCACAATCATCAGAATTTCGATCATCATCACCAGCATTTCAATTTCGACAATCCGCCACTTTTTGGTCACAATCATCAAGATGAATTTTTTGGTTTTCCTGATTTCAATGCAAACAACATCGGTGCGTAACATGTTTCTCGTATTATTTGTATGTAGTTATTAAATTAATTTCGCAATTATAACCGATGTTCATATATTATGTGCCTCAATTCTTAGGTTTTATTTTATCCATAGAAATGGTGAATCATTTATAGTGTCACTCGAAATGATAGGATTATTGTGTTTCATGGAATGTTTTTGAATGAAGCTTGATGATTATTATATATAATTCGACGTTGTAAAACTTATCCATCCATATTCTTAAGGTTCATAATCTCCTTTTATTCTTTCGATCAAGTTAAAACTAATTTGTAACAAATCTTTATTCTTCATATATAGGTGGGAGATGGCGGCGATATACGAATAACATTTTTTTTAAGAATGTATGAATTTTTAATAATAACAAATACTAATAAAAAATACTTAATTAATAATTAAGGAAATATGTATGGCTTTTTAATAATAAAAAAAAATATAACAAATATTTAAGGAGGGGTATAGTTGTCTTTTACACTCGGTGGGGTTTTTTAGCCAGAGGCTTTGTAATAATTATATATTTTATAGGGAGGGTTTTGCAATTAAATGAATATATTATATTAAATTACGGCAAAACCCTAACTTATAAATTAGAGTTCAAACCCAAACCAACCATGTTATCCCGCTCTCAAAATCTTAGTTGTTTAGAAAAGTAAAACAAGTCTGTCCGATCAGAACGAAGAGAAGCTCGGTGAAGTAATCAACCCTGAAGTAAATGACCATAATATGTACATAATCCCGAATAACGTACCTATCCAGGACAATCTGCAACAGTTCATGATTCTAAATGAACTCTAGGATCTCAATATTGGTCCGAATGGACACGTTCCTCCAAATTTGATGGATGTAATTATATATATTACTATTCTTGAAAGTCGCATTCGACTCGTTGTCTATTGTACATAATACACATATAGATGATGCTCATTATTGTGGTTTAGAAATGTCGTAATTTCCCTCTAAAGATAACATCATTTAGAATGAATATGAGAGAAAGTGACTCATGTATAAATTAAATTATATGATAGTTGTGTTTCATGATTCTATGAGTGAAATCTGATGATGAGTTGATATAATTCGAACTTGTAAAATCTATTCGTCATTGGTAAGGTGCTTAATATGTTTCTCATATTGTCTGTCTGTAGTTATTAAATTAATTTCAAAATTATAGCCGAGATTCATATATTATGTGCCTCAAATCTTAGGTTTTAATTTATCTGTAGAATGGTGAATCATTTATAGTATCGCTCGAAATGATAGGATTATTGTATTTCATGGATTGTTTGTGAATGAAGCTTGATGATTATTTTATATAATTCGACGTTGTAAAACCTATCCATCAATATTCTTAAGGTTCATAATCTTTTTTTATTCTCACTGTAGGAGTCGACTCTGTTAGCTTCATCACTGTAGGAATCAACCATGTAGTGTTCATGACTCATATGAGTTCAAGAACATTTTGGCACATATTATGAATTTTAATATTCTTTGCTAAACGCATCTGGTAAGGACTCGACTGAGTTACCTTACTCGCTGAATTTAAAACCAGTCGTATTCAATAGTTATTGGCCATTAAAAATAATTTTACTTATCTCAAGAACTTGAATAAAATTGACTAGCAAGTATATGAAAATTAAAATTAATAGTCAAGACGGCCGAGTGGTCTAAGGCGTCAGTTTCAAGCATTGGTCCGAAAAGGTGTGGATTTAAATTCTACTCTTGGCATATTAATTTATTATTTTTATTATTATCATTTATTATTATTTATTTTTATTATTTTCCAAAGATAGTGTGACTAAGAACATCTCTAATGCTAAATTCAATCTCTAATACTTAGATTGTTTGAGATTTTTGTTAAAAATCATCTACAATGCAAATTTTAAGAAAAATATCTAAATGATGTGGTAATGAGGTGGCACTTATGATCTTAGAGATTCTTAAAACAACGCTCTGAAATTGAAGTGTCGTCTTGAGGATCTCTAAAGTGCCAAATCATCTTTTAATTCAATTTTTCTTTTACTTTGTATTAAAAAGTTAAGTTAATTAAATTATCTTCAAAATGGTTTTAAATTTCATCATATCTCTGCTCTTATTCCATTTTCTTCTACACTATTTTATTGGACTTATATGTTTCTTTGAAAATTCGACGTTTAGGTAAAAATACTAATTGATTACTTAATTTTAACAATAATTTTCTTAAACATTAATCAATTAAATTGTGTTTCCTCTGACATAAAATAAATGAACCATACGACGTACGCGTGATCTATAGAGATTGTTATTTTGTATACAATATATGTTCATGGTTTAACGTAAAGAAAAAATGTCAATTTAAAAAAATTTCATTAAAATATTTAACTAATGAATGTTCACACAAAAACTCCATCTACTTTTTTTTCTCTCTCTTCATATAATTCTGAATAAACCCTACTCATATTAAAAGGAGAACAAAATGTTTTTCTTTTGGACGAAATAAGTTTTTTTTTTTTTTTTTTGGTTTTTTTAAACAAATTAATAATTTTAATTGTAATTTTAAAACCCAATAATAAATTACACATAAGAAAATATTTTGAGTTTTGAGTGTTGCATTGGAGAAGACTTTGCAGTAGAGAATCTCAATCTTGCCAAATAGAATAGAGAAAATTTTAAGATTCACATTTC
>NW_012193332.1:498157-512882 GCF_000504015.1 Erythranthe guttata | reverse complement strand
AACATACTTTTCAATTTATGTAGAAAAGAAGGGTAAAATAGATTTTTATGTAATGAAAAAAAAAACGGAAAAAAAATGTGTTCCATGTAAAAATTAACAAAAATGCTAGATGCAAACTTAAAAATGTTAAATAATACCATAGTTCATCATAGTATGTATACTTACAATTTGATGTAATTTTGAATTTGTGGGTGGAGGGACATTTTTAGAATGAATTGAATAAAGGATGTGAAGCAAATTTTAATTATACTTGTCATTTAGTTCTAAAAAAGTTTGTCACCAAAGACTTATATCTTCAGACCCATATATATATATATATATATATATATATATATATATATATAATACCAAAAATTTAGTTTTTGTTTTCCATAATGTGAATGTTTTACCGACATGTTAGATTATTATTATTTATAAAAATCATCATTTGAGAACAAATAATCTATAAAACACTTCGAACAACTAATTAAAAGAAATTTAAAATTATGGTTCATACATAATCTCACTAAAATCAAATTCGATTCCTTGTAATAATAACAACCCAAGTGTAAGAAGCAACTACTTTCTAAACAAAATCAACATGGAAAGAGCAAAAATGCAGCTTCTACATATTTTTTCCTATTCACAAAACTAATCCTACACAACTTTGTTTCGACACCAAATTAGTTGGTCCCTCGTTATTTTCGACATATTCAAAACCCGAGAAACTAATTTCATATCCACTTTGTTAAAAAGAATGAAGCGCTTGATCCGAAGCATCCTCGTTGCTCTTTCGGAATTTCCTCAATATGCAATTTTCACTCCACAACATGTCCTTCAACTTCCTCTCCTTCTGCAATTATAATTCATCGATAAAATTGCAGATATATTTTTTAGTTGTATAATTTCATTTTTCTTTTAGTTATTTTTTCAATAAAAGAGAAAAATTCAAGGTATTGGAATGTAAAATAAAAATTATATTATACTTGGGAGTAAGTGTAACAAATGATAGTTTAAGAGGTAAGTGTTATATAGCGTATACTTTAGGGGTATAAACAGTATTTAAACATTTTATTTAAGTTGAATTGTTATTTCAATTATAAAATATATAAAAAAAAAAAAAAAAGATGTGTGAGATCTTGGGCCCACAAAGTAAATGCCTTTTAATTAACAAGAGTAGGGTTAATTCTAAGTCTACTATTTCTCTTTCATTAGCCGGTTCGTATTTGTGTTGAATTCATCATTTCGCGATTCTTCTTCTTCTTCTGAAAGATAATTGAACGAGGTGATATTATTTTTCTTGTGATTTTTCTGAATATCAGCAAATAATCGTTGCATTTGTGTGTTCTACAGTTAAACCTCTATAAATTAATACAGTCGGGACCATCCAAATTTTATTAATTTAGCGAAATATTAATTTAACGAAATATTTTTTTTGGGACCGGGAAAACATATTATTTAAACAAGGTTATTAATTTATGTCGAGTATTAATTTATTATCGACGTTCTATTGTACTTTGTTTTTAGGTTCAATTTGTGTTTTATTATCTGAATTTCGTTCTAAGCATGCGGGTTTCGGCTAATTTTACGATGTAGGAGCGAAATTAGGGTTATGGGTCCCTTTTTTGTTCTTTCTACGCAGCTTTGAATATTTTGTTTATGTGAAATATTTTGTGCCCCGAATTTGCGTTCGAATTTGCTGCAATGATTTGATTTGGGCAAGGGATTTGTAGGAAATATTTGAATTCCGCATCAATTGCTCAATTTATAACTACTAAAAAGATTTGAAATTCATGCCCAAATCCCGATGAATTTAATATAATTGATTTGAAATGCCGAAGTATATATTTTTAGGTGTTTGTGGATAAATTATTGTTATAATTCGGTTTCGGTTTCTGTTTCGGTTTCGAACAATACATCTATTGAATTTGCCCGGTGTTTAATATGTTTTCCCATTGAATCTATTTGCCAAATGCCATAAATAAATGTTTAATTGAAAAAAAAAATGTTTAAAAGTGGAATGAATACAATATTGACAGGATGAAGATGGGCATTCACACATTGATGCCGGTGGAAGACGCAATATCTCAAACACAAGAGTTTGCAGATGAATTGAAAGAGATGGTTGACTACGCGAGAGTGAATTTGTCAAAGCACGTTGACTTTGCAGCCATGGTCAACGACCTACCTCCTCCGAGTAGTGCCGATATGGAATATTATGGATCGATGGGTCCCGAACGAGGGCAAACTGTTTTAGGGTTGGTTCAGTTTCAGGATGTAATGGAAAAATTGACTATGGAGTTTGAGGAAATCGAGAAAGCGGGTTTGGATTACCCGCCGTACTATAATGAGGTTATGGATATACTCGAAACTTTTGCTCATAGGTACGATAATGCGTTGGAATCTTGTTGCGCCAAATTCGGTAGTACCCCGGATGAAGTTCTCCCGGGTCATATCCCTCTTCGACAACTCCAACAAGGACAAGAAGCCCTTCAAGAACAAGCGAATCGAAAATGATCCCTTGTATTTAATATTTTCTATTTCATATTTTCTTTATATGGATTGTTTTTATTTTCTTGTATGGATGATGATTTTAATTTTTTTTTAATTGGTTTTGTTTAATTACTTTATATTATTAATTTTATTTCGCCTATTCACTATGCTAATATTGTTTGTTGACATGTTGTACATCCTCCTCGAAGACAAATTGCAAGGGATTAATTTTTTTTCTTGAAAATTCTTATGTCACATTTAAACTAAATTTTAGTTATCGCAGATAACACGAGGTAATAAGGTCTATTTATAAAAGGACCACTCATTTTTCTATAATGACATCTACTCCCTATAATTTGTAGATTTCTTACATTAACACCCTTTTGTGGGTGGATGTAAAAAATTTACAAACTGCATGAGGCTAGATGTAATTTTCTAAAAGATAAGGGGTTTTTTTTGTAATTACCGGCAAAACTAAGCTTTCAAATATTGCCAAATGTTCTAAGTTTTGGATTCGTCAAGGTTTTTTTTTTTTTTTTTTTTTTGAGAATGATTCGTCAAGGTTTTATATATATATTAATATATTTTATATTTTTAATCCTCAAATATTTATTTTGTGCCAACAAATCTTGATAGCAACATAACACCAATAATTTGTTGGTTTCTGTTTTATACCGACATCTTAAATTACTAATATTTTTGTAAAAATTTCAATATATTATTAATCATCATTTTAGAACAAATAATCTGAACTAATCAACCAAATTACCAATCACTTAGATCATGAGTTACAATCTATAAAACAACTAAAAAAAAGAAAAAAAAAATGGTAAATACATAATAATCTCTCTAAAATCAAATTCAATTCCATGAAATAAGAACAACGTGTAAGAAGTAACTACCTTCTAAACAAAATCAACATGGAAAGAGCAAAAATGCAGATTCTACATTTATTTTTCTATTCACAAAACTAATCCTACTCAGCTTGTTTCGACACCAAATTAATTGGTCCATCGTTATTTTCGACATATTCAAAACTCGAGAAACTAATTTCATATCCACTTGGGCAAAAAAATGAAGCGCTTGATCCGAATCATCCTCGTTGCTCTTTCGGAATTTCCGAAGTATGCAATTTTCACTCCTCAATATATCCTTCAACTTCCTCTCCTTCTGCAATAATAATTCATCGATAAAATATGCAAATACAGTTAAACCTCTATAAATTAATACAGTCGGGATAGACAAAATTCTATTAATTTAGCGAAATATTAAATTATCGAGCTAATAATTTGGTACGTTTTTACCGAGTCCGGACCGTAAATATTATTATTTAAACGAGGTTATTAACTTATCGAGGTTCTACTGTATATATTTTTTATTGCAAAATTATATCGCATTTTCTATGATGAGTTCGTGAAAAAAAATGATTGTTAAGGAACTAACCTTTTGAAGAGCTTTTCGGACATCTACAAGCAACTTTAGGTCATCGGGATTCTGTAGCTCGGGCGTTTTCTTGCTATTTTTCATGGCTAAAACATTGCAATCCTTGTCCGAACGAACGAGATTCCAGAATATTCTAATAGATTCCTCGACAATTTCTACTAACATCTCACTTGTAATAACATATTCATCTCGATCCTTTTTCCTTATTTTGCCTTTCAAGTAGTCCTCTATCAAGAAGCCAAAATGATTTTTTTTTCCTTTTTAGTATTTTCAAGAACATAACTTTTCCAAAATTAAAAAAAATTAAAAGAAAACGAAACACAGGTTTTATAATTCTTACCTCTTACGACAGGTACTTGAAGAAGATTTCGAAGAACACATCGGCTTTTGACATAGCTTTGAATTCTTGGCCCTTGAAAAGGCTCATCTTCATTGAACCTTTGCATGAGAACTTGGAATTGTTGGAATTCGCCCGCAACTTCATTGTACCGATGAATTCCGTTCGGATCGGAGTTTGATAAATCCAAGGTTTTTCCGTACTGATAATGTAAGAATTCCCACGAAAGACACATTTGTCCTACGTAGACAACTTCAAGATCGCCGTGCAATTCGTTGATGAACTTCTTGATTGGATCACTACCGTTGATTTTATGCTTGAATAGCCATAGGTTTTGTGAAACGAGTGATCTTAGAGATGGGGCCGTTCGTTTTTGCTGAGGTGTCGATTGAAAGGGATCCTTTAGTTGTAGAAAACCTGCACCAAATTCAATTTTTTTTGTTAGGACACTCGGTCTGAAAATCAGACAGATCGAATTGGAATTAGCACTTTCGAAAAATTTCTGATTTTTTTTTCGGAACTCAAAATATAATTCCGGTTCCGTCCCAAAAATAAAATCATATTTCCATATTTCAGAAATTGGAATGAAAAACTCGTTCCTAAATTGGAAATTTTGGGATCAGAATCTGCGGAATTTGAAAAAAAAAATCCAATTATTTGGCCACATCTAACATATAAAAATGCATCATAATGTTAATATTATAAGTTTCATTTTAGAAAAAAGAAATCAGAACACGGAAATTAAAATTGGATCAAAAATCGAAATCCCATATTTATTCCAATTCCGGTCCAAAGAAATCAAAATTTTTGGAATTCGGTATGAGAAATTTTATTCCAAAATCGGAAAATTTCGGTTCGTAATTGTGGGAAAATTGGCATTTTTGTTCAATATTCACCCTAGTTGGGGACACATAATCAAGACAAGATTTGCTAATATTATAACATCTTGCAAGAACAAACTAATTATTATAATTACAATATTCAAAATAATAATTGAAGGATGTGAAAGAAGGACTAACCCATAGCATACATCTTTTGGTAGTTCAATATATCGAATTTGCGCATTTTTTCGGTGTAGCTCTTGTAGAATTTGTGAAGCTCGTCAATAAAATCTTCGTCGTGCAATTTATCGTCGATTTCCACGGCTTCAACTCTTCGTTCATCTTTGGGGATTCGGATTCTTCTAGAATAGTCGGCAATCCCGTTGCCTTCACTTTCTTAAGCTCCATTTTCAACTGCTCAATCAATTCTTGATGCTCCCAAAGCGACTCCAATTTATTCGCATCCGAGTTTCTCGACTCTTTTGGTTCAATATCATCTTTTCGTACAAATTCGTCTTTGTTTTTATTTTCTAAACTCTCATCAAAGTATTTTTCAGACAAGAACTCTGACTCAGACGATCTATGCATATCTTCTTCCCTAATATCAATTTTCTCATTCTCACTATCGATATCCGATTCGCCGATGAAATCTCCGTCCGATAAGAAACCGTCACCGTTTTTCTCCGAACATAGCTTATATTCATCAAGAAACACTTCCTCCGCTTCTTCTTGAATCGAATGTTCCTTAATTTCACCGAATCCAGCTGCCTCGTTTTCCGAAAAGACATCGTCGTCCGAAAACAAGTTGCCGATTTTATCGCAATTAATTTCCTTTACACGAAAAGTGCTTAAGTCCTCGAAGAAGGCGGTAAGAGAACTCTTTCGAGACAAAAACTCGTATTTTTTGCCGGTAGTTTCCGCACAAGGAACAGCCTCAGAATCCATCAAATTACCTGAGATCTCTTCAAACATTGGAAACTTGAATTTCAAATGTCTGAATTCATTAGCATCTTTCTCAGCTTCAAGAAAAACTACATCACCATCGTCCCTCTTCACAGAATCGCCACGTGTCCTTAACCTGCAACCAAAACCAAAAAAAAATCAAATTAAACATAACCCATTTTAAAAAAAAATAAAAATTAAAAAATTAAACCTGAAAATGTAGGTTGAGATGAAGCTGAAAACAGAGTGTATGAAAGAAGCAATTTTTTGGCGCAAGACTCCAACTTTATCACAACCCATTTTCAGAAAACTGTAAATATTGCTGAATACAAATGGGTTTTAATCAAATCCATCAAAAAAAAATTATTTATTTTTTTAAATATTTAATTAGGGTTTGTTGTGGGTTCAGATGGAAGCAAAGAAACAGGGTAATTCATGACTGATTTGAATAATTCAAAAGAGGTAATTAATTGGGACTTAGCACCTGTAAACAAACAAAGAAAAGAAATAAACAGAGATTTTTGGCTTGAAAATCGGAGGTGATAAGAAGTTGAAATCTGACCTAATTTTAGGGATTCAAATTGGGGAGATAGATAGTTACATGCGAACGACTAGGATTTTTTTTTCCCTAGGTTAATATGATTCATGCATGGAAATTGTTTGTTTTAATTCTTGGACAATGAATTTTTATTTATTACACATTTGGTACGGGAGGTTTGACCCCTAAAATTACACATTTTTATTTATTTTCTCGTCCCACCTTTAATTATTTGGAAAAATACAGTTTTGACCCCTAAAATTTTCATTTATTACACATTTGGTACCCCATATTTATAAAAAACAGATTTGGTCCCTCGTGTGTCAAAAATTCAACCTTTTTAGTCATTTCCGTCAATATTCGCTAGTACTAACGGAATCAAACGCGTGGCCATCAGTGACGGAGTAACGGTAAATAGACGAAAATGACCAAAAGTTGTCAATTATTGAAACATGAGGGACCAAATATATTTTTCATGAACATGTGGGGCCAAATGTGGAATTAGTGAAAACTTGAGGGGTGAAAATGTAATATTCTATTTCTTTATTTTATCAGTTGAGAAGTCAGTTTGTGCTGGTCAATTGCTTGAGAGAGAGAGAGAGAGAGATTTACGTTTAAAATTTGTTGGGATTGGCAAAAGGAGAAAAATATTATGAATAGTGAAATTAATCATTTGAGTTTTCTTGTTTTTACTTCTTTTATTACTATTATCAATTATTAATATTGTCTAATCTATTTCATTTATTGAGACATCAATTATTAGAGCATTGTACTTAGAAGTTGGACGATCATATTTTCTATCCATTTGAATACACAATCTAAGTTGTAGGCATTGAATTGTGATTAGTGTTTCCTAGTTATTTATTATAAATAAATAATTTTAAAGTAATTTAACTTTTAATATTTTATTTAAAAGAAGTTTTATATTCGATTCCAGTGGCGAGTTCATCTTATGGCTTGGGTGGAGAGAGTTAACTTTGCTCAATGACGTGGCAATGAAACTCGATGATGACATGGCAGCATTCATGGGCCGACTATTGTTTGGGCTGATTTTATATTTGGGCCATTCAATCTTCTTAGGCCCGTTTGGTTGCCAAGATAAACCATGATTAACTAAATAGTTGGACTTAATTTGATGTTTGGTATACTCAATAACTTGCCGGGTCGACCCGCCAAAATTAAATAATCATGGCTTATCTTGCCTTATCTTGGCTTATCTTGCCTCTTAATGAGTTTTTTTTGTTGGACCTTTCAAGCTCCAATAAAATAATTGGGTCTCATTAGATTATTTAATCTTATCTTGGCTAATCTTATCTTGCCAACCAAACGGGGCCTTATGGTTTAACCAAACGACGAGATTCCAAATGCTTGTTGCACTCAAGGACTGCAAATTATTAATTATTATTCATACACACACACACATGTGATATGATTAGGGGTGGAAATTGGAACGGAACTTTCGATTGCAACCGATTTCGATTCAAAATTTTCCAATTTTGGAACAATATTTTTCAATCCGAATTTCGAAATTCCGGGTTCCGGTTTTTACGAAATTATTTGGATCGGAATTGGAATATATACGAGATTCAGATTTCCCGGTCCCATTTTTTGTTCCGAAAATAATCCAAAAATTTCATTTTTATATTTTAGGTTTCCAAAAAAGTAGAAATTTTCGAATTCCATCGATTCCGAACCAAAAATTTTCTGATTTTGGAACAAGTTTTGTCATTCCAATTTCCGAAATTCCAATTCCAATTTTTTTTGGAATGAAATTGGAACTAATTTTTCACTTCGGAAAAAAATCGTTTTTTTTCCGAAAGGGCTAATTCATATATGATCCTTCTGATTTACACCCTTAGATACGGCATACTCATTTTATATTGATCTTTTTAGGAAACAAATTTCACTAGGCTACATAAGCCAAATTTTGAGAGAGGCCAGATCCTTCAGTAGTAGCATGGTTCGACTTGATAGCTAAAGCATGAACAAGACACGGTTGCCTTGTCTCTTAACAAACATAAAAGAACAAGAAGAAAACGATCGAGTTAGACTTAAACAATTATCAACAAAAGCACCGAACGGTAAGGAGACCGATTCTCCACTTTGAAGAGTTTCGACTACTCGCTTGTAATCGCCTTCTATTATGACCGTTCCCCGTCCTTTGGTTCTCGACTCGAGCTTCACATTTAATCAAACGTCCATGGACCGTCTCCACACTCCACGTAGCCCTCGTTTCTGAGAGAAACATCAAAAAGGGGTTGGTGTCGTCGGAGCACGACTCCAACCGTGTGAATTACCAAGTGTACCCCCAATCCCTTGACGATTCCAAAAAATGCAACTCATTGAACGTAATGAAAGTAACACTATCATTTAATTTTTAAATTGGGCCGACTATTGTTTGGGCTTATTTTATATTACTACCTACTATCTTCTAATCATTTGTAGTTTAATTTTGAGATTAATTTGTTTTGAGTCGGTGACACATATAATTAATGTGTCTATAGAATCTATAATAATTATTATTGAAAATCAGAAGTGATGGTTGTACAATAGATTGAGAAAATATATAAAGTGGAATTAAAAATAATTTCACATGGGCTATGGGACCTTTAGGGCAACATTTTCTATTTAACCGATCATAGTCTATGTCATTGTATACATAATAATGTCTCATTGACTAATATACTGCCAGATCTCTATAAATTAATATAGTTAGAACTAGCAAAATTTTATTAATTTAGCGAAATATTAAATTTTTGAACGAATAACTTAGTACATTTACACCAAGTCAGGACCAAAATAAATTATTATTTAAGCGAAGTTATTAATTTATCGAGGTTCTACTGTATATTATAATTTGTGTATCGATGAATGTATTATGTACATACATATAAGTCTAGACATGGTATTGTGATTTTGAAATATCGTCATTGCCCTCCCCCAAGATAGCATCATTTAGATCCTACGAGGGAGAAATAAGTCTTTTCCATTATTATTTTACCATAAAGACGAAATTACCCTCGTGCAACAGTCTTTTCCATTATTTTTTTTACCATAAAGGCGAAATTACCCTCGTGCAGCGAAGTTATTAATTTATCGAGGTTCTATTGTATGTTATAATTTGTGTATCGATGAATGTATTATGTACATACATATAAGTCCAGACATGGTATTGTGGTTTTGAAATATCGTCATTGCCTTCCCCCAAGATAGTATCTTTTAGATCCTACGAGGGAGAAAGCAGTCTTTTCCATTATTTTTTTACTATAAAGACGAAATTACCCTCATGCAGTGCCCTCCCCCAAGAGCATCATTTATAACCTACGAGGGAGAAAGCAGTCTTTTCATTATTTTTTACCATAAAGACGAAATTACCCTCGTGCAGTAAGTATGAGTAATTGCAATAAATTGTGGGGAAGTTAGGGACAGACAAAAAAGGGAGCAATGAAATGTTTGGTCACGTGAAAGGGCGTGGGTTTGAGTTGAGGAGTCTGCCGTGTGAGATGAAACTTTCCATTTAAATGTTAGAGCAATTAATTCAGCAGCACCAGTTTTTATTAAAAATGATTAAATAATAATAATATTTATATTTTGTTAAAACAAGAGTGAAATTAAAATTACAAAACAAAAAAAAATATAAATAATAATAACATTTATATTTTGTTAAAACAAGAGTGCAATTAAAATTACAAAACAAATACGCTAGAAGGAGGGGTCGAACCTCCGACCTTGTGGTTAACAGCCACACGCTCTAACCAACTGAGCTATTCCAGCTTTTGTTCACAATTTTAAGTCTGTCTTTATTTATTTTACTATATTGTCTTGGCCCTAAAAGTTGAAACATGGTTGTTGATAAGTAAAATCGAGATTTGAATTCAGTTAATTATGATTTGGAACATAGTATATAAATTAAATTATATAATATTCCGATTTTCAATCAAATTTTAATATTTAAATTAATTATAAAAAAAAAAATTCCAAAATTTATATTTACAAACTACAATATTAATATTATTATGTATTCGATAATATAGAAAGAAAGAACTTCAATTTTTGAATTCAGTCAATTTCGATACGAAAAACCTCGATTTAAATAATATCCATTTTTTCCCAAATTCTTTTTTGGGACAAAATTGAACTTAATTTGCTACAATTTAAAATAATTAGAAATTTCTGTAAAATACTTATTAGATATTCCAATATCACACACACACACACTCTATACATAAAGAAACATCAAGTGACCAAAATCTCAAAAAATGGGTCTACAAAGCAATTCTCGTACCTTTTTTGGGTAGACATGCAAATAATTGTTCCACAATACTAAACTTTTATGCGATTTCAATCTCAAGTTTCTACATGATATACACGTTTTATTAATACATGCGAATTATTTCGAAAAGAATAATAATAATTTCAATCACCTATATGTGAATTGTGACAATATTTAAAAGTTTTCAAGATTGAATTTATTATAAATTAAATAATCGTAGTTAGTAAATACATGGAAATTTCAGCAACCATAATTTTCCTTTTTATTTTAATTAAATACTATAAATTTTAATTGTATTATTTAATATTGTAATAACAAATAAAAAAAAATTACTTAAGAGAATAGAGATGAAAAAAAATTGGGGCATAGAAACACATATTTATAAAATATTGTGTCAAAAAGTAATTAAAATTTTGTTTTTTTGATTTTGCTTCACTTAATAGTGCGTTTTTTGAGTTAAGCTACCAGATTGCGATCTTACTGGGATCGTGAAATTCGTCTAAAGAGAACGACCTAGTTCGCTCATCGCCTTGCTTTCAGCAGCAGATTTCCAACAATTACGCCATTGTATAGAACTTACTTGGAGTATAAATCGGTGTGGTTTATATCTAATGTCTACGATAATTACATTCGAATTATATGAAAATGTATATAATAGTGTTTAGTGGACAAAAACAACATCTAATCAAAACATAATTCAAATTCCAAACTACTATATATTATAACCCAAATTGATCACTCAATTACCACTTTACAACTTTTTCATTAAAAAAAATAGAATAATATGGTCTATTTTCCTTTTTGCTAAGCCATTATTTAATTACTTATCCAAAAAAGAAAAACGATTGTTTAACTTAAATAATGGGTAAAAAAGGTAACTGACAAAACACCCACCAAAATGGATTAATAATGGACACAAAAAATCCTTCAAGTTGACAAGTCACCATCCACCCCGCATCTAATTATAGATCTTCAATGAATGGTCATTAGTCACTACTCATTATTATTTATTATAATAATAAAAATAATAATAATTATTATTATTATATTTATTATTATTTAATCCTAATATTATTATTATTATTATTAGGAATTACTGAGAACATTTTGATAGTCCATGTGTAATTTATTTAGGGTTTTGTAGATGTACTAGAATACATCGTATAGTTTTCTACCTTGATTTATGTGTGTAAGATATATATAAATCTAGGCCAAATTAGGGCCACTCCTAAGGTATAACTAAATTACAAAAAAATCTCTCTAATTTGGGTAATTACAGTCACCATTCCTTTTAAATGTTTTTATATAAAATTTATGTAATTCGGTTATTTACTGAACCAAATTGTATATTTAGTTTGGTAAACGGTATGAAATGTTGGCATACCGAAACTTCGGTTCAATCTTACCGAAAACATCCCTAAATTTATCTCTGGAGAGGTATTTTCGTAAAATAATACATAGTTGATAGGGTGACTGTAATTACCCAAACAAAAGGGGAATTTTCATAATTTGACCATAACTCAGGAGGTGGCCGTAATTTGCCCATAAATCTATAAACTATGATGTAATAAAATCCAATGGAATTCACCAGATGTAACATGTAATAAATCGTAATATGGATATTTTGTCAAAACATATTCAGGAGGGGGTAATCAGGGCTTATGAGATTTTACACCCGATGAAATACATTAGGTGGTTTTAAACCGTAAATCTACATAAATAATTATGTATTAAGCACACATGTATATGGATGTGTGTTACTATGTGTAAATTAATGATAATCAGATGGTTTTCTTTGACATTTAATTTTCAATATAATTATGAAATGATTTCTTGTATAAATAAGTCAGCATCTTCGTCCGTATTATTGACCACACTTACTAATTAATTAATAGACCTACTTGAAGTTGAAACAATAATTTAGACTTGTCACAATTAATTATGTCAAGTTCTAATCATATTAAATATCATGTCTTATGCAACTAATTATTAAATTGAAATATATATATAAACCCAAAAACTAAAGGAAATTAAGAAATGGAAAAGGTTCATGCAGAAATAAGGATGAATTGCAAAACATACCCTTCATGTTTGATTCAATTATAAACCATCATCAGTTAACTTTCAAAATTACAACAAACACCCCTTAACCTTTTCATTACAAGTACTGTATTAGTTAATTTTTTTAATTAAAAAGATAAATAAATCATTAATATTTTTATAAACTTAAATAATTATTTTTATAATTATGCCTAGTCTCAATTTTTTTGGTAAATTAAAAAGGTACCAGATGTAAAAATGCACCCGTTCTATGTTATACCCGATGAATTTCACTTGAAGTCGATCTCATTATATATACACCTACATGTATATATGCAGATACTATGGTGGTGTTTGCAAAAGCTTTTTGAAAGTGATTATGAGCAATAATCATTTGCAAACACCACCTATATATAATTAAATATTACCCTGGCATAGATAAGACTTTTAAAAAGCACTAGTGAGGTAAATTAATATGTTTAACCTCAATTTGTTAGGAAGGACCATTTCAAGAAATTTCACAAAATAATTAAAAGAAAAAGAAAGGATTAGGTGGTCCTGTTATATCACAAAGAGTGTGTCTGTGTGTGTATTATATTAGGGTAAATTACGATTATTCTGATGAAAGATAAAATTACGAAAATACCCCTCATGTTTGGGTAATTACAACCACCCTCTCAACTATATATTATTTTACACGTTCATCCTTACAGTACCAAATTTACCTATTGAAGGAGGGTAGTCTTCGTAATACAATACATAGCTGAAGGAGTGGTTGTAGTTACTAATTACCTAAACAAGAGGGGTTTTTTCGTAATTCAATCATACTTCAGGGAGGTGGCCGTAATTTACCCTAATTTATATGCCCAAAATTATAAATTATGATGTCAATTATCTTTGCTTTTGATGGCGAAACATATCCTAAGGCTCATAATTGGGCTTGAGAGAATTCATTAGCATGAAAATTATCACTTACCACTAATGATGAAGGTTAAGGGTTAATTATACTTTTAATTAGATGAAATGGGCTTGGGCTCTTTATTAATATTAATTAATTTAATTGGGCTTACGTGGCAAGAGCACATGCAATTGGCTTTCAATTAACTGTCTGAGTTTGGGCTATGATCTTAGTGTGCCTATTATGTTCAAGCATAAATTATAGTTAGGGTAAATTACAACAAAGATAAGGTGTATTTATGAAGAAAAAAAATCTCATATTTTCATTATTACACTTACACCCTTCAGTTTGTAGATTTATTACATCAACACCCTTTGTAGGGAGTGGATGTAAGAAATGTACAAATTGCAAGGGTCTGGATGTTATTTCTTACAAAGAAGGGAGTTTTTGTAATTACAATTTACTTCAGCGACGTGGTTTTAATTTACAGTTATTGGGTCGCATCAATATGATTTATACTTTAAATATTGATAAAATGCACAATAATCGAATATTATCGTGGAAAGAGGTTGTCTCCAGCTTATCAAGTCGATCCTAGATAAAGACTCTTCGTTGCGACCTTTTGATGCTTTTGTGGAAGACATTAAATTTGTCGATTTTCCTTCGTTAAGCATTACTGTAATAGATTAGCTCACTTTCTTGCGAGCTCTCTTGATTTTGCGAATGCGAAGGACTCGTTTCTTCCTCCTAGATTGGCTTCTATAACCTAATAAAATTTCATTTTTTTTCCCTTCAAAAAAGATGATTCCAATATTGTAGGATGAATTGTACATCTTTTTTAGTATAAAGTTTTAGATTTAAATAATTGTGTTCAAATCTCTTTGTTTGCTCGAGTCACCACATATACCAAACACAATTATATATATATATACCTATATATATATATATATATATATATATA